>JAODUO010000456.1:50000-275000 GCA_025642075.2 Ridgeia piscesae
CATTTATCGGGTGATGGGAATTCTGTTTTTCACCTTCGAGTATCCACGTACCTACCACGGAGCAATGCTTGTAGAGGCTTATTCCGATAGCAGTGTAACAAATCAATCCTTTTATCAGTATATATATATATATATATATATATATATATATATATATATATATATATATATATAATATAATTGTAGATAAAGCGGCATATGTACATTATTTTATTAGATGTACAGAATGTATATTAAAACGAAGTCCGTTTAACTTTGAACTTCCCTACTTGAATTCTACGTTCACATGCACATCTTGGTTGCTGATTGACTTATCGACTTACAGTTAGTAATCAACAGTTTAAATATTGGTGCTCTGAAGCAGTTAGATTCGAATTGTTATTAACAAATAAACACAGCGCTGTGATTACCGTTATTTATACGTGCCTGATCATGCCACAAGACTGGAAATGAAGCATTTACAATGTAGTTACTCTTGACCTGATCTATGCATCACCTACGCGTTATGGGAACTCACGGAATTTGTAACATACCGACTTGGAACTGATCAAATGACAAAGAAGAGTCAGCAAACGTCAGCATGGATAATGTGTAGGTTATTATTGGTGTTATTACTGACACGAAGTTCCCTAATGTTTGTGGCCCGCTGTCGCTTTCAAAAAAGTTTTTAATGTCGGTCCCTGCATTACATAACGACGGGAATGTGACTAAAATAAGACATTTTTTTCAAATCTGGACGTAACTTGCATATTAACATCGCTCGTGTTTGCAAAATAATAGTTATAGTTACTACTCGTTTCTAATTATGCACTGTATTTTATACTAAAATATCGTTCACGGAATTCGGCTAAATTGAAGCTACTAGAAATTATGTATGACTGCTGCATTTGCAATCGCAATGCAATCGAGGCAGTTTTTTAGTTTGCTTAGGCTGAAAACAGTCAGTTACATGAGGTAAACGTAGAGATCTCGAGCATAATTTCAGCTAACTTCAACTAATCGTAAACTTACCCGAAACCCTAACCTTAACCCGACACTGCTAATAAAAGACCCCTCGACACAATACCGATATTACGATAAGCTACGCGTAGCGGCCAGCTACGCCAATGACACCGCGTTGCCGGCGAGTTTTATGCGAGTCTGTTTTGTGAAGTTTATTTGTTTAAGTAATGTTAGTGATTTTATTTTGTAACCTAGTGTGTGTATCCTAATACATGTATGTGAGGAGTAGTTTGGCGGTTGTAGTCTTTTTTCACGATTAAATCAGAAAGTAAAAGATCGCCCGGAACCACTCTTTGTGGCGGAGGACATGAAGGAATTTATTCGAGCAATATTCGTTTATAGCTGCAAATCTTCGAATCGAATCGAATAGCGGGGAAACGTTCGAATATTCGAATACGAATCGAATATTCGTCCCATCCTTAATGTACATATGTATATGTGTGTATTATGTACATGTATGTATGTGTGTGTGTATATATGTATGTATGTATATACGGTTGTACTGTTATAAGGATAGTATGGTTGTACGGTTGTATATTTGTATTGTTGCATGGTTGCATGGTTGTCTGGTGACAGTGGTTGCATACACTATTTCTGTGACACCTGGAGATCATCTCACCAAACTATTAAGATCAGGAAAATCCGTTTTATTTTTCTCATTCAAATAGCAGCTATCATATCACCGCGGACACTTCCTGACACACCGGAAGGAAGTGTCCCAGTGGCGCATCCTGGTGTTGATAGTTATCACCGTATAATATTACTGCTAAAGATTGGAATATTTGTTAACGAGCAACATTGGACTTATGAGCTCACAGAAACGAGAGTGATACGGTTCCCTGCATCTTATACAGTCAAGACATTGTGCAGGACTACGGTTTATTAACGACACGCAAAGAGTATATTCTAATAAACATATATACGTATGTAGCATATGGATTGTTGACAGTTTTGTCAGTCTTTCTTCGCGTTGACGGATTTTCCCTTGTTTCCATTCGTCAGCCACATTATCAATGCTCCTACAAAGACATAGATCGTTTAGCAATTCTTCAATATAAATATGATTATGATAATATAATACAATATATTTTAAAATATGATAATATACTATATTGTATTTATCATTACTACTTTGTCAGAACTAATAATTATCACTGTGTCAGAACAGCCCATGTGCAACGAAACTGCAGGAATTCGAGAATAATGTGTGAGTATTGCATTTTTCCATGTATATTTGGTGATAATACTCTCATTTTGCAACAACCAAAGAGCTTAAAAATACATTCCTATCAGGAATAATGTTAATTAAAAGGAAACAAAAGGTTTTCTTGTGTTATCCATCTGATAGATTTAACACAAACTAACTATTTGCAACTACAATCAATATTTTTTCGTTAGTGGTGAAATCAGAAGGACTCGCCATGTTATCAGCTGTGTGCGACATGTGTACAAAGACGCTGACTTATTTACTGGTTTCTTGTATTCCTTTAGTTTGAGAAGATGAATATGCGTAAGTGACTATTATAAAGCCATAAATAACGGATTTACATATACAGATCACAGATCATTATAGATTATCTTACAAACGAAAAATGAGTGTTAACAAATCACTGTATCCAGAATTACACTTTAAAACATAAAAATAATGCATGTCTGGAAAAAGTGCGTCAAAAGCATCACAAATTTTTTACAAATATTAAAACTGCTGAAACTGCTCAGAATGCTTTCATCGTAAACAATAAAAAATATTGAATTAGTGGAACAGTTAATACCAAAACCAATTACTAACATAACAGGCAGAAATATGCATAGTTACTGTCGGTATCGTGATAGTTGTTATCACATAGCATAACGCAACAGTCGTATTTACCAAATAAGCAAACAGGACTGTGTCACAGCGTGGACATCGCAAAAATAATTGAACCACAGTTAAGATGCAAACGTGACGCGAACATTTCAGATAATAACATTATTATGAATTATTTCGAATAAACACAACTCACGTAAATACCATCCAACCGCGATACAACACACCGTCACCCCAACAATATGCGATATGGTTTTAGATACTCTCAGTGCAGTTTCAAACGTGCCTGTGGATATCCTAAATTGAAGAAACAACGCACGCATAAGAGTATAGAATATATGTATGTGCGGATGGACATGTGTGCATAACGGCACACAAGCATGCATGTGTGCGCGTGGAAATGCGTGTTTATATAGGTGGAGAGAGTAATGTTTTATGTGAGTTCTTTTCAAAGTGCCCACACATCTCGTAACTACAGTCTAACTACAATCAAGCTAGGTTGTGTATCTTTCTCTAAAACAGTCATCTTGAATGACTTGCACATCATCACTTCCTGACACTGTGCTGTTACAAAAACGAATGAAATGTAACCAGTGATTTTTTCCCGAAATACCCCTTACGTCAAGGATACTTAGAGCTGCTTAGGTAAATCAGTTGTTCGCAACGTAAAACGTAGGTTACAGCAATCGCATGAGGCTTCTGGGAATATACCATTTGAAACTACGTAACGCCATTTGGTTTAACGTTAACAATGTGAACCATCCTCACAAGCCAAGGGTGATTGCGCTACGATACCCCTGGCTGATCGTCTCCGCAAACCGTGGAATGAACGAAGTCAAGCTATGAAATTATATCAATTGACTTGGCCAGTCGCTACTGCGTCAGCTGTGAGAACAGCGCAAATACCCGCCCCAATTTGAAGACGCGGATATACGACTGGTGTGAATCCCAATATAATGACCCACTCGATTCATAAACATTGCATGTAACACCATCAGCGTGTGGGTGAAATCATGCAAAATTATATCACCTGACCGCAAGCCGACCACTTCCCCGTGGGTTATTTCATTGACTGACGTTAAAAGAAGGGTTTTTCAAATGGATGTGCCAGGCGTAGTGAAGGCCGGTACTGGCGCAATCTGTTCCAGCGCCCCTGGCACGCGAGGATGGAGCGGTTTGTGTTAAAGATGACGATTGTGATGATGGTTTATTATAGAAACTATACAAGCACACATTTGTACATAGTATACGTTTGATTATATTGTTAAAGTTTCTATAGTGGGGGTGTTAAGCCACAAGTGACAATTGATTGCTACCACACAAGAATGTAGATGATTTGTATAGCAACATTCTTTTCACTTTATAGACATCTTAAAACAAACTGAAAGCCATAGTTTACCATATAGCCTGTAAGTGGGTCACGATACATGGCGAGACTCCGCGCGACTGGAGCTGATTGGGGACTGGACACAAGAATAATATTATAACAACGGATGACAGTTGTAGCTTCCGACAAACTAGGAATATCAGGTCATAAATATATTGCGTTATATATTTCTTATCTTAAATGTCCAATTTAATATTGAGTTTACCACTGTCACCGATACATAGCGATTTACGTAGCGCAGAAAATAGACACGATTTTAGGCCGTATGTGTCTTTTACGGGATTTGCATTTTACATTGCTGTACGTTGCGGTTTCACAACAGTTCGATTAGCACTTATATCTGAAAGGTTGTCTAAATGCACGTAATCACAACACATGTATACATTTCCCCCAAAACAGTGTGTACTGCGCGAAAGATGGCATTCTTCATTACTAGTCAAGATCGCCAAACACAAGTAGGGCCTACTAGCCGACGATGCCATGGCAACCACCATAATAATCGATTAAAATGCATGATTTCCGTGATCATTGTTACCGGCAAAGTGTTCCGCTGCTTCTGTTTGTAATTATCCTTCCAACAATATAACTGTGACACACTATTTGGGGGCAGTCCAGTCAAAACCAAAACCAAAACAAAGTTCTATATGTCAACATGGAGAATATGGACTTTTCAATTTTCAAGCGCGAGACTTACAATAGCCTATTACTGTATTTTGATGTAATCCCTACTTCCGGAAAATGATTAGGGTCGTCAGGCTCCGATGTAACGACAGACCAGACGGCATGGAAGAGACGTATCGCAAATGTTGCTATGTTTTGGTCAGTAAAAGGTATTTTAGGTTAGATACACTCAAACGAATTTTTATCTAAGTAGAGAATTGGAAGACGACTTGATATATCTGATCGCAGTGTGTCAGGATATGACTTTACACAATCAGTAGTTAGGTTATTAGTAAATATATTATCAAAAAGTGTGCCACATATGGCAGTTAATTACTCCAGTTAATTACAAAAGAATACCAACGCTGCAATTGCAAATAACTAATTACTACAAATTCCTTTTGTAGTGACAATGTATAGTAATTTCCAATGCAACTCGTAAAATATATGATTACAAGTCCAAAATTACATTCAAACTTTTCCATGTCGCCAATAACACCGACTACATTGCTGGGTAACATGCATTAGACGCTGACAATAAGGCAACACGCATGCCGAAACCATAGCTACACGAATAGTAGTTGGCATTTACACACCATCAGGGCGAGGGCTATCTATGGATGCGAACTTCATTTTTACTCCGATATTTTTATTGAACATAAACCAGTATAATTGTTGCATATGCGTAACGCGGCTCTTTGTGATTATACGTTTGACGTGCGATTCAAAATGGCGTAGAATATACCAAGTCGAGAGCGAAGTGCGGTATATTATTATTATTTGTATTATTAATATTACTATTGTTATTATTATTGGGGTTATTATTCACGTTTACATAATTCGTACGTATATTGTATTATATTGTATTGTATTGTATTGTATTGTATTATATTATATTATATTATATTATATTATATTATATTATATTATATTATATTATATTATATTATATTATATTATATTATATTATATTATATTATATTATATTATATACAAATAACAACAAAGCATCTACGTATGTACGTACGTATGTATGCATAATATATATATATATATTTATTTATTTATTTATTTATTTATTTATAGTCAGGGTCATGGGATGGGGTACTGTAACATTGTATAGTAAAACAGTGAGTATTATTTAAAGTTTACATACTTATTTGTTTATTATATATATTTTAACTTAGTTATTATCTTTATCTAATGTATTATGTTATTTCATTTATCTACTCGTATCTTTACATTTTATATTCTTACTTCGCATCCAATTGGATATGCGTGTTCATCTCAAATAAATGTTTACCAAATTGCATAGATATGACAATGACATGCAAAGGAAATATTCACCCAGTAACGTTGTCGTCATCGTCGTCGTCGTCGTAATTGTCGTTGTCGTTGTCGTTGTCGTTGTCGTTGTTGTGGTCCATGTTGCTGGCGTCGTTGATGGAAGTGTACTTACACATATCATTGACCGACATGCTTCTTTTCGCTTCGTACGACACTTGACAACTGAACAACAAGAATTACTGTGATCATTGTAGACAGTCCGAAAGGTAAACATACTTCATTTCGGAATTCTGGATGGTAATCAAGATTGTAAGAATTCACTGAACACTGCAGTCAAAACTTCCGTCTCACTAGCAACCAGGTGACCGCCAGACATGCGTTTGGACTGCACTACGGGTTCCAGTCCACACGCGCACACATTGTTGACCAGCCTTCAGTCTGGCAAACACCAGAAGAAGGCTTATGCCCAAGTCTCGTCGCTTTTGTTCAAGACAATCCTTTCATGTCCGAAAACAAAATTTTACATCACGATGAACACAAGTCAGAATGTTAAGACGAAGAGATGACACCAACGAGGGAATATTTCATAGGCCTGGTTTGGCCCATTCATTCACATCTGCCGATGGTCTGATTACTGCATTACAAAACCGGTTAGATCATCTTTACACCTATTAATTAACGCAAGTGATGCAACGATACACACACGCACTCGACCATGACAAGGTGATCGAGACAGACACGCACAGCTGTCATATCCCCAGCAATGTGCCGCTCATAACAGTAATGGAACCATATCTAGACTCTATAGTATTATGTTGCGAGTTACTGAGCGATACCGAATGAAGTTATACAAACGTAGGCCTACATAGTATTGTAACGCGCTGTTATAAAACATAGTATCGCAAGGGATAGTCTCGCTTAAAGGGAATTAAAAGAAACGTTTGCTTGAATCGATATTATAGTAAATGCTGCTATATAGCTCTATGTCCACAAAGTCAAAAACAAATTTCATCAATGAATTAGAAATTCCACATGTTGTGTTATGTCACCAGACGTTTTTATATGCATACCTTTTGTCGCGCTTTCTGGATACCCAATTGTGACGTCATACAGGATATATACTGGCATCAGGCGGACTCTTTCTTGCATTCAGAGCATGTCTACAAGGATAACTGTTGGGTCGAAACGAGCGTCAAAAACGAATCACTGTGCGATATTCCGATGTACTACAAACACCGATCATCATAGGGAACATACATTTATCTTAAGGTTCTTACGAATCAAATTTGTAGAAAAAATTGAAGCTAATTGTTTCCCGTATGCCTGTCTGAGCTTTGGGATCGCCGCTGTCTTCGGCTCGTTTTAAAATAAAATGTTGTATCAATTTCAGCCACCGTAAATACTCATTATGGTCTTAGTGACAGCCTCCTCGACCCCTGCTTAGTTTATCAACAGCAACAATTCATAATTAGGCCCTCCTTATAATTACTTTTCAGCTATTTCTTATTTAAAAACACGTGTACGCAATTATTTGTCCTTTTAGTGCACCGCGTCACTAATGCAATATTATTTCATAATTTGTATTGTAGGTAATTTGTTGAACATAGTATTATGTATATTTTAGGGGTCAATAAACACTTCCTATTCCGATTCCTATTACTATGCCGATGTGTGAAGGAAGAGTTGTACATTTAACATAACACTTTAAATCCGTGGAATCCCGATTGTGGGCATATCTTTCGTTTAATTGCGTTAGCTTTTACCATTGGAAGGACACCGGTTTGAACCTTTTCACAAAATATTAATCATTATATCGATTCATGAAGCAATGATGTAGACTCCTGCGTGTATTTGTTTTATTTTTGTAGTAATTGTTTATATGCCACGGAAATGGAAATGTGGTAATTGTAAAAGAAAAGTAAAGGTGAGTTCTTATATAGCGCAGTATCCAATCCTCAGGATTGCTCATGGCGCTTTACACATTACTTCCCTGGCAGACCTGTTCAATCAAACCTCATCTCAACTTCTCTGGGAAGCATCCAGCCATATGCTACAATTAATGCGCGAAGGCTGCTCGTACACATATCCACCACTTGTCTATAGCCAGGTACTCATTTATACAGCTGAGTGGAATGGAGCAATGTAGAGTGAAAAAACTTGCCCAAGGTTTTTTTAACACCGCAGCACAGCATTCGAACCTGGGTCCTGTTAGTCGAGAGCCCGACGCCCTACCCCTGAGCCACGGCGCTCATATTTCAAAATTTCATTTACCAAGACAAATCACAATTTGTTAGTTAGAAATGTGCATCATCGTTATAAATAACTATCGTATTTTATTTTTCGTCGCGGATAAATAATTACTAAAAAAATACAACAACAAAAAACAGTACGTCTTTCATTGTTTTAAAATGATTTGGTTTATGATTATTATTTTGTGAAAACATAAACAAAAGTGTATAAAAATATAAATGGTTATATACCAGGTTGGAACCGGTGTCCTTCTAACGGTAAAAGCGAACGCACATAACAAATACGTTAACCAACTGAGCCACAGAGACATGCGCGATACGTACACCGGATTTAATGTGTTACGTTAAATTTACAACTCCTCCTTTATACACCGGAATACTAGTGATATTATTGGATTATATAGCATTTCTGTCTGAAGTTAAAATGCTTGTAATGTATATGTTCTTGTGTGGAGTATCTTCCGTAGTCTGCAATCGATACAATTACTCAGACAACGACCGAATGCAGCTGTGAACCCAACACTCACTGACTCAGTCTATGTCGTCTGGCTTCAATTTTTTTACAAATGTTTATTTGTGTGGAACCGTAAGACAAATATGTGTTCCCTGTGATGACTAATTACATCGGAATATCGCACACTAATTTATTATGACGCTCTTTTCGAGAGTAAAAACTACCTTATAAACATGCTCTGAATATGTAGAAATGGTCTGACTGATGTCAGTATGTGTCATCTTTGACGCAACTGTACCACGTGATCGCCTTGCTATTTAACTTTCAGCTTTCCGCGGGAATCGCTATGCTGACGGGCTTAAAACCGAATTTATACTATGAATGTATTTTATTTTATTTTTTTAATGTTATCAAATGTTGCATGCATACTTAATCTGTATGTATAGGTGGAAAACGAATTTTAGGCAATGCTTTGTTTCTATTCCCTTTAACCGACTGTCGCAGTAGCATTCACAATTCAATTATTCACAATAATTCATTTTTTAGTTATAATATGACATATCGCATACATACTTACCACACACAATGTAGACTCCGCAAGGATTAACGCGATAGACATGTTGCGATGTAACTATGGAATTGTAGAAAGTCCCATCACGTGACGGCGACGCGGTAAAAAATTATATGCATGTTGCTGGGCAGCGATGCCATTGTTAACAAATATCCAGTACTCTCAGAAGCTCTTTGGCGCATGCATTGGACGTGTTTCCTGTGGACGCATTTTTTTATTGCTTAGGTATATTCGATGCGTTGTTGGGCAATCAGTTTTTATGACAACTCTGGTTATTGACGTTGTGAGTATGGTACACACATAATATATAAACTACAGTGACAAGTGGCCTATCTAAATAGAAAATGAGACAGGAAGTCACCACACTGTGTTATTTATTTTGGGATCACTAAATATTAAATCGTCGAAGTTTGTACGGTCACTTACGTTGCCTCTGTTACCCAGGCGCCTGAGGTGGCAACTATTTTAAGCCGCTCACAACGACCTGGGGAAACACAGCCCTGCCTTTGTGGCTCAGAATAGCCAACGTTGAAATGACACATTAACTAAGAGTAAACGTTTACCAGATAATGCTATACTATAAAGCAATTTAAAATTAATTTTACACTGAACCATGACATAAAAAAGAAACAGAAATGACAACTTTTCGTTGTTAGTTTTTCGTCTAATTTGTTTTTCATTTGATTCTTTTTACTTTAAATTTATGTCTAGATATTTTATAACTTAATTTGGTTATCAAAAGCATACTGAACTATGTGAATTAATCCAAAAAACTGATGTCATCTAACGGCTTCGAGCAATAAGACTGCATTTCACCAGACTGTCTTCTCGACGAATACACGCAGCCGAACGACAATTAAGACTGTCCTTTGAAATATTACAGCACTGTAGCGTTTACATTTTTCTGGGCGTTACAAATTATCCGGGTGACGTTTCTGCGCTTGCGCGAGTCAGTCGTTGTCATTAGTTACCATTAAGTACATTAACGGTTCCCGCTGAATCTCATATTAAATATATCTTTAGTCTAATATATAATATATATATATATATATATATATATATATATATATATATATATATATATATATATATATATATATATCGGCCACTATGAGCAAAAGAAGGTATATTATAACCTTTCAGCAAAGTTGTTTGTCGCAAATGAACACGAGACAAATCGGTTTGGAAGCATGGTTTGAGAGCAAACGCAGATCACGTGACTACAGTGCGCCATAATCCGTGACAGTGATTTAAAGAAATGTTATATTGGATGAAATGTTACGCAATTCTTCACAATGATCACCACAGCAGAGTTACTGAGCCCGTGGTATTTATACCATAAATGTTTTGCGTTTCGCTGCACACTGATGATTTTACATTTATCGCGCATACGCCGAAATCATGCGAAATGTCACCCGTGAGTTCATAACGCCCAGAAAAATGTAACGTTTCAATATTCAGTAGGCCGACAGTTTTATAATCTCATTCGCTATCGATCGGTAATTCGCAGCATCTAGTCTAAATACGATTCTATTACTGTTACGATCGGCATATTGCTCAGGATTGCGACACTATCGCAAGCCAGGAGTCGTTGAGCTGCGCTACTTAATAATACTATTTATTATTTATCCAACATGTTCAAATAGCGGTGTACAATAAAATTTACTCTGATTGTTCGCCTCACTAAATCGTGGAATTGAGCAGAGTAAAACTTTAAAATGATAGTAATTGACTTCGCTAGTCGCTTACGCGCCAAATGTGGTGGAAATGTCACTATAATTACCCATTCACGTCCTAAACGTTGCCTGTAACAAGACCAGTGTGGGCGTAAAATCACTCCAAATTATATCACATGACCGGAAGCCAACTACACACTTGTTGACGTTGTAGCGCTTACATTTTTCCGGCGTTATAAATGTTCGGGGTGACGTTTCTGCGCATGCGCGATAAATGTAAAATCATCAATGTGCAGCAAAACGACAAACCATTTATGGACAACTACTATGGAGCTGTTCGTTAGGATGTATATAACCTCTCAGCAAGTTATTTGTAGCAAATTAACACGAGGCAAACAAGTTTTGAGGCATGTTTTCATAGCAAGCGCAAATCACGTGACTGTAGTGCGCCGTAATCCGTGACAGTGATTTAAGCAAACGTAGTATACTAATGTAGTAAACGACATTTAAAGCAATTATTCACAGTAATCATCAACAGCCCATGACATTTATACAAAAAATGCTTTATCGTTTCGCTGCATACATTTTGTGGCGGGAAAATTGGTGGATGTAGAGGTTTGAAGTTGGTGGTGTATAAAATTTGAAAAACAAGCGGAAATATTGATTGATAAGTATTATTCTTGTGTTAAGGTTATTCATAAAGTGGTACTGGTCATATATTGAGTAGTAGTTTTGGTTAAAGTTTGTTAGTTAACAGTATTTTTGAACAGATTAGTATAGTGGGTGATAAAAGGGTAATCTAGGCTTCGACAAATTGTAAACAAGATTGAGCAAATCTCTTTATTTGATATAGTATATAAGAGATAAAGCAAAAGAGTAACAACTACTATGTAAGATAAAACTGTGAATAGGTATCATTGTTATTAAAAATAAACAAGCTTTTAGTAAACCCCTTTTTTTTTGTTTATAATATCCAACTTTTCCCAAACTCCCATACAGACTAAACTTATTGTTCATGGTAGCATAGGTAGTAAGTTGTTTATAACATAAAGTGGTGCAGTTGCTGTACACAATAAACAAACGTCTTTCTAAAGACTAATTTGGGTTTTAAAACTAAGAGTTGATTTTGACAAATCGTAATGGCACCTGGCAAGCGGCAAGTGAAGGCAAGGAGGCACTTGGTGTGTAACCACTGCCACGTTTGGGGGATTTTCCGTATCGGGGTGGGAAAAAATTGGCAGAGACAACGGAAAGGGTTTACTTTCCCAATGTTTGGGGTTTGGGAAAGTGGACTGTCTGAAAACAGAGTTAGCTAGGCTAAGGATATTGTGGGGGGTCGGGGGAGGAGGGTGATTGCAAGGACAACAAATGGAGAAAGAACAACGGGAAACATGACATGAGGAAGGTGACAGGGGAGAAAGTGACAGTAGAGAAGGAGGGAGGGAAAAGGGGGACAGGAGATGAAGAAGAGATGCGACAGGAGGTAAGACGAATGGAAGAAAGGAAGTGAGAGGTGATGTGACCAAACGGAAGTCAATAACAAGGACGATGACAGGAAGAAAAGAGCCCGGGAAAGAAAGGAACAACAGAAAAGCGGCAGGGGGAAAAGTCAGCAACCGGGGAGATGCAAAACGGAGGAGCTACTCTGAAGCAGTGATCGGGGGGGGGCATTGAGAAAAAAAGGGGTTTTTATGGGAGACCCATTTTGCGAAAGACAGACAGGACATTAAGCAAAGGAGAAGACGTTGTTGTTTGTCTTCCGGGGGCTAGGATAGAGCATGTGACTGAACGGGTAGAGAACGTATTGGGGCATGGCCAAGGGGGGGTCTATATTAGTACATGTAGGGACAAACAATGCAGACAGGGATGGAACAACCAGGATAGTAAAGAGATACAGAGAGTTGGTAGAGACACTGAAGAAGACGAGAGTTGAACAATCATACCCCAGGAATTTTGCCAGTGATGAGGGGAAGGGGAACAACATTTAGAAATTGTAAGAGGATGGCAATTAACGGACTATTAGAGCAGATGTGTGAAGAAGAAGGAGTTGGCTTTGTAGATTTGTGGGGATATTTTGTTGGTAAAGAAGACATGTTTATGAGAGATGGCCTCCATCTAAGCGGAAAGGGCGCAGCAGTGTTCTCCGAGAACCTTCTTCGTTTGATGAAAATGGAACAGGTTGCAACTTTTTAAACTAGTTTCGCAGGGGGGATACAAGAGAAGCCAAATACTAGAGGCATAGATAAAGATAGCAAAAAACATCAGCAAAGAACAGCCTGGAAAGCCCTACGGAATTTTGGTTATAAATGTTTTGTTTAAATGCAAGGACATAGTAAACAAAAGAAATGAACAAACATTATGGTAGAAGATATTGACCCTCAATAATAGGTATAACTGAATCTTGGGCCACACCCGACATATCAGATGCTGAATTAGGAATGACAGGGTATGTAATGTTTAGGAAAGATAGATTAGGAAGAAGGAGGCGGAGTTATTTTATATATTAAAGAATCCATCCAAGTTTATGAAAAAAAATTTAAAAAAAAAGAAGCAGAATGTGAAGAAGCTGTCTGGTGTAACATAGTTACAGGAAATCAACATTAACTGTTGGGTTAGTGTATCGGAGTCCAAACATAAGCATGGAAGAGAATGAAAAAATACATAACGTATCAAAGAAGTGAGTAAACGGGACTGTATTTTTATGGGGGATTTTAACCATGGGCATATAGGGACTTTTCTCTCCCAGAGGGATCAAGAGTTTTTAAATTTAGTACAAGATAGTTTCCTTTCTCAACATGTGTTAGAAGCAACCAGGGGCGAGAACGTGTTGACATAGTATTGAGCTACAGAAGGAATTTGTTGATATGTCAAGATATGTGAGCCACTGGGGTGTAGTGTCACAACAGATACATTTTATCATCAAAGTAAATGAGAACGGAATAGAAAAATAAGGTACAGGAAAAATTTTCATAAAGGAAGATATAAGGACATGAGGGAATATTTAGCAAAGATAGACTGGAATAACACACTGAAGAATAAGACAGCAAAGAATGCTGGAATTTTTTAAAAGGGTGAAATTAAAGGGTCATTGACAAATTTGCCCCCCTTAAAAAAACAGGGGAAACGTTCAAAGAAGAAACACTTATCGAAGGAAGCCATTAAAAAAATCAAGTACAAGCAAATGATGTGGAAGACATATAGACATACCGGAAGTGAAGAAGACTATAGCATTTATAAAGAAGCATTAATCAAGCTACAGCTGAAATTAGAAATTCAAAGAGAAGCTACGAAAAAAAAATAGTTTTTAATATAAAACATGACAGCAAGAGTTTTTATGCGTAGTTCGAAGTAAACAGAAAGTTCAGGATAAGGTCGGTCCTCTTTTGGGTGGAAACATAATAACAGAGGATTCTTAATGGCAGAAAACCCAAATGAGTACTTAGTTCGGTGTTTACCAGGGGAAAATATTAGTATATTACCAGTACTTGAGACTAAGTTCGAAAGGGGGAGAGTTTTACTATTTTGGCAACAATTGTAACCCCAACAATGGTAGCTATGAAAAAAGAGATATGAAAGGGTAATAAATCACCTGGAGTGGATGGGATTCCTCCCCAAAATTTCTATTGGAAATTGTAGAACAAACAGCATACCGCTTGCAACAGTGTTCAATTTGTCATTAGAGGAGGGGAAAAGTTCCGTTAGAATGGAAAGAAGAAACATTATACCATTATTTAAAAAAGGTTCGAGAAACAAGTCAGAGAACTATAGACCAGTGAGTTTAACATCGGTGATTTGCAAACTATTAGAAAGACTAATTAAAGATCACCTGGTTGATTTTCTTGTTAAAAAAAAATTGATAAACCCATCTCAACATGGGTTTTTTAAAAACGAGGTCATGTTAACAAATATGTTATGTTTTTTTGGGAAAATGTCACAAAGTGGGTAGATGAAGGATCACCAGTAGATATAATCTACTTAGATTTAAAAAAAACCTTTGAC
The DNA here is from genome assembly GCA_025642075.2 of Ridgeia piscesae. Classification (NCBI taxonomy): domain Eukaryota; kingdom Metazoa; phylum Annelida; class Polychaeta; order Sabellida; family Siboglinidae; genus Ridgeia; species Ridgeia piscesae. The sequence goes on from JAODUO010000456.1 coordinate 65,093, forward strand.
AAAGTGCCACACCAAAGACTATACTTAAACTAAAGGCCATGGCATAGGAAATGGAATGATCAACTGGGTAGAAAAATGGTTATTGATAGAAGACAAAGAGTAGTAGTTGATGGGGAGGTTTCAAACTGGAAAAATCGGTTTTGAAAAAGGAAAAATACCGCAGGGATCAGTACTGGGGCCTATTTTATTCTTAATATATATCAATGATTTGGATGAGCCCAAACAAGGTGTTGAAGTTTGGGGGCGACACAAAAGTGTTTAGGAAAATTAAAAGTGATGCAGATAGAAGCATTTACAAAATGATCTTAATAAGTTATAGAATGGTCTGAGAAGTGGCAAATGCTGTTTAAATTTTGGAAAGGGAAGTGCCTTCACATAGGACATGGGAACGAAGAGCACAATATACAATGGGTGATACTGTACTAAAATACCAAGGGAAAAAGGGCTTAAAGGAACTATTAGGCTGAATGAAGGTATCAGAGCAGGGGGAATTCAGCAGCGAAGGGAAACCAAATTTTGGATTAATTAGGCGAAATATAGTATACAAAGAAAAAGAACTTTAAAACCGCTGTATAAAACAATAGTTAGGCCTCACTTAGAATATTGTATACAATCATGGAGGCCATATCGCAAGAAGGACATTGATATGTAGAAAGAGTACAAAGGAGAGCAACCAAAATGATACCAAAACTCAGGAATATTATTTTGTGCGTCTAAAAGAATGTGGTTTTAAAAACACTAGAAACCAGAAGATTGGGGGAGATCAGATTGAGGTGTTTAAAATAGAATGGAAAAAATATTGACAGAAATATTTTTTTCACAGTCAAGGGAAGAAGGACTAGAGGACATGGAGTTACATTAGCAAAGAAGCAGTGTAGACTAGATATTAGAAAATTTTCATTTTCACAAAGAACAGTAAACGAATGGAACAGATTATCAGCTGATTGTGTAGGTGCTAGTAGTGTTAATATATTTTAAAATAAAATCGACATATACCTAAGAGGGCGGGGTATACTTAGATAGATAGGTTGGACTCTCGATAAGCCAAATGGTTCCTAGTCCACCTGCCATCTAGAGTTGAATCTCTAGGTGGCAATCTTGTTAAATCTTGTTAAATATTGATGATTTACATTTATCGCGCATGCGCAGAAACGTAAATCGGAAAGTTTATAACAACCGGAAAAATGTAAGCGCGACAACGTTAAAAGATGAGTTATGGGGAGTTTCCAAAGGGGTGTGCTAGGGGTAGAGTGAAGGAGGTGGCTATTTGCTACCCATCCACGTACAAACAAATGCATGTAAACGCCTGATGTCATTCTTGTCAACCTTCAATCTAACTGAATCTAATCGAATATAATCTAACTTAGCCCTAAACCTAATACTAACCCTAAAACTAACCGTAAACTTAAATATGTTTGTACATCGGAGCAGCCATAAAATGGCATTTGGACATAGAGGGGTAGCAAATAGCCATCGCCTTGAGTAAAGCCTAATACTGACGTAATCAGCCGCAACGACCCCTGGCGTGAGGGAGGTGTGTTACATTCAGATATTAGCGTTAGTGGCGCCTGATTACGGGGTCTGGTTAAACTACGCTGGCGTATTCACGGCCCCCTGGCGATTGCTGCGAAGAACGGTGCGAGGTGGCCGCTGGCTGCCGAAAGAACGCCGATACGATACCATAGTAACTACATGCGTCGCTTAATTGGTCATACAAATCGCTATGGTATTTAGGAAAGCAGTCAATTGACACGGGGAATCGTGATAGTGCAAGGTTGGGTCACCTGTTATGCAAGATTACTCTAACATGTTAGTGTTGCGGCATAATGGGCGATATTAGGGCGATGCACGGACAATGTTTTTGAAATGTGCGCACATTGTAAAACAAATGAACGCGGCTATAACTGGTGATGTGCACACATTTGACTGGCATCTCTAAGCTTATAGTTTGTGAACTTGAGTGGGACAGAATATGTCGGATTATTTAAACGTTGGTAACAGATTCCAGATGGCACCACAAGCGCCGCCAGATTGTCTACACCTCACTCAGTCTTCGCAACAGTTCGCCTTTGGCAAGGCATAGACAACAAATTTGAAAAATTCCCGCTCCAATTCCTTTTGATTCAATTCCAGTACATGTTTTACTCTTTCAATTCCAATTCGTATAATAATTAAAATGATTAATGTGTGTATATAATTTTCCTTTTATATAATGGGATATGGATGCTCAGGTCCATTTTCTAATTATATGGGGGGTCCATGTTCTACCTGACACTGGTATGTAACAAAATACATTTAGTAGATTACTTGTACTTCCATATTTTAGTTACTTTTATGTTACAACCACAGGGATGAACCCTCTCCAGTCATCACTGTGCTTATGTTTCATTGGGTAGTTACTTTTGATGGTATCCTGGCATCTTTTGTTCTAGCCTAGTATTTGCATAGCATGTGATCCTGGAAAAGTGTATTTTTATGCCTGAACAAATTTTTACACAAGACAATAAGACTTCCTATTCATCTACTGATTAATTGCTGGTAGTGTTGACTTTGACCAGCAGTAACATTGTATAATCCAATTTCTTTTGGTCACTCTGAATATTACCTGCAAATCATTACTCATAATGGTGAAAAACATCTTTGGCACCATGCAAAAATATCATGTGCTCAATTCCTTTTCATCCAATTCCCATTCCAATTTTTGTTCAAAATCATAGCTTTATGCAGAGACCGTCATTTGGACGAGCAAAACCTATGGGTGGATGGTAAAAAAAATGAAGGAGCAAATAAATCTTCAAAAATCAGATATTGTCAGTGATACCTTAGAAATGAGTGTAAATGGTGTCACGTGTGTGTTATGGTCCATTTCACGTCAAAACACATTTAAAGTTTGTAAACTGGCTTAACAGTTGTCATCCATATCTCCACCATAAAATGTGTGACTGACAAAAAAATTCCTGCATAAAGCCCTGTTCAGGTATCTGTCAATTCCAGTTCCCTGTGTCTCATCTTTTTCATTCTTTCATTGCAATGTGGCCAGTAGCAATATTATCATTCTAGTTATATATACAGTGTATTATGTTTTCATATATAGCTGTGGTGAAAATACACACATTTTGGCAAAACATAATAATGGCCCTAGCGCATGAGTTGAAAGAAAATCAGGCATTACATAGATTACAGGCAGGCATAACTGACCAGAATGAAAACAAATGCAAGAATGTTACGTGTAATCCTTATGCTGTTTTAATGTTTTGTGTACGTGTTTAAACATTTTTATATAGAATAAAATCATCATCATCACACTTGTTATATAAAATCTGAATTATTTTGCATAGAATACAATGCAAATCATCTACATTCAGTAATACCAAATAATTGTCATAGCAAATGTATTTCTTCCACAGTTGACATTCTGTTGCGCGAAATAACGGATGCTCCCGTAAAAGTACAAAATTTCTTGCACAATCAACAGGGGCCTACTTGCCAAACCAACGTTACCTGTCATTTCGTCGTCACATCGTCTACAGCTGTACTCTCTCTAGATATGTACTGTCGCAATGACATAGCTTATTGAAAGGATCCAAATACAATACTGGTACATATCAATTTATGACTAAGACTGGCTGAGTGATGATGACTGACTCACCAGGTAATCAGAATTTGTCTTAAAATGTAGACAATCTATGTAGAGTATGCCTGTAATGTAGATGATCGCAAGTTGCAGTTCTTATTGAATATGACTCAAATTCTCTCTCACACACACACACACACACACTCATACTCATACATACACATTTAACAGTCAAAAGATCTTGGGTATCATACCCTGTTATCATACCCATGTTATCACAGTCCTGGTGTAATTGGAAGGCAGATAGGGAAATGCTTTTGAATACATTGCTTTATATGATTGAATATTTATAATTTATTCACGAATTGTTTTATCATTCATGCTCTAATTATGCTACATATCAACCAAGTTTTCAGTGCACTCATGATGGCAGCTGTCTCACTCTGTTTCTTGCAGCATGAAGACACTGGCTGAGCTGGGTCTGATTTCCCTGTGTGAAAATGCTGCCCGATACAGTGATACTTCCATCAGGGGTGAGTAATGTCAGTGTTCTTTAAAGATTAAAACGTATAGGTCAGTTTTTACGTAGCACACAATCCAATCCACAGGGCTGCAGAGGGCTCTTAATACTTTCCTCCCAGGTAGTGGTAGACCTGTTCAATCAAACACCATCTCAACTTCTCTTCAACCATGCTGCAAATAGTGCACAAAGATGATTCAAACACAAATATCAACCACTGTCTATAGCCACATACTCATCCATACAGTTGAGTGAACTGGAGCATGGAATGATCAATGATGTAGTGTGAACAAATTTGCCCCAGGATTGATTTGGCAGAACAAGATTCAAACCTGGATTTGTTCGATTGAAAACATGATGCTATACAGAGCAACTGTGTTCAGAGCAGTCATTACAAAAATGCTTAGTAGAAGTAGATATAACCAGGATTGACAAAATGCTACATTAAACAGATCTTAAATAGTTATATATGTGACGTCTTCTAACGAAGTGAGTCATATGTATAAATTATAGAAAGAAAGGTTCAAAGTGAGAAAATACATTTGAAGGCCACGGTCATGTAAGCATTGTCATAAAAAATTCTGCCATTTTCTGACTACTTTATTTGTCCATAACAAGATTCCAATGTAGAGAATCATTGATCTTGTGGCAAGTAATAAATACTCGAATAGTCTATCTGTTGATTTAATGAAAACTACAAACAAACAGGCCTTTGTGCAGAATAAAATGTTTAACTTTGCTAAATGTCCAGGTAAAATTATAAGATGTGTGTGTATGGGTGCATGCGTGTGCTCACAATCCAGTCTAAATATGTGCAGAATGAATATTGTAAAGTCTTACCGGTACTCATCAAATATCTACCCATCCATTTCTGTGTTCACTCTGATTTGAACCCGAACTTTACTGATCCAACTGGCGGGTGGACAGATAACACATGGGACGCAGGTAACGCAGCTAACGCAGGTGACGCAGGTGTCTGTCACAGATAAACTTATGTAGACAAAACATTCCGCAAACAAGCTAGCGTGTTACCAATGGGATACTAAGTCAGTTTTCTTTTTCACAAGATGGATTTGAAATAAGGTTACTAAAGTAAAAGTTGCACTGACCATGTACCTTTAAGTTGTGTTTGCCCTGCCCTGGTGTGTCCACAGAGCTGCCAGTGTTGTTACTGCACCAACTCCTGGCCTACCTGAGTGCTTCCCAGCTCCACCGTCTCGATGACATCTTGCGTGTGGCCGGTGAGTAGCTTCTGGCTGCCTCCTGAAAGTCCAGTGGATATAAACATGTAACCATGTAACTTTGTAACCAAAACTAACCGTATGATGTATTTGACTTGTTCGTAATAATAACTTCACGGAAATGTATCAAATGGGCCAGATGAACACGTTAAGTGAATGCCTTGCATGATCCCCCAACGTGAGAGGTCAGACGGTGGCAGAAATAAAGTGGTATTGAACATTGTTGTTGGTATCTATTTATGCAAATTAAACGTCTTAACGCTACAGTCAAACAATCGTTGGTTACGTAACATTATGATCATATAATTAATCCCAAATATGAAAGTATCAATCAGTGACCAAATGTATGTAAAACCAGTAATTAAATAGATGATAATCCCTAGTACAATTGGTATTCATCACTATACAAAAGCGGTACCTGTAGCAATGTTGTGTTGTGCTCCAGGTGTGAGCACGGAGCAGGCGTGGAGGACGCACCTGAAGAAGCGGTGGCCACACGCGGCCTTACGGTCCGCACCAGTGTTTGGTGAGGATGAAGCCTCGGCCGATCCTCACCAGAAGTACCTCGAGAAACACTGCCACGACCTGCTGCACTGTCGCTTCTTTGTACAACATCAACACGCAGGTATCACTTTGTACAACATCAACACGCAGGTATCACTTTGTACAACATCAACACACAGGTGTCACTTTGTACAACATCAACACCCGGTGTCACTTTGTACAACATCAACACACAGGTGTCACTTTGTACAACATCAACACACAGGTGTCACTTTGTACAACATCAACACACAGGTGTCACTTTGTACAACATCAACACGCCGGTATAACTTTGTACAACATCAACACGCAGGTATCACTTTGTACAACATCAACACGGTCCTTTGTACAACATCAACATGAGGTATCACTTTTTACAACATCAACACGCAGGTATCACTTTGTACAACATCAACAGCAGGTATCACTTTGTACAACATCAACACGCAGGTATCACTTTGTACAACATCAACACGCAGGTATCACTTGTACAACATCAACATGCAGGTGTCACTTTGTACAACATCAACACGCAGGTGTCACTTTGTACAACATCAACATGCAGGTATCACTTTGTACAACATCAACACGCTGGTATCACTTTGTACAACATCAACACGCAGGTATCACTTTGTACAACATCAACACGCAGGTATCACTTTGTACAACATCAACACGCAGGAGTCACTTTGTACAACATCAACACGCAGGTATCACTTTGTACAACATCAACACGCAGGTATCACTTTGTACAACATCAACACGCAGGTATCACTTTGTACAACATCAACACGCAGGATCACTTTGTACAACATCAACACGCAGGTATCACTTTGTACAACATCAACAAGCAGGTATCACTTTGTACAACATCAACACGCAGGTATCACTTTGTACAACATCAACACACAGGTATCACTTTGTACAACATCAACACACAGGTATCACTTTGTACAACATCAACACGCAGGTATCTCTTTGTACAACATCAACATGCTGGTGTCACTTTATACAACATCAACATGAAGGTATCACTTTGTACAACATCAACACGCAGGTATCACTTTGTACAACATCAACACGCAGGTATCACTTTGTACAACATCAACACGCAGGTATCACTTTGTACAACATCAACATGCAGGTATCACTTTGTACAACATCAACACGCAGGTATCACTTTGTACAACATCAACACGCAGGTATCACTTTGTACAACATCAACACGGTGTCACTTTTACAACATCAACAAAGGTATCACTTTGTACAACATCAACACGCAGGTATCACTTTGTACAACATCAACACGCAGGTATCACTTTGTACAACATCAACACGCAGGTATCACTTTGTACAACATCAACACGCAGGTATCACTTTGTACAACATCAACACGCAGGTATCACTTTGTACAACATCAACATGTAGGTGTCACTGTACAACATCAACACACAGGTGTCACTTTGTACAACATCAACACACAGGTGTCACTTTGTACAACATCAACATGCAGGTATAACTTTGTACAACATCAACACGCAGGTATCACTTTGTACAACATCAACACGCAGGTATCACTTTGTACAACATCAACACGCAGGTATCACTTTGTACAACATCAACACGCAGGTATCACTTTGTACAACATCAACACGCAGGTATCACTTTGTACAACATCAACACGCAGGTATCACTTTGTACAACATCAACACGCAGGTATCACTTTGTACAACATCAACAGCAGGGATCACTTTGTACAACATCAACAGCAGGTTCACTTTGTACAACATCAACACGCAGGTATCACTTTGTACAACATCAACAAGCAGGTATCACTTTGTACAACATCAACACGCAGGTATCACTTTGTACAACATCAACACACAGGTATCACTTTGTACAACATCAACACACAGGTATCACTTTGTACAACATCAACACGCAGGTATCCTTTGTACAACATCAACACGGGCCCCCTGGTATCACTTTGTACAACATCAACACGCAGGTATCACTTTGTACAACATCAACATGCAGGTATCACTTTGTACAACATCAACACGCAGGTATCACTTTGTACAACATCAACATGCAGGTATCACTTTGTACAACATCAACACGCAGGTATCACTTTGTACAACATCAACACGCAGGTATCCTTTGTACAACATCAACAGCGGTTCACTTTTACAACATCAACATGAAAGGGATCACTTTGTACAACATCAACACGCAGGTATCACTTTGTACAGCATCAACACGCAGGTATCACTTTGTACAACATCAACACGCAGGTATCACTTTGTACAACATCAACACGCAGGTATCACTTTGTACAACATCAACACGCAGGTATCACTTTGTACAACATCAACAGAGGTTCATGTACAACATCAACACCAAAGGGGTTTACTTTGTACAACATCAACACACAGGTGTCACTTTGTACAACATCAACATGCAGGTATAACTTTGTACAACATCAACACGCAGGTATCACTTTGTACAACATCAACACGCAGGTATCACTTTGTACAACATCAACACGCAGGTATCACTTTGTACAACATCAACACGCAGGGTAAAAACACTTTGTACAACATCAACACGAGGTATCACTTTGTACAACATCAACAGCAGGTATCACTTTGTACAACATCAACACGCAGGTATCACTTTGTACAACATCAACACGCAGGTATCACTTTGTACAACATAAACCCGGTTCACTTTGTCAAAATCAAAATGCAGGTATCACTTTGTACAACATCAACACCTGTACACTTTGTACAAAATCACATAGGTACACTTTTTACAACATCAACACGCAGGTATCACTTTGTACAACATCAAACAAATTTTGACAACATACATCTGGGCCCCCATGGGTTTACTTTTTACAACATCAACACGCAGGTATCACTTTGTACAACATCAACACCAGGTATCACTTTGTACAACATCAACACACAGGTATCACTTTGTACAACATCAACACGCAGGTATCACTTTGTACAACATCAACACGCAGGTATCACTTTGTACAACATCAACATGTAGGTGTCACTTTGTACAACATCAACACGCAGGTATCACTTTGTACAACATCAACAGCAGGTATCACTTTGTACAACATTCAAACAAAGGTATCACTTTGTACAACATCAACAGCAGGTATCACTTTGACAACATCAAACACGGTTAGTTAAAACAACACTTTTCCACAAAACCTGGCCTTTTTTCCCCCTGTGGTTCCCTTTGTACAACATCAACACGCAGGTATCACTTTGTACAACATCAACACGCAGGTATCACTTTGTACAACATACAGGTGTCACTTTTCTCGTCCTGACACCTCACTTATTGTGTACATTTATTGTGTACACCCATCTTGTACACTTCTTTTGTACACTACTAGTGTACACTTGTACTACTATGACATATAATATAGGAACTTAATTTTACTTTACTTTTATATTAAATTGTTTACACAAGCCTATATCTACCCATGGGGCACCATTTTATGTTACCGTCATTACAGTATTTTTTTTCATAATTGTAATAATGGTCCACTCTGGGGAAGTTACATCCACATAGTTATTTCAACATTTGTATAGACCAAATTATCTTATTTTTAGACCCACGTGGTTATTTCAACACCTGCCTGTACCGACTCAACCACAGTGAGTGTCGACTGCCAGATGCCGACCCCAGCCAGCTTGACCACAACGACTTGTACGTATACGCGAAATACATGAGACGGGTGACCATTCGCGCCGTCCAATGCAGCGCCATGCTGACCGACGCGAGACTGTTGGACGTCTGGCGTTCGTGCGTCCACTGCCTCAACATCCACTGGGTGCGTGATGAATACTTCTCCCACTTGGTGGCGCTAGTGGCACAGCTGCTGCAGCACGGCGCACTGGACACACTAGTCCTGTTTCACTTTCATCTCTCGCCTAGACACATCGGTCAGTTGTTCCAGCTGTGCGCTGGACACGGGCCGAGGTGTCGGCTGAAGTCTGGTCCGTCAGTGTCTGGACCGGGACCCGATGGTCCGTGTTTTGAACCCGCGCCGGGTCCTAGTTCTGCCAATGATCCGGGACCTACTTGTAGCGTAGATCCAGGACAGATGAGTTCAGATCATGTATTTGGCTGTAGGGTTGATCTTGAATACAGGTCCGGATCAGTGAATGCAGTGAACATAGAACACGTGAACACAGAGCAAACTGAACACATGAATAATGAACAAACTGAACATGTGAACGTGCAACAAACTGAACACACGAATAATGAACAAACTGAACTTGTGAACATGCAACAAACTGAACACACGAATAATGAACAAACTGAACATGTGAACATGCAACAAACTGAACACACGAATAATGAACAAACTGAACATGTGAACGTGCAACAAACTGAACACTCGAATAATGAACAAACTGAACACGTGAACACAGAACAGACTGAACACATGAATAATGAACGAACTGAACACGTGAACACAGAACAGGCTGAACACTCGAATAATAGTGAACAAACTGAACATGGGAATAGAACACAAACTGAACATGGACATTTAGACGCAGAACTAACAGAACCGGTGAGTCGAGAACAAACTGAACATGTGAATAGAACACAAACTGAACATGGACATTTAGACGCAGAACTAACAGAACCGGTGAATCAAGAACAAACTGAACATGTGAATAGAACACAAACTGAACATGGACATTTAGACGCAGAACTAACAGAACCGGTGAATCAAGAACAAACTGAACATGTGAATAGAACACAAACTGAACATGGACATTTAGACGCAGAGCTAACAGAACCAGTGAGTCGAGAACAAATTGAACACACAGACAGAGTCGACCAAACGGACCAAATGGACACACAACACACACACGAGGACGGTGGAACTGTGCCCCAAGGCCGCAGTCTACGTGAAGCGGCCAATCTTGCCCTTCAGGGCCTCATCTCCCAGAACGCACCCCAACCCTCCGAACACACCTCACTACACACCCTACACCAGATGTCAGACTTTGACATCGACACTGACACCGACGACCTTTTCGACGCAGCCGTTCTCCTGACACCCTCGACGGGAACGCTACCCCTGACCTGGGGGTGTGGCACGGAGGGAGTGAACCCGTCAGCCCGGTGCAATACCCGGTCACTGGGAAGTCTCGGGATCATCACGAGTCCCCACTGCTCCCAACTCATCAAAATCCTCGTCGACATCCTGCCTAGGTGGCAGCACCTGCACCGACTCGCCCTCTACAGCGCATGTGAGTAGACGGGGCGTGTAACATGGTGTGTAACACGTCGTAACTTAGGTGTGTAAGATGCGGTTGATATAATGATACTAATGCTGTTGAGAGTTGTAAGACACTACAGAAGTGTGTAGCACACTGTAGATGTGTAGAGTATGATGTGGAGGTAACACACTGTGGAGATGTGTAACATGTTGTACACCAGGGCTTTATGCAGGACCAAATTTTTGCCAGTCACACGTTTTGGTGGACACATGGATGTTAACTGTTAAGCCAGTTTACAAACTTGAAAATGTGTCTGATGACCTGAAATGGATAACAAACACACATGTGACACCATTTACACTCACTTCTAAGGCATAACCGACAATATATATGGTTTTGGAACACCTTTTTTGCTCCTTCGTGTTTTTTTTGCCCATCCACCACCGGTCCACCCATATTTCTATCCGTCCTCAACGGTTTTTACCCGTCCAAATGACGGGTGGACAGGTCTCTGCATAAAGCTGTTGTGGCAATGTAAGATGCAGTTTCTTCCCATTTCACATTTGCCCCCTCAACTAGTGCAATCTATGAACACAAAGACAAACTTGTTTTGCCAAACATCTTGACTTTTTTTTTTTATTGTCATTTTGTAGCATTTTTTCAAGTTGCTTATTTTTTAAAAATGATCTTAGCAACAAGCTTGAATTGTCTGTATTTTAGATGAATTAGTTTTTTATTTTAATATATACAACTTGTTTTAATGAACCTGAAAATATTAATCTTATTACTTTAAATTCCTCAGTTGTGATATTTTGTCATGATTCTCTGCCACTGTCGTCCTCTCACAGCTGCCCACCCTCCTCTGTTATCACCTCTTCTCGTCTCTATGGTCAGTGCATCACTAACAGACTGTGCAATGTGTTGGTGACACCAGGTGGCGATACTTGTTACAGTTGTTGGAACCGACCAATTCCAGGAGATAATCCTGCAGAAGCTGGACACGTCACAGTTGAGAGAACTCGTCATGGTTGACTGCATCTTCTCCAAGAGTCGCATCCTCCTCGACACGCTGCAGGTTCTCGTCAACTCTGATCGGTGAGTACTTGTACGTGCATGTTGCTGGGGTGTGAAGGCTCTACTCACTTTCTTCTTGACCACTTTGCCTTTCAGTTGTCATTCCTTTTTTTCGTGCACAACATCGACTGGCGCCACCTTACATCACCAACCTGCTTGAACAAAGAGCTACGAGAGTGTTACGCTCAACCACAGACAATGACTTCTACGTGCCGCCATCTCGCAGCCGATACAGTGATAGAATGTTCTCAGTAGCAGGTCCACGACCGTGGAATTCTCTCCCTGCCGAGATACAGAAAACCTCTTGCCTCATGACTTTTAAAAGACTATTGAAAACCCACCTATTCCGGGCTGTGTATGAAGTGTAGACACCTGTCAGTTTATTTAATTTGTATTTTATTTTTACCTATTTATTGTACTGTTTTCTTTAATTTTACATAATGTCATACTCATTATTTTATTATAAATATACCATTTATTTTAATAATTATTTTCAGCTAACTTATTTATTAATTATTTATTACTAATACTTTTTATAAATATTTTATGTATTTTATTTACCTTAACAAACTTAATATTATAATTCTACGACACATGTATACATACTCATGTACAGCGCCTCCGAATGGATATTTCTAGATTTATGGCGCTTTATAAATCTTCTTCTTATTATTATTATTATTCCTCACAAGGAGGACAATAGCAGTGTTGTAATGCTGTGTTGGCTATTACAAAAATATACAGTGGATCAGTAAATGTGGCGTGGCGTGAAACCCCAGTGGGCATTTGACATGTTAATTTATTGTTAAGGTACAACATGTCAAACATGATCCCGTCTTTGTGCATTGGGAGATCCAGTAGGCCAATGTCATTTTTATTTTAAATTCTGTAGAAGACATACATCTCTAAACCATGTATGGTTCTGATTGGTTCATAAAGTGTTAATAGAAAGAGTTAACAATTATTCATATGGCAAGTTCTGCACAAAATCTTTGTCGAGACATTTCTGCACAAAATCTGAAAAGCATTCAAATATCGGAATTTATTTGAAAAGTAAAATGGCAGTGGGAACAAGAAGTAAGCAGATGAGGACGAGAAACTGGGTTATTTTAACTTGGTCTTACATTGCTTGTCACATAGATAATACATTCATCTCTTACTGTGCAAAATTATTTTACTGTAGGCTTTTTGTTACCTCACTGTTAAACATAATAGATGTGGTCAGATCAGCTACTTGGTCAATTTACACGTTGACATGTTAGTATGAAAATTAAAACATCAATTAGCTCTCAAGCTCTTTGCCACTAAAATGTTAGTGCACCCAGTCACACTTTAGAAATAAACTGTCATCACATCACGTTTCTCATGTCATCAAATACCTTTAATCAGCATATATATCACCAGGAAACATACATAGTAAGAGTTCTCTAAGTGACCTGGATTACAGGAATACCCATTTCAATTTAGCCCTGTCGTAGCCGGCACTGTTTCTCTTCAAAACTATAGTACAAACATAGCAGCGTCTCACTGCAGTTGGCATTCACTTTGAGGCTTATGTGTCGCCCCTGGCAACAAGAGGGAGGTGGTCAACATTCCCCTAAACCCCCATATGATTTCCAGGGTAGCAAGAATGAGCACGTCTTGAAAACTTAGATTTGAGTAAAAGTATGCAATGTCCCTACCCCTGGCTGGTATGGATATCTTCTTTGGTAGCAAGAATCCACATTTTAGGCTACAGTAGGTCAGGGTTCATAAACTGTTACTTCAGAGGTGTGTGGTGGGGCGACCTATGGGTGACCTTTGACATTTTGAAAATGGTAAATTCAGTATTCACCTTAAGTGCTTATTTATACATGAGAGAATAAAACCTGTTGAATAAAGTAAAGTTCAATAAACACAAAGATTTAATGTTGACTTTTATAGTACTGGTTAATTATGGCGTGACCTTTAGTTTACAGTTATTTTATCAGAAGGTGTGGTGCATGTTTCAATGATCTGCAAAACGACTTTTTGTAGAATTAACTAGCAGTTATTTGATATATTGGTGGTGGAGTTTTGGGAGTTGGTAGATGATCAGTGCACAGAATTTGGCTAGCAGCATTTGTGCTACCAGTGGACAATATTGGAGTTGGATTTCAGCACACATCAAGTAGATGTAAATACACATGATTTAAGCCTGAGTCACATTCCAGCGGACAGGGTTGGATTTTAATTCAATATATATCCACTAATCCTTCTAATAATTCCAGCTCTGATAGAAAATGACACTCCCACAGATGTGTTTAAAGGTGCGTGGAATGAAGTTTTATAGGAAACAGATTCGTTGTTGAAGCAGTCAGCAGAAATGTTTTCCGATACAGCAAAACACTGTTGTAACTGCTGCAAGACTCGTAGATGTTTTAAAACAACCATTTCAGCTTAAAACTAAAAGACTGTTGATTGTCCAGTTTGTTTGTCACTGTCCAGTGTCCACTCTGTCTGCTTCAGTCAGAAGCCGATCCAACATCTGCTGCTGAACAACAATGTTGAGACAATCTCAACATATGCGGACCCTATGTCCTTCGATATTGGTAAGTTCATTATATAAATGCGTTCGTGATTGAATCCAGTCAGACTTACTTTACAAAGTTTTGAATTGTTCGTGTAAAACTATAATTATAATAGCATCAATAAAAGAGCTACACAACACTGTCAACTCACTGAGCTTGAAACATAATGAAATGATAAATGATTGTCTGTCATTGTTGAAAGGTCAGGTAGTGTAACTCTGATGATGCAAGACCTTAAGTGGTACTCCCTAGAATGCCTGCAGGGAGATCAGCCGTCTAATACTATTTTATAAACAGCCATTCCTTTTCCAAACCACTTTGTTCATTCAGTCAACAACACGCATGGCTATAGTAAATGATTTATTCAGGTACCAGCCAGAACTCAGGTATATGCTAACAGTTTTTTTAATAGAACCTTAAAGAATTGGAACGGGCGACCCAGAAGGGTTGTGTCCACCTCCACGGTGGACACTTTTAAATCAAGACTGGGCAAGCATTTAAATTCACTGTAGTGCTTCCAAACATGACCCACCCCACCCACATTGAGGTAATGACTTTCAGATTTTTGCCAGTTAAAAGATAGACATAGACTAGTGAACACTCATCAGGTTATGTTATTTTAATGGAAGCGATTTCGTTTTGACATCTGCAGTTTGCCTTTTCCTTGTAGCTGTAGACATGTAGCATGACACAAGCTTATACACTATTACAGGCGACGTATGATGTCATCAGACATGTGACATAGTTTGTGACGCCCCGCCCCTCCTCTCAATGACTGATTAATGTTTTGGCCTTTCTATTTTTTCTGATCCATTTGGCTGATCTTGTTGACCATATGAAACTGTCATGTCAACAACAACGGTTCCAATTTGGTGACACACATTCGATATAACTCAGAACTTGCCACATCCACGTGTAGTCATGACAGGTGTGGAAAATAATTGTACAGTTGTTTTTGCCCATTAGATGGCAGCACTGTGGACTTCCTGGGCGTGGTTGAGCTGGACTTGAGTGACAATCGCATGGACGATGCATGTGTCGCCATGCTGGCGCGTCTGTTGCGTCATGACATCGCCCTGCGTCAACTGAAGCTGGACACATGTCAGATGAGAGAGGGACGTCTGCTACACATCCTGCGGTCAATGCCAGGTGAGGCAGGGTCACTGGTCAGAGTTGATGGTCAGTGTCACTGGGCAGTGTTACTGGTCAGTGTTACTGGTTAGTGTCACTAGTCAATGTTGCTTGTCAATGTCACTGCATTGTTGCTGGTCAGTGTCACTGGTCAATGTTGCTGGTCAGTGTTGCTGGTCAGTGTCACTGGTCAATGTTGCTTGTTCAGTGTCAGTGGTCACTTTTGTTTATCAATCTCATTGGTCAGTTTCATTGGTCAGTGTTAATTCTGTTATTTGTCTGTGATCAGTGTCCACAGTCCGTGTCAGTTCATAATTGTCTTTGGCAAAAGGATTACTATGTATGTGGTTTGTTTTTGACTGATTTCTTGCCATCATTGTCTGCCTGTCCTCCCCCAGTCTCCTGCACCAGTTTCTTTGTTATCTGTAAATAACTTAGAAGACTTGTTATCACAAATAATTGTTATTGACATTTAACTCCTGCCCTGTGTGTAACTTCTCTCTTCTGTGGGAGGTTTCACTGGTGACAGACCACCCACCTGGGCTCTCCCAGCCCGACACGGTTCCCTCCCTCCTCGGTTACTGCTGAAGTTTGGGGGCAGAAAGTAAAATTCTTTGAGAGTAATGAAAGCATAAGGGGCCATCTCCACTGTGTTTGTCCAGATGGGGGTCGACTGGAGACACTGAGTCTCGCTGAAATCATCTTCTCGCGAGAGACCACACTGACCGCGGCCACAGAGGATGAACTGGTCAGTGTGCTTCAGAAGACTCGGACACTCAAGTTTCTCAACGTCCAGGGGTGTCACCTGTCAGCCAGGCTCGGTGAGTCTAAGAAACAACTCCAAATGACTCATTTACACGTTCACAAGATCGGTTGCCTAGCAACAAGCTTTCAAAATGGCTAATGGGATGAGACAACAACCGGTTTTAACTGTTTTGTAAGAAAACAACTTACTTTGGAGCATACTTTGTGAAACGTACAACGTTTCGACCCATCAGGGATGAATCCTGGTCACGTATATTTCCATTCCATGTAAGATATTACAAAAAACAACCATATTTTGACCATGGACAATATATTTAATAGGTTTTTAATTGGCGGCCTTTATAATATGACATGTGCAGGATGGATAATAAATTTCTTTAAACAAATAAATTTGCACAAGAAACATTACTTAACTGAGCTCATATGGAAAACAATTTCATTTTCTTTTCAGATAAATCCATCCGACCTAGTACCACTCAATTTTGTGAATAGTGAATAGACAAGTGTGTGTGAAACGTTTGAAGATTTGAAGATTCTGTTGTATTCTTTTAATTCGGGCCTAAAATGTTTTCTGTTGATGGGACAAAGTCATCTGTAAAGGTTAATGTTGGCAGATGCATGTCACCTACATAATTTGTGTACATACAACAGGTGTAAATATACAGGTAGAGCAATGCTTCATGGAGGTCATGTGCATAACATAACAATATTAATTATTATTGTGATTTAGAAAAAAGTGCCATACAGGATCAGTTATTTAAATTTATAAATGAATGTATTATTAGCCCACTGGTAACCAGCTATTGAATGAAAACAGTTGCCAACGAAACTATCCACATTTTACAAACACTGTCCTTGTCTCGTCACCTCAGAGAAAGTGTTGCGAAAGAAAAACACTGAAAACCATCCTTTCTGGTATCTACCCTTTGACAGCCATTTTATGTCTAAAGTTCAAAACTTAACTGCATTACATTAAAATTATTTCTAGTGAGAACAGCTGTGTATTTTTGAGTTGGCCTGATACAGCCGTGTCCAATATACAATTATTACGGTCCATAGAGAGAGACATCTACCATGTATGCACATTCGGTAGCAACTATGTTCCACAGTGCTCTGGGAACTGGTGTTCATGCCTTTGAAAACTAACTGTTGTTTGGGCATATCTTCTATTGGTGATCCCAAAATTGATAATAGTCAAGCTTTGTCCAACAAATTGAAACAGGTTGTAGCTGTTATGTGTGTACCGGTACTTACACATTTCTTTGTTTGGTGTTTTGTCTGTCATGTACACTGATCCTCCGTCTGTTTGTTTCAGTGACATCGCCTGCCTTCATCGAGAGCATCCGACAACATCCAAGTCTGACAGAACTCAACGTGGCTGACAACCACCTTGGTGAGTGAAGTATGATAAATGATCTTATATATATATATATATATATATATATATATATATATATATAATATACAGACTACACTTGTTTCTGGCTGTACACAAAATTGGAATCACAGAATGTATATATGAATTTATATCTAACAAAATGAGTCGTATGTCAGCGAACTCGATTTCGAGAAAACACCACATAAACATGCAACGATGATTTCCGACGATTGTTTTTACTTTTTTCACCAAAGTTTACTTTGATATCCTTTCTGTCAATTGGCAATGCTTATTTCTCATTTATATTATTATTTAGTATATTTTATAGCCTTTTTAGAAACACTAACATTTCACGCATGAATTTCATAAAAACAGAACCGATAAAGCGCACTTCTTCGAGTCGCATTCTTTGGGGTTTCCCTCAACGCATGGCGGACACATTTGGTACTACGGGAAAGCCCAGGTCGCCCTCTTTTGGATTATTGTAGTAGGAATCCCCACTGACGTCAACTTAAGCCAATAGCTGCGCTTATGCGAGAGGCCTATTTGTAAACAAACGTCACTGGACACGGGGAGGGGCTGATAGCGGGCCCCTGATTGGCTTAGAGCTGAGAGTGCAGGCACAGTGCAGACTCGCTAACTGTAAACAGCGTGATCGACCGGGTCACAGCTAGAAAACATTGCTAAATTATGCATGCATGATATATCTTCGACAACGAACTTGACTTGGGAGTTTATTTCGAAAGCATCAAATGGAGTAAAAGAAACAAAACGGCCGATTTTGGATCGACAGTTTACTTGACCATGTGCTTACGTGACCGCAAACTTCAAATGCATTTTCTACGTTTGAAACTTACTACCCCAGGCATGTTCAGTGTCCAATAACTTTGGCTGTGTGTGAGATATGTCCATAATTTTTACACCGTTTGGAAAGCTTAATACATCTTCTTTCCAATAGTGTGTCTAACTCAATTTATTTTATGTTCTGATTTCGTTAGAATATGTCACATATGTTTATATCACCATAAAGATAATAATCTTATCAGTAGATGTACACAGGAATTTTCTTTACATATTATTGCTGTTTGAACGCAGTGACTGTTCTACGTTGCATTATACTCGCAGTCATGTATATACTTCAGTATTATGTATTTGTGATGCTCAAATGGCAATAACACAACAATTTTAATATTTCTGGTGAAAACCCTGCTTAGTGTGACAAATGTTAAACAATTGCAATGTTCAAATGGCAATAATTCAAAAAGTAAGAACAAATTGGGTCTTAGCCTCTTACACACAATGACGTCACCACCAATTGCTAGGTGTCACAACAAATTGTGCAGAAAATGTACAATAAATCGCGACCAAATGGAGCCTTGAACAAAGGGACGGAGAGGGTTAAACATTACTTGACTAGCAGGACACTATTTGAGAGTATACTTAATTCTGGTTAAGAATAAAATAGTGCATTTCACGTAGACGTTAACAATAGTTATGACCACGGAGTTGCATCACCCAGCAGTTATAGTTTGTGTTTAAACATCACCCAGCAATTATAGTTTTGTGTTTAAACATCACCCAGCAGTTACAGTTAGCATTTTGCATCACCCAGCAGTTATAGTTTGTGTTTAAACATCACCCAGCAGTTACAGTTGGTGTTTAAGCATCACCCAGCAGTTATAGTTTGTCTTTAAACATCACCCAGCAGTTATAGTTTGTCTTTAAACATCACCCAGCAGTTACAGTTGGTGTTTAAGCATCACCCAGCAGTTATAGTTTGTCTTTAAACATCACCCAGCAGTTATAGTTTGTCTTTAAACATCACCCAGCAGTTATAGTTTGTCTTTAAACATCACCCAGCAGTTATAGTTTGTCTTTAAACATCACCCAGCAGTTATAGTTTGTCTTTAAACATCACCCAGCAGTTATAGTTTGTCTTTAAACATCACCCAGCAGTTATAGTTTGTCTTTAAACATCACCCAGCAGTTATAGTTTGTGTTTAAACATCACCCAGCAGTTACAGTTGGTGTTTAAGCATCACCCAGCAGTTATAGTTTGTCTTTAAACATCACCCAGCAGTTATAGTTTGTCTTTAAACATCACGCAGCAGTTATAGTTTGTCTTTAAACATCACCCAGCAGTTACAGCAGTTACAGTTTGTGTTTAAACATCACCCAGCAGTTATAGTTTGTGTTTAAACATCACCCAGCAGTTACAGCAGTTACAGTTTGTGTTTAAACATCACCCAGCAGTTATAGTTTGTCTTTAAACATCACCCAGCAGTTACAGCAGTTACAGTTTGTGTTTAAACATCACCCAGCAGTTATAGTTTGTGTTTAAACATCACCCAGCAGTTATAGTTTGTCTTTAAGCATCACCCAGCAGTTATAGTTTGTGTTTAAACATCACCCAGCAGTTATAGTTTTGTGTTTAAACATCACCCAGCAGTTACAGTTGGTGTTTAAGCATCACCCAGCAGTTATAGTTTGTCTTTAAACATCACCCAGCAGGTATAGTTTGTGTTTAAACATCACCCAGCAGTTATAGTTTGTCTTTAAACATCACCCAGCAGTTATAGTTATAGTTATAGTTCTTCTGAACATGGTGTGAGTAAATTGTCTTTAAACATTAAGAGTTATAGTTTGTCTTTAAACATCACCCAGCAGATATTTCTTTAAACATGGTTATAGTTTGTCAAACTCCCATTAACTCAGCAGTTAAGTTGTTTTAAACATCACCCAGCAGTTAAGTTTGTTTTAACATCCAGCAGTTATAGTTTTTTTAAACATCACCCAGCAGAAGTTTTCTTTAAACATCACCCAGCAGTTACAGTTGGTGTTTAAACATCACCCAGCAGTTATAGTTTGTATTTAAAATACCCAGCAATAGTTTGTCTTAAACATCACCAGTAAGTTTGTCTTAAACATCCCCGCAGTTAAGTTTTAAACATCACCCAGCAGTTAGTTTTCTTTAACATCAACAGTTATAGTTTTTTTAAACATCACCCAAGTTATAGTTTGTCTTTAAACATCACCCAGCAGTTATATGTTTTAAAACACCAGGTTATAGTTTGTCTTTAAACATCACCCACAGTTAGTTTCTTTAAACATCACCCGAGTTAATTGGTTTTAAACATCACCCAGCAGTTATAGTTTGTCTTTAAACATCACCCAGCAGTTATAGTTTGTCTTTAAACATCACCCAGCAGTTACAGTTGGTGTTTAAACATCACCCAGCAGTTATAGTTTGTATTTAAACAGTTTTTATTACCACTGCAATAGTGAAACAGTTATTGTAAAGCTAACACAATAATAAACCATCACAGTACAGTGTTGAACCCTATTAGACAATCTAGCAGGACTGATTGTCCAACTCAGTTAGGCATCATACCAACCATCATTTATAGTTGACATTTATCCTGGGCAGTTCACCCACATAGTCTTTAGCCCCCAAAAATGTGCATGTCGGGCAACGATTCAGCACTCGCATTCAAAGTTGTATGTACACTGTCGTTTCTTCTGAACATGGTGTGAGTAAATTAGTCAGAGAAACTCCCATTAACACATTAAATGTCACCGTTGTGGCAGCCACATATGTCAACAGAATAAAAAAATTAAGACCAACTACCACCTGGTACCATGGTAATTATACTGTAATGAGCTGATTGCAAAAAACAAATGTCAGAATGACTTTTTTCCCCAAACACTCCGTAGCCATTCAATGTACATTCAATGTTTCCAGTGAAACTACTTTCTAGTTATTTCCATGTCTGTTCACAATGATTTTGATTTTCTGGTTACATGCATAGCCACCAGAGTGCAGCACTGTATTTGACATGTCTACGTGTGAGCAGATTTCTTGACATTTCCAGAACAAAGCATCAGATAAGACAACAATTTGAAACTTGTTTGGTTTATATCATGGTTTTAACTAACCTAACCCATAATAAACCAAATTAAAAAAAATTAAAAAAAATTAGCAATTACCTTTATATCTGATGCAGGGCTTTATGCAAGATAACATTTTGGCCAGTTAATTTTATTTGTGGACACAGTGTATGCAGTGTACAATTTGTACATACATGCATGTTAACTCCTATACATACGTCCCAGTAGAGGTGTGCTTTATGGCCTGAAATAAACTACAAACAACGTGTGACACCCATGTCCAAGGCATAGTTGACAATCTATGATTTTCGAAGACATTTCCTTATTTTTAGCCTGTCCACTGATATTTCTACCCATCCACGATGGGATTTACCCATCCAAATGACAGGTGGACAGGTCTCTGCATAAAGCCATCTGATGGTGAAATAAATGTGTCTTAAAAGTTCCACTCAATATAACATACCATGTTATCTAAATGTAAATACTTGAAATGGTTTGAATTATAAAAACCTGTAACATTTAAATGTATGTGTAAGATAAATACTTTATTGTAGTATAATTTAACTTACTTTGGAGCTTTATTGTCGAAGTTAAATTATACTACAATAAACCATTCTTGGAGCCATGAACAATATATTCAATAAGATAAATACTAGCAAATTTTAATCTGTTTTGTCTGATTTAGTAACTATGACAGATTTATACATACCTGGACTGAACACATTTTGGTGTGTTATAATGTAAACAAGTTGAAATATAATTAGCAGTAATAAATGGTGAAAATGTGTCAAAAATATAAGGAAGACAATATTAAGGATTACTCATGTTAATACTATTTAATCTGCCGTGTCAGAATTAGTGATTAGGATCTATACAGACTTGGACCACATTTCTTCAGTGTTTCGCAATATCACCAGGTAGTGAGTGATATAACCAGCTGTTTGATAGCAGTTAAATCTGTTTGTTCACGTACAGATTGATATGAAAGGGCTTTTGTGTACTGTGTCAAAGCCGCCAGCCACCACAATTGTCTAAACCCACCCCCACACTGCTGACATGAGGGTGGGGCCAAAGGTCGAACCTGTTTACGTTATCTCTCTCAGCACCCGTTTGTGGGGGTGGAATTGACTTATGAGAAGTCAAGACAGCTCGGATATTGGATGGGACAGCAATAGCTAAGGAGGAAACTGGTAACTAAGGAGTTGTTATTGGATACAGCGTAGGTGGTCTAAGGTCAGGGGTCACGCTTGATGTGGCACAACATATTTTGGCAGGGTGCCAAACTTTACAGTTCGCGGCTCAGTGAATGTGTTGGCTAATGTTGTTAGCTGTAAGCGGAATAAAAATGCATATAGGGTAGTGGAATTAAATGTTATGTTTACTTGGAAGGGTGTTTTTAGTGGATCAAGTTCACACCTTAATCTAAGCTCTGTGCTGCTATGAATTATCTTACATACAAGGCAAAGGCAGTTGATGTGTGTTTTATGACCTGAAATAAACTACAAGCACACATATCACACCCATTTTCAAGGCATGACCAATATTTATGATTTTTGAAGACTTTTTGCACCTTGCCTAGTGATGTTTCTACCCATCCAAATGATGGATGAGTAGGTGCCTGCATAAATTTGTGACGGTTGGCATGAAACATTAAACATTGTACCTCAGTAAGTTTACCATCCTACTAACTGTTGGAATTTATGTTTTGTGTTTTATACCTATTTAGACAAAAACATAGCTCATAATGTCATACAGGTGTGTGTCTAGTTCCACAAAAAATAATCTTCACATTCAGAGAAATGTCTGTAGAATAGAGTTAAAGCGTTAAATGTAAACTCTGTTTTATTGTGAATTATCAGTTGATGTGGAAGATATGAAAAACCATCAGGTTTAAGATCCTGCAGGTTTGATGAAATGCCAGTTTTGAAGGAAAGTTATGTTTTATACACCAACATATACACCATTTCAGAGAAGCATATTATCAAATAATAAAACCACCGCTCATAACATGATCTCTATAATTTTACAGAAAACATACCCATCATGTTCCCTGAAATAAAGCCTGCTGAACACTTGTTAAGATATCATTTACATATAATTAACATTTCACAGTAAACGAGCTTCCCAGTTCAGATTACTACACGTAAGAAATAAAAAATTCCCCTCTCCACGAAAATTCCCCAGTCAGAAAAATCCCCTTCGCTTCCCAAAATACAACCCTTTGTCTCTAGAAAACAAAAGACCGTCTGCATTTTCCTCCCTCGACGCACTGCATATTCAAAATGTTTGATCAAGTAATTATCATAGAAATATTAATTTATAAGTGACCTCGCCGTGTGAATTAGAAATGTGGGTAAACACAAAACCACACTTCCTATTTCTACGAGACAAACCACATAGAGTGGGACCACGTCGCACCACGCGAACAATGGCAGTGAATGCATGCATTGTGTCACGGTGGTGCAAGTGCCGCCGTGCCGAGTGTACCGCGACAGGCGGTACCGGCGGTATCAACCGACACCACCGCACCCACTGGGCTGTGTGCATTGTCGCACCTACGCCAACGACCCGAGCGACTGCCTGGTGAAGGGGGGTGTAACTGTCGTGGGAGTGCCAAGACATGACAACATGTTTACTGCCCCGCGTGCTTCACTTCATGGAGTGTCTGATTGATGTGCATGAGGTGGTTTTATTATGGGGTGTCATGACCCAGTGTCGTGACTCAGGTCACAAGACGCTAACTAGGGGATGGTCATGTCATGTATTTACTGACGGAAATATTATACACACATCTGGAAGTATAGACATAAAAGTACCCCGAAGGAAACTAAACATTATAAGTGGAATGTGATGTACACCTGATTACTTGATGGTCCTGTATAGGTGGTTCAATACAGGATGGTCCTGTATAGGTGGTTCAGTACAGGGTGGTTCTTTATAGGATGGTCCTGTATAGGTGGTTCAGTACAGGATGGTCCTGTATAGGTGGTCCAGCACAGGATGGTTCTTTATAGGATGGTCCTGTATTGGTGATCCAGTACAGGGTAGTTCTTTATAGGATGGTCCTGTATAAGGTGGTTCAGTACAGGGTGGTTCTTTATAGGATGGTCCTGTATAGGTGGTCCAGCACAGGATGGTCCTTTATAGGATGGTCCTGTATTGGTGGTCCAGCACAGGGTGGTTCTTTATAGGATGGTCCTGTATAGGTGATCCAGCACAGGGTGGTTCTTTATAGGATGGTCCTGTATAGGTGGTCCAGTACAGGATGGTTCTTTATAGGATGGTCCTGTATAGGTGGTTCAGTACATGATGGTTCTTTATAGGATGGTCCTGTATAGGTGGTTCAGTACATGATGGTTCTTTATAGGATGGTCCTGTATAGGTGGTCCAGTACAGGGTGGTTCTTTATAGGATGGTCCTGTATAGGTGGTTCAGTACATGATGGTTCTTTATAGGATGGTCCAGTATAGGTGGTTCAGTACAGGATGGTTTCTTTATAGGATGGTCCTGTATAGGTGGTTCAGTACATGACGGTTCTTTATAGGATGGTCCTGTATAGGTGGTCCAGTACAGGATGGTTCTTTATAGGATGGTCCTGTATAGGTGGTTCAGTACATGATGGTTCTTTATAGGATGGTCCTGTATAGGTGGTCCAGTACAGGATGGTTCTTTATAGGATGGTCCTGTATAGGTGGTTCAGTACATGATGGTTCTTTATAGGATGGTCCTGTATAGGTGGTCCAGTACAGGATGGTTCTTTATAGGATGGTCCTGTATAGGTGGTTCAGTACATGATGGTTCTTTATAGGATGGTCCTGTATAGGTGGTCCAGTACAGGATGGTTCTTTATAGGATGGTCCTGTATAGGTGGTTCAGTACAGGGTGGTTCTTTATAGGATGGTCCTGTATAGGTGGTTCAGTACAGGATGGTTCTTTATAGGATGGTCCTGTATAGGTGGTTCAGTACAGGATGGTTCTTTATAGGATGGTCCTGTATAGGTGGTTCAGTACAGGATGGTTCTTTATAGGATGGTCCTGTATAGGTGGTTCAGCACAGGATGGTTCTTTATAGGATGGTCCTGTATAGGTGGTTCAGTACAGGATGGTTCTTTATAGGATGGTCCTGTATAGGTGGTTCAGCACAGGATGGTTCTTTATAGGATGGTCCTGTATAGGTGGTCCAGCACAGGATGGTCCTATATAGGTGGTCCAGTACAGGATAGACCATTATAGGATGGTCCTGTGTGACGGTCCTGATGAATCAAATGAAACCATCAATCAGAGACTGTCATTCCTAATGAAGTGTCAGGCCCTAAATAAGTAAACACAAAAGAACTGATTAGGGATCGAGTCATGTTGAAGTAGAAATATCCTTGTAGTTACATTTACAATAACATAACAAAACACTTAGATATGATTGTTCCAATACGCACCTTTCATGTGGGACTGTTTGTCTAAAGAGTGAACACAGGTTCCATTACGAGAGAAATTGAATTAGGAGTTACCCATCCATATCCTTAATTAGTGAAATGAGAGCTTTAATTGTGCACGCTATGACCATATGGGGCGGTAATGGAAGAACCATGGTCGAGATGGTGCTTAGGGAGGCTGAGTGGTTGTGTGGATGACAGTTGTAATGAGGCATAATGTGGTAAAACAGCCTTAACAGGGGTAAATGTGACTATTTGACTAAATTGGTCCTATATAATATGTGCCGTAGTGAGGATAATTTCTCTAGATTTGACATGTCAAAAGAAAACTGCATCTAAATAATTTATCATGAGTTATGTTTCCTGGTATGGAAAGTGAAACCACCTTCCATGGCAGTCTTTTTTCTTGGTGTCTATCTTTCTATGAGAACGATTACTGATAAGATCATTATCTTAAGGGACCATTCAGTCAGACCATTGAGTCACGTGATCATTATTTAATAGTATTCCGTACTATTTGAACATTTAACCATGTGATAATTTCTCAAAGGGACATTTCTGGCAAAATATTTATTCATACAATCATTGCACAAAGATATTCAGAACATTTGATCAGCATGATCATTTCTTGATTGTACCGTACTGCGAAAACATTTCCTCATATTATGGTCATTGTTTGAAAAGGCCTTAATATGAGAGCGTTTAGTCACAATATCATTTTGCATTTTGGTGGGACATTTTGTTACATAATCATTAAAAATTATTATGCTTCGACTGGATCGTCACATGACTTTCTCTGTTCCATCCAGGCGCAGCAGGGTGTGACTTTCTCACTGGACTTTTGCTGGACAGCCCTAGACCACTGGCACTGACCAATCTGAACCTGGGGTAAGTAACACTTTACTCTGGTTATGTTTCTGTTAAATGTTTGAAGGATTAGTGTGGATTACACACAGAGAAGGGACAAAATATTCAACTTTAAGTCAGCAAGTCAGGACACAGGGAGTTGAATTATCTACCTTCAGGACAGGAGGTTGCCACATTACAATTACGGGCAGTGGGTCATATTACAATCTAGCGTTAAATCTATGTGGTTTCGTTTTTAGAAAGTCTGGTTCATTCAGGTCATGGTTATACCGTGAATACTGTTCTATTTCAGTATCATAAAATTTCCATGGTTATACCATGGTACTTTCTGTTTCATTTTCATGAAACAGCTATGGTATTTATATCTAACAATGTTGGCACTTTTGTTTCACTTTCTGATTCAAAACACAAATTATTTTATACATCAACTCAATATGTTGGTAAAATAATATAAAAACATTTACATTAAAGATCACAATTATGTTTCATATATACTTTACAATTATATTTATGAAAGTCAAGCATAATGTGCTTTCAAGATAACTAATAAATACATATAAATAAAAATCAGTATATATGTTAAACAAAATTATTATGACATTTCTGAGATTGAATAATTCCTTAATTTTAAATAATACATGTCAACAATAGTAACTGCAGTATTCTGTATACAGTGTACGTATAATAGCATCCAGCAACTGTGTACACAAGTGGCTGAGTTATAAATAGCCTGTCTAATGACACATCTACACATGGTTAGCTGTTTCTCAAAAGCAGTCATGTGACTAAAGGTACACTGATTTCTCTGAACAATATGTGCTGTGAATTTTAGTTCACTGGTGTGTATATGAGAGAGAGAGAGAGAGAGAGAGAGAGAGAGAGAGAGAGAGAGAGAGAGAGAGACAGAGAGACAGAGAGACAGAGAGAGAGAGACAGAGAGAGAGAGAGAGAGAGACAGAGAGAGGAGAGAGAGACAGAGAGAGACAGAGAGAGAGACAGAGAGAGACAGAGAGAAGAGAGAGAGACAGACAGAGAGAGAGACAGAGAGAGGAGAAGAGACAGAGAGAGAGAGAGAGAAGAGAGAGACAGAGAGAGGAGAGAGAGAGAGAGAACACAGAGAGAGGAGAGATAGACAGAGACAGAGAGACAGAGACAGAGACAGAGACAGACAGACAGACAGAGAGACAGAGACAGAGACAGAGACAGAGACAGAGACAGAGACAGAGACAGAGACAGAGACAGAGACAGAGACAGAGACAGAGACAGAGACAGAGACAGAGACAGAGAGAGAGAGAGAGAGAGAGAGAGAGAGAGAGAGAGAGAAGGAAACATTGAGTGTAAATTAAAACATCATTGCACTAAGACAATAACATACTAAACATAGTCTAAATAATATTATGCATTTTGATGCTGTATGTTTCAAGAGTGCTTATTAAATGTCCAGTGTCTTATTTCACTTATGATCTGAAGTTTTTAGTTTATTTGTAGATTTTGCTCATGTAAAATAACAGCATACAGTTTTTATGATGTAAGTACATAGTTTAACCCCCCGTTTATATGATTCTGGGGCAATTCTACTTAGAATTCACAGTTTCAACATCTGTAGACACTTGTGGCAATAAAAACGCTATTAAAAACCAGACAAGCAGAAAATTGAACCGCGGAAGCAGTTTGTACCTTTTAACACTGTTGTGTCAGATAGTTGAGTACAATAATTATGCCAGTGTGAAACCAGTAAAACCTGTACAATTGTCTCAGACAGTCACCTTAGTCCTGTGAGCACTGACAGTGGCAAGTCCAGACCACATTTGAGTGATCACTTGCCACATACAAGATAAAAAAAAAGACATTATCAATTCTGGAAAATTAATGATAGCAACTTGATAACAAAGGCGAAGTGGTGGTTTTTTATGGTAACCATGGTTACCGGTCGTAGCGATCGTTAAGTGGGGAGCTGGGCATCCTGTTCACGCACAAAATGTCCATCTTCAGAAAGAATTGAAAAAGTTGACCTCTCAATGGTGTGTCAGTTTAGCAGGTGCAGATGTGACTGGTGAAGGGGGGTATGGATAAAGGGAATTTTTAATTTCACTGTTCAACTCATACAAATCAAACTGTTTCGGGTTAGGACTGTCTTTTGTAGTTAAAATGCTCGAATTCTGTTTTTCATCTCAATTTTCAACTAATTAACAATGGGACCCGTCAGGTTTGAATCTTTATTACTATAGTCTGTTCGCTCAAAATAATTAGCAGAATTTGAATATGACAGAATGTGAAAGTATATAAAAAACATTACTTGTGCTCTTAGAATTAAAGAGTTGTTGGTCTTTTCCTTAATGGCATAAAGCAAACGTTGTTATGTCATAGAACTGGCCTATTGGGGCAGAGAAGGACCCATGGAAAGATCATTTATAAAACAGAGCAAGACACCAACAACAAATGTGTGTAATATAATAATTTTATGAATATCCAAACCTATTTGGTATCATCACATGTGACATGACAGTTTGCAAAATTGTCTTGTTCTGATTAAATGTGTAGTCAAAATGCGGCTAGAAATAACCAAATTGGTCTGATATACAATAAAATATATGGAGAATACAAAACGTTTCTCGAGAAGTAAGTAATTTACAAAATAAAATGAAGTTATTTAGTCTTTCACAAGTTAGCAAAGCTATCAATCAACAACAATTAATTTAATGATTTTAACTACACTATTCATTCCAACAACACACACCATTCATGGTTAACTTGACTGTGCAGATCACCTTAAACAGTTCGTGACCTACATAATAAAACATCAGTGAACATTGGTTGTGATGAACCAAACTATTTGTGTAGGAATTCTTAAAAGAGCACTAACTATAAAATAAATAAAGTTGTATGGAAAAAGTCACGGAAATTACGTTACAGTTTTGGTCAGGTGTATCAAATAAGTGACAGTAAATAAGACGATAACATAATTTATTCAAAGACAATACATACACATGACAAACTGTCATACGACCTGTCACTTTCTAGGTGACAGGGTCATTACTTGTGGAGGTGGTTGTGAGAGCAGGCTGCGTGGGTCGTGACTGGGGTAGGACTCTGCTTCCTGGTGTTAGACTGTGGCCTGCAGCTAGGCCGTGACTCACTGGCCTGTGGTTACTTATTAGTCAGAAGGTATAATTAGAAGTGTCGCAACACTAGGGGTAGGGCAGGTTAACATAAGGGCCACAGTCAAACTAACTCAATGAGGGAATGAATTCATCTGTGAACATAATAATTTATGCCAAATTCACATTAAGCATACCCTATATAGTATAAGAATTGTCAGGTGTTTCAGGTTAATTTTGTTGACATCACCAGATCATCTGTTTCCAAACACGTTTTTGTTCCTAAATCTCAGTTCAATGTTGGCAAACCTTCTTTCTGTGTTGCTGCGCCAACAATTTGAAATCACGTCCCTATGACTAACATCTTCTGAAACTATAACCACCTTTAGAGAAAAAACTCTGCATAATTTATGTTTGTTTGAAATTGTTTCCCACCTGAAACTGTCATCAGTCCAGTGTTCCAACAGTGACTGTCTGTCCCCAATCATGGTTATACTTAATCATTGTATATGTTGCACCTCAGTCCAAATTTTCAAGGTGCTATCTATATAAGTCTTACTGTCATTGTCATCATCCTTACTGTGCCAATATGATATACCATTCTAAATCTTATTGTCTGATTCATACAGCTAATCTGATTCTATTTTTTATATTTTATGAGCATGGTATTTAGACCATTTCTTTAAATAGTTTTGTATATAACAAGAGCTTATTTATTAGTTAATTAGTAAATGATTTAATTCAAGAAACTTATTCTTTGTTTTTTGTATATTTCAGCTGTGAAAGATTCTTGAGATTAAATCATTTACTAATTAACATTGAACCAAGAAACCAGATCATTACATTCGAATAATGTATTTTTTAGTCTTACTTATCATATTTCATGCATAATTCAAAGAAGTTTTCTGGCAAATTCAAAGAAATGTTGCATTTTGATTCAGGATGTTGGGAAGGTTACATGTTGGATGGTGTTGCAATTAAATTGGATTAATCTGATAGTAACCATGGAAACAACAAGGAAGTGTGAATGGTGGTCACATGCTATCTAGGATCTTCCTCAGGGAAGGGTCAAAGGTGAAGGTCTACCCCAGGTAGTTTACTCACCCCATAGTTTTTCGTGCTAAAATGTACAACATATGCAAACTATAAAATGGATGGTACTGTTCTTAGCAGAGTACTTTTAAAAAATGAAATCAAATCAGTTAAGTGTAAAAAAAATTTCTTGAGATATGTGCATTAAAAGTACACAGACTACATACAGCACACGGGAGAGTAGCTAAAATAATTAACCTGAGTGAAATATTTTAATTAAAAGAAAATTTTATTTAAGAATCCCTGAGACAACAAGACCAGAAAGAAGTTTCTAATGAATGGTTATGAAATATTTGACACAAGTATTGTTTCTGTTAAGACAGAAAGACTATAGGACAGGAATCATTTTAGTAACAAACAGTGTCAATTCAAGATATCAGAAGATATTACATTTCAGACAGGACTAAAATGAATTATGGTTATTATCTACGGAGAGCTCATAATAGCTGAGTGAATATGTTAACAACAAATCCAGGAAGGGCACCTGACACAAAAAACAATCTTAGACTATTTATAAACCGATGGCTTCCTTGATAATATGCAATTTAATATGCACTAGATAACACCAGTTCGTGTATCAGTGATCTCATATTTCACTGCCTGGTTCTACTTCCGTCTTCTGGTCTGTTCAACCAACTATCACCTGTCTTTTCTCTACTAGTAAATGTATACAATGACTGGTCCCTCATAAATGTAATCCCTACTACTGGTTTAGACGTGTAGCCATGGTGACAGAAGGTACAGTACCTACGTGACCTTCTCTTCTGGAGAGTGAGTTCAGAGGGGGAGGGGGAGGGACCTGTCAGTTCCACTCTTTCCACTGACCACTGATTACATGTTGTTGAGTGGGGCATGGTGTAGGCCCCCTCCTCATTACCCCCTCCCCCAGGCCCCCAGAGGAAACTTTCATCTCCCTTCTAGATCCCCAGGCTGCGTACCTAGGAGGTCCATATGGCCTGTCACACAAGCAGTAATCTGTTTAGTCAATAGGCCCAGCTGATTACTGTTTTCATAAGGATGTTGTTTTGTTTATTTTCTGTCCAGGATGTAAGTGAGTGAGGCACTTATCTGTGAGGATTGGCACTTCAAAACTTGGGTACTGGGTAAAGCCATAAGCGCAGTGAAATTTATCAGAAATGTGAAACTGTTGGTAAAAACTTGTTATTGTCGTTTTGTTGGTTATGGTGTAGTGTATTGACGACTGCAACAGCATTGTTCCTTCCTGGGCCCATCTCTGTGGAGCCCCCCTCCCCCCGGGCCACACCCCCCACTCTTCCACACTTGCAAAACCACATATAAGTAGTTTCAGTGGTTTTTCATGAACGTGCAGACTTTTTGAAATATTACCTAAACCGGAGCCTTCATCAGTAGAACGCTCTCTTGATTCTGTCATGTGATCGTGACATATTCTGCATGTATCAATCAATAAACATAATTTTATTGTATGGTAGTCTGATATCTCATTCACACATGGCTCACCCAGGAATATTATCCCACACAGACAGTTCACAAAGGAACATTTTGACTGTGAACAACTCATGCGCAGGCATTTTAACTGTGAACAATTCATGTGTGAATATTTTAATTGTGAACAGGTCATGCGTGGACATTTTGCTTATCCCCAAGTCATGCATGGACCTGTGCACTGACATTCATGAAAATATAATACATCTGATTGTAGGCTGATATGTAAAAAGCCAGCATAATTTATTTAGTTTTAAATATTTTACCTGCAAATAAATGGTGACACTTGATCGATATAAAAACTACAAAAGATAATACAGATGTGTACAAAATTGTAAATTAGCAAAAATATATAATACTACATAACATAAAATGCAGACCAATAGATTTCAACCAACAAAATATGGGATGTTTGCATGCATATTTTTAATCCATGAACCATTCAGTTCTTACATCCGATACTTTGTCCATTCATCGAGACTAAATCACCCTACACGATTGAACCGACAGACAGCTCAGCCACCAACCACTTGTCAAACAGAATTATTTAAATGATTGAGCCTGATCGTTGAGTTGGAAGTGTCATTTTCCAGTGCCCTAATTACTTGCTACAGTGGGCAGACTTATGAATGTGTCTCTTTGTCAGAATGTCTGCATAACAATAGATCGCTCCCCCTCCCCCCATATCTTCCTTTCCCTGATCATGGATGTGGAACCTGATGGATATCCCCAACCCCCACCCCCGTGTTAATTTGGTATTATGAATTAATGATGTATTTTTGACGATATGAAAAAGTAAATCTGCATTTGGCTATGTATTTTTGTTTATTTTAAAAACGAAAGGTTATCATATCCAGCATTAGGGGAAAATACATATGGAAAATATACTGTTTCCTTTAGGTTAAGATCTCTTACTACAAGTGGAAGATATACATTAAATATATTTCCCCTGTGGGCAATAATTAAGTTACCAAGGGAGACAAACTATCACATCATCATTTGTCTGTGAAACATGAGGAAACATCATGCATAATCATAATCACAGGCTGTCTACAAACCTGTACTGGTGAGACTTGTTAGACACCCTGTGCTCAGATCATTAATAAAATCCACTGATGACAACAAAGATTGTTGCCATGAGAAAAGGGCTCCACTTGTCCCAGCAGCGCCAGTATATTAATGCAGAGTCAGTCCTCCCCTCCCATGCACTAGCCTTGTCCAATTTGTGGTCAGAGCTGGGGGCCAGGCTGGCCTAGATGCCCCCACAGTCCGGGTATGACTCATAAACAAGTTCCATGGAAAGTCCACCTGAGAC
Organism: Ridgeia piscesae; assembly: GCA_025642075.2. Classification (NCBI taxonomy): domain Eukaryota; kingdom Metazoa; phylum Annelida; class Polychaeta; order Sabellida; family Siboglinidae; genus Ridgeia; species Ridgeia piscesae. The sequence continues at coordinate 99,286 of JAODUO010000456.1, forward strand.
GTCGATAAACAGTGTAGAGTGCTATGTGAAAAAACAACTTATATTGTGAGTGACCGCAGTGAGATACGAAGAGATAACGTCCAGGTCCGCGGCTGGAGAGGTTGTGGTGAATACGTGTAGGTGGGCAGGTGGGCGGATGGGTTAGGGTAAGTGGGCGACATTGTCTGGTCAACCGTGGGGGTTCAAGACAGAAGAGGAACTGTCTGGTTTTAACGGTGTGGTTGTGTTCTGATGAAGTGAAGATACCAGCATTGTCCCAGTCTTGTCTGGAGGGTCTAGGTCCGTTATAGCTACTTCCCGTTATAGCTACTTCCTGTTACAGCTACATTTGTACCATTATTGCGACTTTGGCAGGCAAACTAGTCCCATTATAGCTACTTATTTAAATATACAATTCAGGAGATTATTGTAAGATTTCTAAATGAAATGTATTAATGAGGGGCACATTTTTAAAGTCGTCAGAATGATATACACGTGTGTGTGTGTTATATATATATATATATATATATATATATATATATATATATATGTGTGTGTGTGTGTGTGTGTAATTTTTTAAGACAACAACATTAATTGTACAGAGTACAGAATTGCATTTATTCCATCCTCAACATGGTTGTTTGTTCATTTGTCAGTTTCTGTCCATGGAGATCTTTGAACTGTCACCAAGCCATGTCTCCACAAAGTACTTGTTAAAAGTTGTCAGTTGTGGAAATTCCTCATTGAGACACATCAAAGCCATCCACCCCTCATGGACATCAGCTGGATGGAGATGAAATAGTTAATGCTCCTTTATCTTGTTACACACTGAAATGGAGAAATAGAAAAGTAGCTATAACGGACACTGTCTGGAGGTGTGTACCGGAATGTAAGAAATAAAGGTGTGGATAAAGTCGAAAGTTAAAATATGGTGTAGGGGTAATAGTGTTTGTTTTGCAATTATGCAGTAAACTCTTGCAGTAATTAACACGCTGGAACACAGACAAACTGTGCCTTCTATTCCAACTCCTTGTGCTATATAAGACAATAAATACTGTAGGGTAGTGTAGGAATTTAATTAAAAGTTGTTTCATTTAAGTGGGTATTCATTACATTCAGAATTCATACAATAAATGTCCACTGTCCATTGCAAAATATAAAATACAAAACAAACCGTACACTGATATCTCTGATTCCAGAGCACATCATTGGTTTGTCAGATTTTTTTCTTACTGACATTTGGCAAGTTACTTTCAAAGCTGGCTCAGTCATCAACATTATACACCACAAAAACATTCCAAGCACTGCTTTGGTGAACAGTAATAAACCGCATGTGTTCAGTTTAACAACCAATGAAAAATATGTAAGAATCACAGAGCTTCTTTGTCATATCCATCTTGATCATCAGACGTTATTGTGCCCAGTCAGCAGTTAAAATATGCGTTGTATTTAATGTAATGTTGTGTTATAGCCACACATAAAACAGACTAGTTACTGTGACATTGTACAGTGTGAAGGTGTGACTTATTATGTTACTTTCATATGACTTTCTGTGGTGTTATTCCACCCGTTTGTGGTTCGTGTTTGTGAGTCACAGCCCCAGCCACTCACTCATTTAGCCCTCATGCCCAAAACCTTATTTCCCCTGCCACAACGAGTCATCTAGTGAAAATACATTTACAGTCGAGGTAAATGGTTGGTCAGGGATTCGTATTGTTATGTACGACCTGATGGTAATGTCAGCACTCGCCATTAAGCTGACCTGCGGGATTATTCAATAACTACGACATCGTTTATGGGTCTGTTTTCACAGCTTAACTACTTGACTGATGTCTCGGCTCAAATGTATTTGGCCTTGAGCTGGGTGAGTCCTTGAAGGCTTCATGTGTGGTACATTGGTTTGTTGTGTCGTACACTGGCCTTGACGTCTGGTACAATTGCCTTGGCATGATTGCGGTGGACAGGATGTGGTTAATATGCTGTGGTAGCCATCACGTGAGGAACTACCTATTTGTGGGACAATTTTTCCATCATCACATTTAGATGTTTTAATTTGGAAAACAAACTTGCAAATGAAATGTTTACATTTTCATTAATGAGGTTTGCAGTTATAGATTATACAGGATTGCGAACACAACACGAATGCAATTTAATAAATAATATTTTTACAAATAAGTTTACCAAATTTTTCAGTGTTATAAAGACAGCATGAATTACATGTAATAATAATTACATTTTGCAGTTATAGGGGATATGATAAATATACATGTCTACAGTATAAATTACAGGTGTTGTAATAATTGTATACATTTCTACATTATAAAGTATACCTAATAATTGTTTTTAAATTACTGCAATTGCGGACACTATACAGACAACATGAATAATTGAACTGAACATAACTACCTGGTACACATTTTTATTTCACAAATGGCTTATCCCTTCATAACTCACAAACAAATGCTGAGATACAATAACATAGATTTGTTACAGCCATATAATCTACTTACTCCTTTTTATGATGTACATACTTACTTATGCCTGTTTGCTCGCTGGGAGCAGAGACCATCGACCAAGGAACACCACTGTTTTCTGTCCGTGGCCATCCTCTCCATCTCTCTCCTGGTGTAAGCCATCTCTTTTGTTTCCCTTTCTGTGACTCTGCCATTTTTTTAAATTCTTTAAGATATAGTCTTGTCATAATTAACTACTGTGGACATGTGTTATTTTATGTAAGCTAGGTTTGAAATTTGAACGGTTTCATTTTAATTTTAATCATACAATCAAGGGTTGAGAAATTAGTTGTTGCAATTACAGACATGATAAGAGCACTGCAAATTAGACCTAACAATATTTTGTGAAATGAATTTTGCAATTACAGAATTTTCAAAGACTAGATTGAAAGTGTAATTTCGCAATGAGCCATGGTGTGGTCCCCGTGGGACTATAATTACGACTTTCTCTATAGAAACAGGGGCAGTTACACAGTTGACATTGCTGATGCGGTTAACAGCAGCGAATGCTACACTTAAGGACATTACTGCAGCTGTTTGAAAGGTTGTAATTTGTCATTCCCCTGGTAATCCATGTCCCCGTGCCAGGGAACACACTGGCCATAAATCATGTTATTTCCCAGCTCCCAGCATGATGGGAGGGGATATTTGCGGGCAGATTCCCCGCTGTGCCGAATCCACACAGATGAATGAATGTTTAATGAATTCGCATGAGGACAAAGGGAGAGCCTGGGCTGGGGAAGGGGCAGACTGTCCCAGTCCCTCATGCAAATGGAGAGTGTGGATAAATAACAACGGCAGCAGACAGAATGGTCTGTTATGTGATCCGGGTGCATCTAGACGATAATTAATTAGTTTTTATCACATGTGCGAGCGTGTATAGACTGGTTTGACACGTGTGTGTCGTTTTGTTGAATTTCTGCTGTGTCACTGGTCAGATGTTAGTCTTGGTTATTAATGAGTGCTCTAACACTAACAGTAAACAATAGCAACTCCCAGTAGAGTCTGGCTTAGGCCAGGTCAGTTGCATCAGAGTAAAGGTCAGACTGAGGTTTAGTTATGAGTTGAAGGACAAATGTAACATGTGTTTGTAACGAGTGCTTTAATTAATAAATATGTCTGGACATAAACAATCAACTTTTACACAAAATTATTTTGATATTAATTTAACCACAAATTGTATCTATCTATTATTAACTACATCTTAGCTAATTTATGCATATTATTTATTGTGATCTCATGTTATAAAATTGTGAAACTTATTTTAACAGACCACCTTAATCTATTCACATGCTACGGATTCGAAAATCAACGAACTTTTATCGCAATGGCTAAATCAAATTAGTGATAATGTTATCCTGTATAATGATAAAATAACAGTATTTATCTAACTGCAAATCAAAAGATGTCCAGATGTAGTTGTTTATTCCCAAACCACAAGATAGAGAAAAACACGTCCTGAAACGGGACTAAACATTAATTTAGCACCGAGGTCGTACACCTAATTACCGCCAGGCTATTTTCTAAAGTGTTTCCTGTGAGTGAAACTAGTAGTCTGACTCTGTGGTCAAACACTGCCCACAAAATAGCCAATCGATTGTCCAGTTGCAGAGCTTCAGTATTTGTGACCACGCATGCAGAAGCACGTCACGTTTTCACAAAACACTGCTGTGTGATGTTGTGCAGTGATTCTTTGTTAGTGTAATGAAAGAGAGTTCAGTGACAGACAGTGTAAGCAAACATTATGGCCAGTGACGTATGTATCAGATTTAACATAGGGACACTTGTTATTAGGTTTTTAATATAATGATCTTATGTTACTACCTGGTACTAGAATAAAAAGTTGAAACTATATGGCCTACCTAATTACTATGAATAACTTCAAAACTTTGTTTATACCTGTAGTTTGAATGGTCAGTTTGTAAGAAGTTCAGTTTATATAACCACTTCATTATCCCTTGGAGGACATTCATGTAGAGCGTTTGTCTGTTATGATAAAATAGGTATACATGTAAATAATTAATTAATTACAATAGCAATAAAAAGTTATATATTTTAATTACTTAAAATATATAACTTTTTATTGCTATTGTATTTTTTTACAATTAAAAAGTTAAATAAATAGAAACTTCACTATTAAGGTCATCCTCGGGACTGGGCAAAAGTGACTTGAATGCAAAGGTGACCTTATTAGCGATAAATTCATATTCTTGATTGTTAAATCTATCCTAGAGTGACCTTAATTGAGAGGTGGCTGTATTACTGGGGTGACCATCAAGCGAGGTTCGATTATATTTGTACCGGTTGCTTATTGGCAGTTGCTGCAATGAAGTTGTCTGGTTCCCACACACCTGACCTCAGATTGGGACCAACTACATCTGAGTCAACAGTCAACATACTTCCTGCTAATAATTGTCATGTATGGATGATTCTGTTTTGTAGAAGTTGTCACAGAGGGAGCTGTTTGTTATTCATGAGCTTGCATTTAGATGTCCGCATTTAGCAGTAGTTGTCAGAGGGGACGACACAAATAGATGTTAACAAAGCTTGTCATTTGGGAGATTCACACAGAGGACATGTGGGGGGAGGGGGCAGTGTGTGGGGGGGCAGTGTTTGACAACCTTGGGGGAATAGTACAGCCTTTTCCATAGGTGATGTATTATAGTAGTGTCCCTGGAGTTGGGGATTAAAGATGGCAACATCCTTTGGGTCTGTGGAGAATGATAGCAGCAGAATAGTGACCTGGGAATTACAGTTACAGTTTGTGGCTGTAAACCTAAAATATTTACAATTCCGTCATATGACTTGATACTATCAAGATACTATCACCAACACTGCCACAGTGACATTACAATGGTAACACCACTAACACTGCCACAGTGGCATTACAATGGTAACACCACTAACACTGCCACAGTGACATTACAATGGTAACACCACTAACACTGCCACAGTGACATTACAATGGTAACACCACTAACACTGCCACAGTGACATTACAATGGTAACACCCACCTAAACAACGGGCCCACAGTGGCATTACAATGGTAACACCACTAACACTGCCACAGTGGCATTACAATGGTAACACCACTAACACTGCCACAGTGACATTACAATGGTAACACCACTAACACTGCCACAGTGACATTTCAATGGTAACACCACTAACACTGCCACAGTGGCATTACAATGGTAACACAGATATCACAATGGTAAACCATCTCCAGGAATCACCCCAACTCCCTCCCACCTGTCTTACTGTCTAACCTGACACCCTGTGATCCCCAAGAGAAGCAATCATGACATCAAGGCCAACCCACACTGTCATTATGCTGTATGAAGTCTTTTACATAACAAATCAACCCTGGTGTTTTTTCTCCTAAAATAAATATTGCTTTTCAAAGCGAATCCGTATCTATGCGATGTGGACAATTGCTTTTTGATCGAAAATATGCATGTCAACGTTAGGGGTGTTTTATTTTTTATGAGGAAAAGTAGAAAACAGCTCATGGTTACAGAGTAATTATTAAAAGTGTGGTGATGTTGAGGCAGAGGCCAGTTGATGAGGTCATTATTTTGTCAAACAAGAGGCAATTAGAGGTCATGCAGCACAAAGTGGCAATTAAAATTAATTTAGTTTGCCTCTGTGGTTGATGCTCTCTATCTGTCTCTCTCTCAAACTGCACTCTTGGGCTGGTTAATTAGTAATTAGTGTCTGTAATTGCTCATGTAATCAGTGTGCTGTTGAAATGCCAAAATAATAGTATAAATCATAGCATGTTTTGTACAACCGGTGCAAGCTTAATATTATGTTTATGACTGATATGTGATTCAGTTACTGAGTGTTCATATAAGTTGGTCTCGCTCGGTATATTTACATAGAAAGTGACAGTTTTTCACTGACGACAGAACCCTGTCTAATGCGACTGGTCTCACTTGCAGGTACAATGGCATCCGAGGCGAGTCGCTTCTGCAGGCAGCCAGGTGCATTGTGGGTAGCATCGCACGAGGCGAACCAACGGCACGATTGCGAAAACTCACTCTGAGTGGCAACAGGATGGGCACTGTCCACCACCAGGTGGAGCTGGAATTTGGCCGCTTCGTAGATGACCTTGAGGGTAGCGACCCTGACCACACGGGGGCTGCGGCCGAACACATTGCTATGATGTAGGAACTGTGGGTGGGGGCAAGAATACAGGGGCAGGGGCAGGGGGAGTACTGTGTAGAAGGACAAGTGTGTAAAAGGGGACTGTGTTCACACTTTGCAGGATGTGTTGGTGTGTTCTTGTCAGTGTTATTTTGTGTTAATGTGTATTACAACTGCTACATGTGTTCATGGTAAAGCTTTTTATTGTTTTTTTTATAAGACATTGATTATATTTGTTTATAAAAAGTTAACTTGTGTGTGTGTGCGTGCGTGCGTGCGTGCGTGCGTGCGTGCGTGCGTGCGTGCGTGCGTGTGTGTGTGTGTGTGTGTGTGTGTGTGTGTGTGTGTGTGTGTGTGTGTGGTGTGTGCGTGTGTGTGTGTGTGTGTGTGTGTGTGTGTGTGTGTGTGTGTGAGTGTTGATGTGTTTGTGTGGTGTGTGTGTGTGTGTGTGTGTGTGTGTGTGTGTGTGTGTGTGTGTGTGTGTGTGTGTGTGTGTGTGTGTGTGTGTGTGTGTGTGTGTGTGTGTGTGTGTGGTGTGTGTGTGTGTGTGTGTGTGTGTGGTGTGTGTGTGTGTGTGTGTGTGTGTGTGTGTGTGTGTGTGTGTGTGTGTGTGTGTGTGTGTGTGTGTGTGTGTGTGAGTGAGTGTTTAGTGTGTGTGTGTGTGTGTGGTGTGTGTGTGTTTGGTGTGTGTGTGTGTGTGTGTGGTGTGTGTGTGTGTGTGTGTGTGTGTGTGTGTGTGTGTGTGTGTGTGTGTGTGTGGTGGTGTGTGTGTGTGTGTAGATTGATAAAATTGGTTTTTTGTGTGTGTGTGTGTGTGTTGTGTTGCGTGCGTGCGTGTGTGTGTGTATTTTAATTGCAACAATAAAATTGAATTTATATCATGTCTGATTGTCTGTTATTAACAGACTTTAATACACATGACTCAGAGACACAAGATAACAACACATACACACCCCCAGTCATGTATATAAACAGCACTTAAACTCACACATGCACGCACGACGCACCACACAAGCACACAACACACACACACACACACACACACACACACACACATCACACATAGCACAACGCACAACACACACACACACACACACACACACAACACCACACACACACACACACACACACACACCACACACACACACACACACAAACCATAATCATTCAACGCTTGGTGACGTCACCTCCTGCCAGTGGTGTCCACTCCCTCCACTCTAACATCATCTGCATCATTCTCCTGTGTAATAACAACCAAGTCTTCTTTACTGCATCATTTCTAACTTCACTTATTAATCACTGCACTCAGAAATAAAATCTATGAAAAAGTCATCATCATTTTATAAAGCATAAATTCTTCATAACCATCATTAGGCGATATCCAGCATTATATTCGTCGTGACGTATCAAATCAATCAAATATGCATTTTACAACTCATGATCACATCTAAAATATATGGGATGGTCACAACAAAATGCAAATGAACTACAAGTAATCTGTTAGTGGTCTTTAGATAAAGTCAGAGCTATGGAAGTGACACTTGTAGCACCAGTCACAGTCATCACAATTACTTGTCACTTCTACCAGACAATACCACACAATTCTGTCGACAACACCCCACAGTATTCTCAAGTTCAATACCCTCACTCCTGTCCCCCCCCACCCCCAAACCAACACCACCCCACCCCCAGCTGTGAGGCACTAACCCCTGGAGTAGGTGATTACATCCCAGGCTACGTCACACCTGCCAATAATAAATAAACATTTTGCTGCAGAAAAGGTTAGTGTAAACTGTCACTTGACAGTACCCTAACGTCAGTACAGCTGTAGTAGTCAGGTCATCATGACATGAAACATTTGTTGACATTTGATAACACTGTAGACAAATAAAAGGTGATTGCTACCTGCCCTGTCAATATGTGGATACACATTTAGAGGTGAAACAAACTTTGATGGATGTAGAGATGAAAAACAGCCCCTCTTGCTTGAATTTAATATATTTTTTTATGATCTGTATAGCATAATATGATAATGAGTGTTTATAATAATATTGTGTATTTTGAAACAAAGTACTATTGTATGTGTACATCTGTCCAAATGTAATGTTTGCATCATACAAAATAAATCACTGCATTATTTGGTATGTAATACTATGTAAATAATGCACTAATGTTTCGTATGCAGCCACTAACACCATCCATAAAACACACTTATGCACACGCACGCACGCACGCACGCACGCACGCACACACACTGGCCCATGTGCACTCTGCATGTACTGTTTAACTTTGATTACAACGTTGCTATCTGATGTCGAAGTAATAAACCACAATACCTTTTAATAATTTCATCCTAGTTGTCCGCAGTCTGCCTCCATCCCATGTCAGGAGTCTGTCCCAGATGACGGACCGCTTCCTATTAGTCCCTGATGAGGCGGAGAAATCTTGATGAAAATTGCAAATGCACATCAGTTGAGTGATGCTGAATGCCCCGGTGACTGCCACTCAGCCTCCGGACCATTATATCTGTGAACAGATGATGCCCCACTGGGTGCGGTGCATGTAGATGCATCTGTGGATGTTCCCGCCAAACTAATAGCAATTCCAAACAATAAATGCGTCTGGCCTTTCCCTCATACGCCCTTGAAGGTTCATCGTGTCCTTGTGATGGGATACTGTCGTCGTTTCTTAAATGTAATCGTAGCAAAAGGGACGGGTTTTATTGGAATGTTTTTTGCATTTTATTTCCCTTAATTGACAATTTAGTATTTTTAATACACATCTAATATATAGTATATTGCATCTTGTACACAAGATCATGTATTGTGTGATGAATATACTTTTTAGGACATAAAAGTTAATTAAGTTGAATTGGACAAATCCCAGGGCAATGCTTTCAAAACTGCTGAAAGTATACCTTGCATAGAAATAAAAATATTTAGTGGTATGGAAATTCATTATGAAGGTCTTGAATACTTGGATTTTTATCAATGGCATGGAAAAGTATAGAATCCCTAGACTCTATTTTTGTTAATGGTGGACACCCATGCTATTAATGTTCAGTTCTGGTTTTTTGGAACCACAATTGTCTAACATTCACTCTAGGGGGCATCAGTGTGGAAACACGTTTTAAAAGAAAAAAACATTGTAATGGTGATTTACAGATATAACTACTGCCCTTGGCCTGTTCTGTGGGAAACTGGTACAGGTATAATATAAAATGTATGTTTTGTGTAACTATTATGCTTTGGAAATGTTTATGGAAGCATGGACAAAACCTGGGTATGGCATGTAACGTGATTGTTTAATTGTTCAAATATATGAACCCTTAAACACATTTGATAAGATGAAGTTAGGCAGAAACAAGCATTTGATTTATTTTTACTTTATACCTATTAATATTGAATTTCGTACTCCCACACTCTTTGTTCCAGCAGCCGACTCCATCTTTTCTTCTTGCTTCTTAACAGCCATTCTCTTCAAACAAAACCCTATGCAAACATTTCTTTAAAAAAATTATCAAGGCGTAAGTTGAATTTTCTTTATTTCTCTGCAATGATATTGTTACCTCAGCATTCTTATTTGTAAATGCATAAGTTGCCATTTTTTTTTAGAAAACACATTTTGTTGATTGCATGTGATGTTAAATCAGTATTTGTTATTCTTTTAATTTACCTACTTGTGTTGGCCAGAAAGCACACATTAAATATAGTTAGCACATGGGAAACACAATGTTCCCATTTTAATTTAATAATGTCATTGTAACTTTAATTACATTTATGTCATTTAGAGGACCACCATAATAAATGGGTGCCTACGACAATATGTTAAAAATAGCGCTGCTTTATATTCACGGCTATTCCTGTACGTCAATTATGTATCATTGTCACACACACACAAAGGGCAGAGCAGTACAAGGCATTTCACATCCTGGTGAAGCTAAACAAGTCGTGAATTCTTTGATGTTTGGTGTACCACGGGACAGTCCATGTCGGCTCCTTCTAAAGACTCGTAGAGCGCTAGTGCTGTCAATAGTTCAGCCATGCATGTCGTTCAGAAACATGTAGTCGCCAAGTCTCACGTTGAAATGGATGTCGTAGTACCGTTCGGGTCGTGCTTGAACCCCTTTCGCGGAGCCAAGCAAGAAACGGGAGACCAATTGAGCAATACATCGCTACACCATCCTCGTAACAGTACCCTCGGCTGATCGTCTCCGCAAACCGTGGAAGTGAGCGGAATCGGAACAATAAAAATTGTATCGATTGACTTCGTCAGTAGCTACTGCGACAGCCGTACGAACATCGCAAATACCCGCCCCAATTTGAGGAAGGATATACGAGTGGTGGGAATCCTAATAGTTTTATAATCACGCATCCTAAACATTGCGTGTAACACGGGGAGCGTGTGGCTGAAATCACGCAAAATTATATCACATGACCAGTGGCCGACCACACCCCTCGTGGGCGATTTAATTGGCTGACCTTAGAAGAACAGTTTTTCAAAAGGATGTGCCAAGGTTGGTACTGACGTAATCAGACCCAACAACCTCTGGCGCTCGACGAGGTGCTACACTAGATGACTATTGTTGCGGCACATCTCATAGATAAACTCCTGTCTCCTTACTGACGAATGTTGGCCCGTTTATAAATAATAAGTTTCTAAGGTAATCAGTTAATATGACATAAAGTGGATGTCAAGTGACAGCGATATCCAAACAATGAATTCTGACAATTCCCATGGTATAAAAATGCATATGAATAAATTGAATAAATTCTTCAATAATTTTGACAGAGTTGTTTTGTGAAATGCTCACACGGCGAGGTGATGTACAACTTTTTGCAATCCGATTGCGACGATTCGAACCTTGTTGCGAAACTACAAATATCAGCGAAAAAACTGCCAATGGTTCGTTCGTACATTACTCGACATTGTCAACTAAAATTCAAAACACTGGTGTTTTCAAATTAATCTCAACACTCAACTTGGGGATTGTTTTGAAATATCTACACTGTCTTGTTGCGTTGTATGGGGCGGTGACCATTAGATATGAAGGATTGAATAAAGCATTTGATGCAAGAGAAGTCTACACAATGTTTCTGTGTAATCAACAATACAACTGATAGCTGTTATCTAACCCTTATACACCACTAATGGTAATAACATTGTATTGGGATCCTTGTTTACCCAAATAAACGCTGATAAATAAAAATAGATATAACTGATATTCGTATAACGGTAGATGATATTACTTTTTTCTATGATCAGCAAATCTAGTTTCGTTCGTATCAACGTCAGGCAATTACAGTTGGTATTCCAATTACATTTTCGTTGGGAAATCCCCTAGAAGTGTTAGTCGCGTTCAGTGGCAGTGCACATACGCCGTCGCACGCGGTTGAACTGCCGGGTGCGTCTCGCTGTGTACTCAGTACCACTTACGCTCACGCCTCGAGCTTCAAGAGGAACAAAGACAGCGCAATGACAGAGCGACAAGACCTACGCGCGGGGCAAAGTCAAGTAGGGGCACGCAGGTAGCGAGCGACCACTGCGCACAAACAACACGCAATAAAACAAACATCACTTCCGGCACCGTTGAGTTACTACCATCTGTGACTGCGGCTCACATTGTTGACGACGTCGGAAAGTCAACAAATGCAGGATCTGTCGGAAACTTGGCACTCCCACTCCGCGCGCGCCATAGCGGGCCTCATCAATATTCCACTGCTCCAGGCAATGCGTATAAATTAGCCAGGCATCTGGCCGAAAAAAGCAAACAAAGCCACGGCCTGTCCGCCTCGCTCTTTGTTCCCCTGCGTTCGCCTCGCCGTCAACGCTGGGTCTCGACGAAGTCTAATTTGCAATAATTGAATCGCGTGTCGGTCGCTCGCTTCCACTCGGAGACAGGCGCGGCGCCCCGGCCTTCCGATTCGATGAACAGCTTTGTTTCCTCTCGTTCAATTACTCATTTCTGTCTCAACTTGGCGACTAGACTGTCCGGTTTCAGCTGGCGTCACCACGCCTACGTTTTACCGTTATTTCAGGCAGGTTAAATATTGGCGTTTTGCTTACAACAATTACGACGTCGAATAGGTGCGGACGGAGGTTCTATGCAGTGCCTAGTAATTTCGACTGTTTTGTTTCATTATTAAATGCGATAGGATCGAGTCTTGGCTGTGTGATGTATTTTAAACATTTTTTTCCGATAGTAGATTGATGTTGATACTAATCTATAATTATAACTAAAAATGCGCGAGTGTATCTCAATGACTATTTTGAAATAGCATGTTTAAATAAAGAAAATGCTATGCATACGGCTAACATACTGTGCAGTGAACATACAGCTATGTTGCTACAGTAACTTTTTATGTGCAAACGTTCGGTATTTTTTTGTTTTACGAATTACTTACATATATTTGCGATTTTTCTCACAATTTCGATACAATAGTTTTAACAGGTTACATTCAATTAAATCTCTGTTGCTTTCGACACAATGGGCTTACGTCAGTTGTTGTTATCTGAACAGTTAAAACGGGTAGGTAGACTTACAACATCCAGAATGTTTTCATAAGAAATACATATAATGGTTTTAATATGTGCTATAGTTGTTTCTAATTTAACTCTTTTCTTGTAACTGTGCCATTAATATCTACATTGACTATACGACGTATACTGTATAGCTCTGTTTTAGCGCACTTAGTGAATTTTACGCTAGTATACATTTTGTATTTGATAATTAATAACGTTATGGTTATATTCTATACGAAAAAAAGTCAAATATTCAAGTACGGTTTTGTTGAAACCCGTCAGAAAGTGTTCTTGGAAACTGGTACTGGTGAATTATTCATGGATACGCGTCCTTGAGTAGACAGTTGCTACTAGACACTTCAGGTAGGCGGGCTGTGATCAGTAGCAGCAGACACGGTGGCGACAGACGTGACAGTCGGCAGATAGACGCGCCACCGATACCCAAGTCTGACGACCGGAGCTCGCCCCGACGTCAGACGTCAGACTTACTCCGTATCTCGGCGCAGTAGACAGTGTTGCGACTGGGCGACAATGGTGGTTATTGTCATCGATATAACTTCGAAAAGTGGGGTAAATGTGCAAAGTGCTGTGTGTTAGTGTGCATGAGTGCGCGTGTAGACACCATTGCGTGTACCGCCGTGCGTCGTATCGTAGACTGGACGGGGCCGATCCAGGCACGCCGGTGCCAGTGTGTGTGTCTCCCGGTGGATGGCACTTGCTCGGACTCGTACCACGTACTGCTCAGTCGTTGTAGGTTTGTGTAGACCTGATCTGTGTTCAGATTAAACGACCACAGTTGTAGACCCATCTATAAGCTACGGTTACTATATACATACAACAATTTCTATATGTCTTACATGTATTCTACGAAACTTTCCTTGGACTGACGCTGGAAAACTTGCTTTCTTTCCATTACTTGTCACAGCTTCATTGCAGGCCCTGTGAATTGTAGTTATCGTGGTAGTGGCGCGTGTGCGTGTAGAGGTTTGTGTGTGTGTGTGTGTGTGTGTGTGTGTGTGTGTGCGTGCGTGCGTGGTGGTGCGTGCGTGCGTGCGTGCGGGGCGTGCGTGCGTGCGTGCGTGCATGTGCGTGCGTGCGCGCGCGTGCACATACGCGGTCAAATGTGTATCTAGACTGTCTACACACCTCTTCAACCTATCTTTGTGGACGAAAAGCACTAGACGTTTGCTGAGATTTACATAATGAAGGCATATAAGATAGCGAGATATATTCACTGCGCATGCGGTCACAACAATGCTCTGGATGCACTCACGAGCTACGCCTGCCCTGTGTGTACTGATGGCGTATGTTATAAGTGTGTCTACTCTGTATTAAATTAATCCCACTTTACGATATAACAATATCGCAATTTGATAATTATGACAAGACAGTTGCGCGATGTGGGATATGTTTCAACAACGTAACTTCACGCGGAAGCAGGGAAATAATATTATTAATATATGGCCAACCCATAAATCATTTATTAAACACATCTCGCTTTGTCGAGGAAATCCAGGGAGGGCATTGCAGAGAGACGTTGTCTGTTTCATATGATAATTATTAGAAGGAATGTCGCTGAATCAGTTGTATTTACCAGGACATGTGCGCGGGAACATGTTATTATAACAACAACAGCCTAAAAACTTTCAAATAGCGGACACTTTCTCGGGCATATATTAAATGGAACTTGGCAGGCAGTAGGGGCCTATCGCTTCAGTGGAATTCGACAGGTAGACGTAGCCCGTAGGAAAGAAACAAGCATTGTATATATATTAAAATATATATATATATATATATATATATATATATATATATATATATATAATACACATATATATATATATATAATATATATATATATATATATATATGTTATATATATATATATATATATATATAAGTCTGATTCTGAATCGAAGAGAAATAGGAGAAACCAACGTATAAACAGCAGAGGTCAAAATAAACCGTCTAGATGCGTATTAGTAAACTGTTGACGTTATGTCTCAACATGGCAGCGGTCTGGAATAGTTATTTAACTACTAAGCCACAAACTAGCTATAATGAATGTATACTATGTCTAGATTGAGTATTGTTAAACTTGAGTCTTCCACAAACATAGAATTAGCTGCCTTGACGTGACGGGATAGTCTTTCGACGTTTGACTGCAGCTGAGACGGCCATCACCGATAGCGGCGCTGTAGAGACGGAGATTTACATTGCCTGACTCGCCGACTCTATTGCGATATCTCCTTTCCTTCCATTAGCGTTGCTGAATTTCATTAAATTACTGGCGCTGTCAGGGTTTTACGTAAGCAAACACGTGAGCGTTTGTAGGTAGACTCCTGTTAGAAACTCACTCTTCTGTATCGCCCAGTGCATTTCGGGAAATGGCTTCCCACGGAAACGTTTCTTTAGTGTAACACAATTCATTGGATGGCTTTTGTTTTTACGTAACAGTATTTCCATTGGTCCTATTATTAATACTTGTTTATCCTTTATAAGTGACTTCTCGGTTTCGTAAAGATCAGTCAGATTCTGTTCAAACACGATACATTATATCACATATATAGTTGTAAAATGTTCTGACATTAGGCGTATATTACACATTTATGTGTAGTGTAGGCTTCAGTGTTGTTTGTTGTTGTGGTAACGCAGTATTTCTTAGAAATAACCATTGTGTGTGTGTGTGTGTGTGTGTGTGTGCGTGCGTGCGTGCGTGCGTGCGTGCGTGCGTGCGTGCGTGCGTGTTTGTATGTGAGTGTATACTGAAATTAATTACATTTATTTTAGAAGTTTATGGCTACGTGTTGGTATCCAAGCCCAATCGATCAGAACTATTCGGATGTCATTGCTAAGCAGCACGCGTATCCACTTACCGCTGACTGGTATCTTAGTAACGTCACACCGGTTATTTTTTATTAAACGAACGTGTCTCGGTGCAAGAAAAATATAGCCCATTCGTGTCACTTATAATTGGATCCGGTCTCCCAGTGGCCGTATCCGGGTAATTGTCCTCGGTGTCTCCATACGTGATAGCTCCGCGCCGCTTCGCGAGACGAAACGTCAAGACGGAGAAACTGACCTCGTCGAAAATTAAATTTGTGTGAATTGTCACGACAGATGTCTGGATTATTTACACGGCGCGCAAGAAACACCGCTTTTCGGTGCTTTCAAACATTGACTTAACCGACGCGACATAGTAAATACGACAATAAACACTACAACGCGACAGCTCTGAGCTTTCTGTGGCGGGCCTGTTTTCTTTGAAAACGTGGTCGAGAGTCGTGATTGCTGCAAGTTAGACAACAGGCGGATATTGTTTACATTACCATGTACGGTCTCGAAGATCATTCACCTCTGGTTGGTGGGCGCGCATGTGTGAATACGTGTCAATTTACGTGTGCTCAAGTGGGTTTACAGTTTATGGCGTTGGTATTTCGTTAAACCCATCCCTCTATATTTAACCAGATAGCCACTATACAACGTTTATGTTTGAAAACATACATCAAAGGCGTGGGAAGTGGGTAGTGGGAAGGGGCGTGAAGGTCTGGACCCACCCAGTGTTTGTGTAAGGGGTTAGTCCCCAATATTTATATAGACTGGTGATCATTTGAAGTGCAGTTTTTGTGTGTGTGTGTGTAGGTTGGATATAGGACATTCACGAGCGTTGTGATGTGGGAAGCGTTTTAATTGGAACTATTATGTCCAGATGAACTGGGTTTTAAAATAGTTTCACCCATAAGCAATGAAACGCTTGAACTGTTAGGTGTCATGAGACTGGCTTCAGATGGTTTAGAATTTGGGTCGCCAAGGCAATTTATTTATTTAACTACCTTTATAACTATCGGCTTAGTTTTATATCACCAGATTAGTCATTCGCCCGTCCGTCCGTCCGTCCGTCCGTCCGTCCGTCCGTCCGTCCGTCCGTCCGTCCGTCCGTCCGTCCGTCCGTCCGTCCGTCCGTCCGTCCGTCCGTCCGTCCGTCCGTCCGTCCGTCCGTCCGTCCGTCCGTCCGTCCGTCCGTCCGTCCGTCCGCCCGCCCGCCGTCCGCCCGTCCGCCGCCGCCCGCCGTCCGCCGTCCGCCGCCCGCTCCGCCCGCCCGCCCGCCCGCCCGCCCGCCCCCGCCCGCCCGCCCGCCCGCCCGCCCGCCCGCCCGCCCGCCCGCCCGCCCGCCCGCCCGCCCGCCCGCCCGCCCGCCCGCCCGCCCGCCCGCCCGCCCGCCCGCCCGCCCGCCCGCCCGCCCGCCCGCCGCCCGCCCGCCCGCCCGCCGCCCGCCCGCCCCCGCCCGCCGCCGCCCGCCCGTTCATTTATGCATTTATGCATTTATTTCTGATGTTTCTGACTGTACATTTTGCGTGTGCATGATGGGTGCAGGGTGCACAAGCACACTTTTATATTAACGCCACAACGCCAGAAATCCCTCGTACATCTTAATGTATTCAAGTCTTCAAGAATATCCTGCTAAACAGTGATATTTCACATTCCTGCAGTTTGTAACGTCACTGTGTGCTAAAGTAATAAAATTAATAAATATGACAAACATATAAATACAATTAATGGTACATTAAGTGTCACTGTCAATGTCACTTGGTAATACACAGTGTGAATGTGAAGGCTGACCGCGCTCTGAGTCGACCTCACCTGGTCGTGCGTGATCTATCACACCTGAGTAGACCCAGCCCCGATCCAGGTACTACGATACAAAGAAAACACGGCCACCAACCCGCGCGTGACACAAATATAAAACTATAGACGAATTGACCCCGCAACTGTTTACTGCATTACGTACACTGGTCCACAACTGTAGGCGGATTTAGCCTGCCTACTGCCTACTGCCTACTGCCTACTGCCTAGGGCGCTACATTTATGGAAGCTCATAAATATGCATTGATGTTGTACGCTGAGGTAGTGACGACAGGAACAAGATCACGGGGAGCATGAAATCACGTGTGTGTGTGTGTGTGTGTGTGTGTGTGTGCGTGCGTGCGTGCGTGCGTGCGTGCGTGCGTGTATGTGTGTGCGTGCGTGTGTGTACTTGACTGTTTGTGCACGTATGCAGACACGTGCGTCTGCGCACATGCGTACGTGCATGTGTTTGCACGCGTGAGTACACGGACATACGTGCGTATTTGTATGCGTGCATATGCATGTAAGTGCGCGTGTACATCTGTTTAAGGTATATGCGTGTGCGTGTACGTGCGTGTGTGCGTGTGTGCGTGTGTGCGTGAGTGCGCGCTCCCGTGTATATTCATGTGAAGCGTACAGTAGTCTCCGACCCGAAAAAACATCTACGAGCTAAAAAAATGCGTTCACCTATAATTGTTGATATACATCTTTACACGTGGACTAGTGCATGGTTCTACCCCCAACAGCCAAAATTTGCAAGGAGGTATGCAGACACACACACCCAATCCCGACTATTCATTCCGCGTCCTTTAGTCTGGATATTCAGATATCCATAATCTGACGTTGGAGAACGAATTGCGATCCAGGCATTTTTGACGCGCCACAATCCATTTCAGCGTCAAACGCCGAATATCTCGCAATTATTAGTGCCTGGGAACGTTTTTCATTTTTACATGGAAAATTCCTAGGCGTGAGTATGCTTAACCCATCCTTGTCAATTCGTCACTGTGGCCGGCAAACTATAATATTGACGTCATAAAGTAGTGAATATTCGTGGATAGGAGGGCTGGGGTTAGAATCACACAAAGCCTCCAACTGCACCTGCCCTTGAGTTTCTCCAACGTGGCTCTCCATAACCCCCACTTAAAAATACGTCGAGTGAAAAATATTTCTATAATCAATATCAAGAAATAAATAACGTACACCTATACTACACTACCGTAAGACTGTAATACGTGTCATGCAACGCAGATATACGCACGCACCTCTACAGGAATTACGTCGACTTCAAGTCATGTTGTTATTGGCCAACGCAATCGGAGAATCTAGTTGCGTTGTAGCGCTTAACTTTTTCCGGCGTTATAAATGTTCCGATTGACGTTTCTGCGCTTGCGCGATAAATGTAAAATAATTAATGTGCAGCGAAAGGACAATGCATTTTTGGTATAAATATTACGGGTTGTTCGTTAGGGTGTATATAACCTCTCAGCAAAGTTATTTGTAGCAAATTAACACGAGGCATGTGACTGTAGTGCGCCATAATCCGGGACAGTGATTTAAACAAACGTAAGATGTTATTGTATTGAATGACATTTTAAGCAACTCTTCCCAGTAATCATCACAGGAGACTTAACGAACAGCCCGTGGCATTTATACCAAAAAAGCTTTGTCGTTTCGCTACTCATTGATGATTGAATATTTATCGCGCATGCGCAGAAACGTCAATCGAAAAGTTTACAACGATTCGGAAAATGTAAGCGCGACAGCGTCTCAACCAGCCCGTACACTTGCGACCGGCAACTGAGTTGCTCTACTAGTGTCTACTGGGGCGGCTACACTGACGATGTATTGTACTATAGGTTAATTTTTTTCGAATCGGATACGACGTCCCAAACTTGCGACATAACGAGTTACCCAAGTAGGAATTGAGTTGCATTACTCATTTACTGCCGTGCACTGACAACGTGTATACGATGTTTTATACCCTCAGGTCTCTCAGGTTGTTTACTCCAAACAGCCCAAACTTGGGCTAACGCCATACATACATACATACATACACCTTACGATTATCGCGTAAATCGAGTGCGATTTGCTCCGTTTTTTTAATCGTAGGGTCTCGCATGCGATTATGCGCATGCGATTATTAGTAATTATAAAACGAAATCGAAAACGATGTGGTCGATCACTGTATAACAGCCATTATAAAGTAATTGCTTGCGAGACCGTACGATTTCAAAATATATAAAATTATTTTCTATTTGCCGCCAACGAATGAAACTCTCGTAAGGGTCCAAATCGCATACGATTTACGCAATAATCGTAAAGTGTATTACGGCCATTATGATATCTATCGTCAATTGAATTGCCCCCAAATGGTAAACAAGGCGTCAGCTTAACGCTCCCGAAAAACATCGATATAAGGCATACTCCTCATAAAGATCTTCATTTGGGCGTAGTATACCAACTGACCTGATATCTTACCCGCTTCATCAAATTTCGTTTAAATTACTTGAAATGCCGTGTGAAAGTATCTCTTTCATCCGTCGTAGCAATCACCTTGTGGCAGACACTTGGCTCATGCTTTACCGTCCACTCTACATGTAAGCGAGGTCTGATTACAGTGAAATGCATTGTTGTGAGTAGCGGGGTACGCGCTCTTTCTCTTGCATTGTTATCGCAAATAATTGCTGAATGGACCTGCCTCGTGATCACAAAAGAATACTGTAGAGATATCGCACTGAGCACTCTTTGCACGTCGCCGCTATATCGGACATGCCTCGTTGGACCGTCCGTGGCGCCTCACGTTCCCACTCGCATTGATACTGACAGGTGTGCCCTCTGGCGTCGGATAAACCATCTAATTTGCCGCCACCTGGAGTAGTCTCTCCGGCCATTGAGTCAATTCAAATCAAATTAAGTAATGCAATAAATAATAGTTTTTTCCGGATCGAGATTCTGAATTATGGCGACTTATTAAAAAAATTATATTCACACCTGGTTGAAACATTATGTAGTGAGAGCATAGGTAAATACAACCACGTCATGTGATCTGATGTAGTCACTATTTATAGACTATATAGGCTTATTATAACCACATAACCATATAATTATTTAATATGGTAGTTAAATGCCTGAAATCCTAAATTATTGTCATATCGGTGAAACATATTTTTTTGTAAAATAAACAGAACAGTACACGTGTATTTGATCAGTCATATCACTTTTTCCCGTATTCACGTAAAATAATTATGAATGTGTAAATCACTGAAGAGACATATTCAACACAAACGGTCCCGTACAATGGTCAACTAAATAATCCCCTAAATACCCACCATGCCCCTTTTGGCAACTGATTAAACTGTGCCAATATAACCTGTTTCAACACAACGGTTTTAGAAGAAAAGTAACAAAGAGCAGCTATGAATTGTCCTTTAAAACCTGCTGTTGCATATCATATAATATCAATTGATATATATCCAAACAATTGTGCACCCTTTGTAGTGATAAGTTTTAACATTAAGGTATAGTGGCACAGTGGCACAGTGGCACAGTGGCTGAAGCTTTGGATTATCAACTAAGAGAACCTGGGTTTGAACCATGCACTCTGGTATAGCGAGCATTTGAAATTTTGTTCACTCTTCATTGCTCCAGTTCACTCAGCTATATGAATGAATATGTAGCTGTAGAGAGTGGTGAATATTTTTGGAACAAAATTGTCTTCATGCATCAATTACAGCATGACGGAATGCTTGTCAGAGAAGTCGAGATGATGTTCGATTAAACTGATGTGCCAAAGAGTAGAGTACAGAGTGCCTAGTCCAAAGGAATGGACACTGTGAACTTACCTTGACATTGTATGCATAATTCACCAGAAATTGAATTCTATATTATTCTACTTCCCAGTCAATACCGTAAATATTTCTTCAGGGTAGATTCAAATTGCATCCCCAATTGAGTATACATCTTTCTTCTATATAAACACTGAACACCGTACGGTAAATTACTTGCTAAATCCCAGAAGGTGTCTTGCCTATCGTGTGGCCTGAAACTGATACTAGCTGTAACCCTACGTGTGGAGGATGCGGGTGATGCCAAAAACAGTGTATAATGCGCAGTTTGTAGAATACACATTTCGTGTGATACACAAGACAGGACATGGAAATGACATTACACCAACTCATGAAGACACAGCCCAAAACACGTAAACTACAATTATTTATGTGGAAATTATACAAACGGAATTAAAAACATATCGTAAAATAAAACTGAAACAAGACTACCTTTGGTAAACGAAAGTTACTCTTGCCAAGAGGCTACATATACATGTGTGTATTTATATGATGGAGATGGCAAACAAACTTTGGGGTTGAGATTGGTGCCATTTAATTGTGTCTTAGCTCACTTTAAAGTAAACATTTTAAACAAACACATGTGTTGCATTACAAATTACTGATGGGGATATTTATGATAATGTATTTTCAGACAGAATTCAGCTATTAATAAATTGTGGCTAACACAATTTGCAACCATTGTGTGGCACATTTAAATTAGTAAACGAAGCTCAATCTGTCCTTGTTGCAATTTATGTTGCTGAAAATCATAGTGACAATGAATCCTCCAGTTTGATTATTCAGGTTTGTCTGGGCCAGGACTTTTTTGGCACGTAAACTTATATTTGACCTTGATATATATATATATATATATATATATATATATATATATTATCATATGATTATGAACACAAATACCACATTCCTAGATACAGTGTACATCACTACGTGGCATTTACTTGACACATTGGGAGATTTCAAACTCAAAATGTTTTTAATGTATTTAAATGATGTCTAGTTTGTGTAGCAGCTGTCTCATTCAAAGATATGTCTGTTACTGTTCTAGCCTACTGCTAATTACCCAATTGTAGGCAGCCATAGCTACTTTTTTAAGAGAACAAGGACTATAGTTAACAGTTGGGAAGCTTTCACAAAAAGCATTCTGGTTCAAACAAAGACAAACAATGGCAGTCTGTGGGGCGAGAGGGTAATAGCTGCAACTGTTTTTGGGTGAATAAAGTGCATGAGGGTTTATGTCTAGGATAATGGCAGTGTCTTCTGCGTGATAGTCAGAGTTCATTACCCCCTGTGTCTCATGGCTGAACTGTTTCATGTCTGTTCATCCCAAATATGGGCACCACCCCACTCCACACAACAATGGGCCTTTTGAGGGTTTTGTACACATGCAAGAGGGGGCAGTTTTTGTCAATATTTATGGTGTTTAGACAGCTCTTATTTAAAAGTTAGTGTATATAGAGATTTATCTCAGCATCGTGTATAAGTTGACAGGTGTGGATGGTGTAGTGGTTAGCACATCCACCTGGCATATTCGTGGGCCGGTTTAATACCCAGTCACAGCAGGTATGGTATATTGTGAGTTAAAACCTGGCTCTCAACATTGGGGACAGTATATCCATCAAAAATCAGAGAATCGTGTTAAAATCAGTCCTGTCTCAATTTGGAATATAAAACAGCCAGTGAGGATGACAAACACCCTGGCATTGACCATCCTCAGTGCCAGCATAGAAAGGTCGGCTTGGTGTACTATGTTCTGAAAAAAGACTGACTAGTTCAGTGAGACCTCATAAGATCATAATGTTGTAATTACATATATACATATATATATAGACAGACTAGTCAGTTAATAGAATGCTGCTGAGTGCTGGAAACAACTAGATCTAGGTTAGTTTAGAAATAATTTTTATTAAATCCAAAAAAAATTACGATATCAAAGTTTGGTAAAGAATAAATACTATTAAACACACACTGCATTCTAACACAATTTGCTTGATCACGTCTAGAGATATGTTCACCAACTACCTTCGTGCACTCAATATACAGCACCCCCAGGGCACAAACTTAATGTAAACATTTTATCACAGGTCAGGTTGTGCAATTCCTTGCTGTATAGAAACATTCATGTTATATAAATCCCCTGGCTAAAGGACGCAAACACCATCTACATATGCAGGTGACTGATAGTTCTTTATCAAAAACCTTCCAACAACTATCTGTATCCTGTTGAGCAGCCTTTGTCTAATATCCAGGGAGTTTCTCCGCCACTTAACATGCTTAGGATCTATCAATATTTGCACATGTAACAGTGGTCAATGTTTGGATGAATTTCTTTGTTAGTTCATCCCTCCCCACACATGCACATAACGTATGCAGACACACACAGACGGAATTACAAACACAGACACACACACACACACACTCTCTGGCAGGCATCCATCCAGACTCGCAGACAGATGCCAGTCCCAGACAGTGGGGGCGGCAGTTATCAACACACGATGCTTTAAAATTGAATCTATTCCATAGCGAATACTTGTGTGTTCATTGTCTGGATATTAGTTTACTCATAGTTTTTAATTGCAAAATGGCAGTTCAGCCCCCTCGACTTGTAGCATGGTTGATTATGGGATGCATGTTTCAATTATACAGATTGCAGGCTTCCAAAAACATCTAATTGCACCTGTTTTGAGGTACCCCAAAATATTTTCAAAACACGCCCTTGAGATCATCAACTCCCATAAAAACCCATATTGTGTCCCCTAAAGATCTCCAACCATCCTCAAATTGAGTCAAAAACATCCAACAGCATGCCCCCCCATTGAGAGTTTATGTGGAACTATTTCACCCCATTGAGAGTTTATGTGGAACTATTTCACCCCAGTGAGAGTTTATGTGGAACTATTTCACCCCAGTGAGAGTTTATGTGGAACTATTTCACCCCAGTGAGAGTTTATGTGGAACTATTTCACCCCATTGAGAGTTTATGTGGAACTATTTCACCCCAGTGAGAGTTTATGTGGAACTATTTCACCCCAGTGAGAGTTTATGTGGAACTATTTCACCCCAGTGAGAGTTTATGTGGAACCATTTCACCCCAGTGAGAGTTTATGTGGAACTATTTCACCCCAGTGAGAGTTTATGTGGAACTATTTCACCCCAGTGAGAGTTTATGTGGAACTATTTCACCCCAGTGAGAGTTTATGTGGAACTATTTCACCCCAGTGAGAGTTTATGTGGAACTATTTCACCCCATTGAGAGTTTATGTGGAACTATTTCACCCCAGTGAGAGTTTATGTGGAACTATTTCACCCCAGTGAGAGTTTATGTGGAACTATTTCACCCCATTGAGAGTTTATGTGGAACTATTTCACCCCATTGAGAGTTTATGTGGAACTATTTCACCCCATTGAGAGTTTATGTGGAACTATTTCACCCCATTGAGAGTTTATGTGGAACTATTTCACCCCATTGAGAGTTTATGTGGAACTATTTCACCCCAGTGAGAGTTTATGTGGAACTATTTCACCCCAGTGAGAGTTTATGGGGATATTACCCAGTAGTTTATGTGGAACTATTTCACCCCATTGAGAGTTTATGTGGAACTATTTCACCCCAGTGAGAGTTTATGTGGAACTATTTCACCCCAGTGAGAGTTTATGTGGAACTATTTCACCCCAGTGAGAGTTTATGTGGAACTATTTCACCCCAGTGAGAGTTTATGTGGAACTATTTCACCCCAGTGAGAGTTTATGTGGAACTATTTCACCCCAGTGAGAGTTTATGTGGAACTATTTCACCCCAGTGAGAGTTTATGTGGAACTATTTCACCCCAGTGAGAGTTTATGTGGAACTATTTCACCCCAGTGAGAGTTTATGTGGAACTATTTCACCCCAGTGAGAGTTTATGTGGAACTATTTCACCCCATTGAGAGTTTATGTGGAACTATTTCACCCCAGTGAGAGTTTATGTGGAACTATTTCACCCCAGTGGGGCTTGCTATGCACCCTGTATACCCATTGTTCCTCTCCACCCTATCAGCCTGATCTGTCAGTGTTTATCACATAAGGTTGGGCATATTTGGACTTAACAACACATCTCCTAAGATATGTGATTTAGAGTTTTCATGGAACATTGACAATTGTTGATGTTGAGATGAAACAAACACCAACTTGTTTATTTTGTACATGATAATATTTACTTCTCAAGAAACTTGTGGTCAGTGGTCGGAATATTGACCATTTCCTGCAGCCTTCTTCACCAGACCGACCTAATGGTTGTGTCACATGACTTAAGTCTGCTGAAGAATGCCACATGAAGCGGTTTAAATCTGAGATATTCTGACCATTAAACACAGGTTTCTTGAGGGGTATATATGTACGACACAAACAAATAAGAAACCAGATCATCCATCCAGTCAAGGGGGTTGTTTACCCTTTGACGGTTGATGACTAACCCCATTCACATCTGACTGTGAGAAGTGAGTGTGAAACAGCATTGAAACTAAACACAGTGAAAGGTAACATAGAATGGCGAACCTATAGAGTAACTTAAAGATAAGTTCTGATATTGTGTCGTTTCCAGACATTGGATCTGCCCAAAGCACACTGCCCTTCACCTACTAGAAATACTGCATGTTACATCACATATGCATCTGTCTCTAGACATGTGATCTTTTACACAGCTGATTGAACTAGAGCAATGTGAACTTAACAAAATGTCCCAAACTTCAAAATGGTGACAAAGGACGTGAAACTGTCACCCCATGATTGAAAGCCTGATGCTCTAACTAATTGGCTACTGCATCCCGCAACTTTTTAGGTACCCAGTAGAACGTTTTAGATCAAATTGTTTTCCAGGGGACAAATGACCACCCAAAACCTGCTGAGTTAATTAATTAGGAGGCAGGTGATTAAACAAACCAAGGGGGGTGTGATAGGAAGCAGCCCTCTCCCACTCTTCCATCACATGTACACTGACTTTTTAAAGAAGATTTCAAGGACACCATTTTATCACTTTTTATAGAAAAAGTGGAACCGATTGAGATTATTGGAAAAAGAAACAGAATAAGACAACAAAATTATTGGAACCGGATATGTGGTC
Source organism: Ridgeia piscesae (assembly GCA_025642075.2). Classification (NCBI taxonomy): domain Eukaryota; kingdom Metazoa; phylum Annelida; class Polychaeta; order Sabellida; family Siboglinidae; genus Ridgeia; species Ridgeia piscesae. The sequence continues at coordinate 126,023 of JAODUO010000456.1, forward strand.
CATATGTCACATGACATGTGAATACAGAAACCTGGCAATTTTATCTTTCAATATAATATATTATAGCAGCTGAACTTGTTCTAGTTGTGAGAGTGGTGGGACGGTGGTTCTATCCCACCTGCCGTTGTTTCAAAACTTAGGCAATTTTGTTCACTTCATAATGCCTGTGTCTTTTGGGAGACACTAAAAGCCGGTGGTCCCTTCTGTCTGGTGTCTATAACAGGGGAAGTAAAAGATCCCACACAGGGGGTAAATGTGTAACCTGTAGTGGATTACTTCTAATCTAGAGGGCAAGTCTGAAAACCAATGACAAAAATTGTCTGCAAATTGACCATGGTCATTAATGAAGAAGAATTGAACTTCCATGAAAATTACAATGTTCTTACATCAGGCAAGTGCATGCTGGGACCTCACTGTTTAAGTAATCACCAGGATTAGGTCAGAGTGATTTGAACCGCAAACAAATAGCAGGATTAATTTATTTACGGAAATAAGGTACAACTCTGCTAGGATGAGCAAAATCCAGGTACGTCTGTACATTTATAATTAAGTTGGACAGCACAAGGCTTCTGAACCAGGGCACCTAGACATGCATTTGTAACTTTCCACATCATTGGACTTGTGACCTAGTTAGGAGTCACTGCACTTAGGAGGGTAAGGAATATTTCACTTGGTGGCAAACCAATTATTCCAAGAACATCTTATTATTGTACTTTCCATGGGAATAATGGGGGATGTTTAGGTTAGATCTGTTATGCCAATAGAGTATCACCAAACTTAGTTTAACACTAATCTTAGTTTCCTGTTCAATTTATATAAAAACAAATTTAAGACACAAAAACATTGTTTTCGGATAAAACAGGCCTGCCACCTTGTACGAATGAGAGGCGAGATAAATTATAATGTTCTTACAACAGTCCCAGTGCATGCTGGAACCTCACTCACTAAAGGATTAGGTCAGAGTGACTTGAACCGCAAGGTGACTTTAATAGCAGGATTAATTTATTTACGGAAATAAGATACAACTGTGCTACGATGACCGTGTTTGTGAGGAAACAGAAAACCCAGGTACGTCTGTACATTTATAATTAAGTTGGACAGCACAAGGCTTCTGAACCAGGGCACCTAGACATGCATTTGTAACTTTCCACATCATTGGACTTGTGACCTAGTTAGGAGTCACTGCACTTAGGAGGGTAAGGAATATTTCACTTGGTGGCAAACCAATTCTTTCCAAGAACATCCTCTTATTGTACTTACTATTGGAGTAATGGGGGATGTTTATGGTGATGTTTAGGTTAGATAGTTATGCCAACAGGGAAGGACCAAAGTTTAACACTAGTCTTAGTTTCCTGTGCAATTTTTACCCCTAAAAATTGAAAAGACACAAAAAAGAGATTGTTCTCGGATAAAACAGGTCTGCCACTTTGAGAGGCGGGATAAATGATTAGGCTTGGCTGAGGTGTGTGTGATAAACGTGTCTTTCCCAGGAATATAACAGTAACATGAAACATCGGTTGTCATGAAATGCAATTGGAGTTTTTTAATAAATACATCAATGTGTATTATGTACAAAATTCATTCTGTTAAGCACCAGTGATACAAAACTGTACAAATCTGCACGTATGCAACTCAATACAAAATACAAGTACAAACTGCTTCCCAGAAGCCCACCATTTGGCAACATTAAAATCCTGTCTCAAGTGAAAGCCACAAGCTATAGCCCGTTGCAACGGTCGCTTTCTACAGTCCGATAATACAAAACACATTCTCTGGCACTGCCATAACAAAAGTAATTACAAAAATCCGAGGCTGATCAACAGCCTTCTAAGCGACAGATTGACAAAACATTTTGCATATCCTAGGCAATGGCATTGCAGGAGTCCAGGGCGTCCCCCGAACCCCACTGCCCGCCCAGGTAACAGCAGTGCGTTGGGTTTTGGTGCCCACATGAATACGACCCAGAAACGGATGAAACATATACAAAAGTTCACATTGCTCAATATTTAATTAATTAAACGTGCAGCTCTTGTTTCCAAAAGTTAACAAAATGCATAAAGTGAACTCCAGGACGGAGTCTGCAAATGTTGCATACTGGTGTCACGCCAACATGACATGACACAGTATGACAATTGTCACATCACAGACACAGGCAAGACACGTGTCACCGGTAATTATGCAAACATTTTGGTTGTTTGCAAGTGTTCGGCGTTCTGCCAAGTGTTCAAGCTTCAATGCAAAGTGTTGACGGTCGGGAACAAGTGAGGACGCAACGACTAGATGAATGTTTAGAGTCAGTTTTCAGGCGACGGTCACAACAGACTGCCGGAACTTTGTGACACCATCATTTGACAGCCGCTGTTGACGTGCTCGACGATTTCTTGTTTCAGCTTGAACACCTGGTCTCGTAGCGACTTGGCCGTATCTGACAGGTTGTTGTTCTGACCTTTCAGGATGGCGACACGATCCTCGAGACGGGAGATGCGCTCCAACTTCCGCGTCCGGCACTTTCGCGCGGCGACACGATTGCGGGCACGCTTCCGTTCCAGCTTGATGCGCTCCTGACACTCGAGATTGATCGGCGACATCGGCGGCGTGCTGCCGAGACACGGCACGGTCTGGGGTTCTTCCTTGACGCGCGCCGGCAGTCCGAGGGGCGACCGGTCTCGGTAGACGGGGATGGACGGGCCCGCTGTCGTCGCCCCCATCTGTGTCGAGCAGATCGGTAGGCGCGCCCCGGGCAGCGATGTCGTTGTAACGAACGGGGCCAGGTCGGTGGACAGTGTAGTGGGGCACTGCGTCGTGACTGCGGGCGTGGGACGGCGGGTTGACAATTCGGTGTACGTGCTAGTACTCACTGTCGCCGGCTCCTTCTCGCTTTCGTCGTCGCCCTGGTACGGGATGCCATCGGTCTGGTGTAGCTGTTCGAGGGCGTCAACGAAACCCCGGGCGTAGGCCTCCTGCTCCTCCGTCACGGACCGCGGGAAGATGAACTGTGTCGGCGTAGGCGTCGTCGTTACTGACCCGCTCGCGAGCAACATTTTCTCCAACTCGGGCGACGCCAACTTCAGCATGTTCAAATCGGGCGAGGCGAGCAGCGCTTCGATCTTAGCCGCCCGCGTCTTGCGAGTGTTGAAGTCTAACGTCATGTTCGATTTAAGCTTCGACAGCATGTCTTTGCCGTGGTGTTCGTCAGCGTAAAACGAACCCGTTTCCATCGCACTCGCAGCCATGTGACTTGTGTTTACAAGTGAAAAGTCAAGGAAAGAATCCTTCGATTAGTCCACGCAGTATCAAGTATGTATCAGATTGACTTGATGAGTCACTCAGCAGTTGCGTACGAGTGATATGTCACTTCAATAAAGTATAACCGATTCAGATAAACGACTAACTGAACCTCCAAATTATCACGTCTGCTCGTTTCTGCGTTCACGCTATCGAATGAGTCAAACGGCCGGGCTGGCTTTATATATGTGAGTAATGTTACTAAAAATAGCATTTACATCACCGCTCAAGCTTCTGATTGGCCCGCGATGAGATAATTTCTTCGCGTAGTGCGCCTTATTTTAGAAACAAAACCGGATATCCCTATGCCTTCTGGGATGCGGTAATGTGGAAGTTGTGACGTTCCGGGGATTCCCCAACACGTCAGCGTAACGGCGGCAATTTATTTACCTTATATGTAAAGGGGAGTTTTCTGGAAAGTCACGCGCCCGTGGTTATGCGCACGTGAAATAGGTCATGTCGCGAGAAAGGAGCGTGACATCCGCTTAGTAGTTTCGTAGATTTATGGTCACTATATTGACTTGTAGCGAAATATTGTTGCACATCCGGCATAAATATGCCGGTTTAGCCCTGCCAGTATTACAGCGTACCCGAAGTCTTCAATCACGATGCGTTAAACCTTAGCAGTACGTGTTTATTGACTTTTGTTTATGTCTGTCTGGCCGGTGCCGGTGGTGACGCATCAACAACGATTCGACTGCGTTATGGTTATGGCTACGTTGCTATCCTAGCGCTTGTCTGTGGAATTTTCCTAATATTTTTCACCGAGGTAAAGATCAGGTATTGCTATGAAGTTTCCACAAAATGATGCGTTGTAGATATGTAAAATTTAACAAAAAAGTGAAAGAGAAGTGTCATGTCTTCGAGAAATATCCAGCATCGCGGCCGCGGTTTGACACTGACAACGCGTGTTGTGTAGCCCTGGGCTAGTGTTGGCATTCAATAGGACCTAATTGTTACGCAATTAATTGCCCCTTTCCAACGGCTTAATGAAACCAATTAAGGGTTGTTTAATGACTTATTTGCCTGGCTCTGTTCTGTCAACATGTTCTTTTAATATTGACATATTTTATAAAATTATACATTTACCGTTTGACACTCGGTGAAGTAATTTGTTCCCGCCAAAACACTAGTGTAATTTTCACCCTCATTACAAATGAACAGTGATCTTTACACTTTGGCTTAGTAAAAGAACATATACTATAATAGGTAATTAGGCATGGTCAGTATAGAGTCTGCTAGGTGGGAACGCACGCCGTCAGACTTGACACTGATTGTGCTTATATCAGCAGCTCTGCTTATATCATTGTCACGTTGACACTGTCACTGCCTGCTACATTGATTGGCTTTGAAAGATTCCGGCTAAGAGGCAGTGTTCTGTTAGTGTAGACGTCAAAGTCACGTTAGGCAAAATAACTTTAGTGTTTAGTATGTATAGTGACATAGTGTAGTAATATAGTAAACCTTTGTTGATGTACACAATACACACACACCACAACCACACCACACACATCCACCCACACACATACACACCACAACAAACAAACACCCCCACACCTCCCCACATAAAACAACTACCAGTTATATAAATTTCATGCACCAGACAGTTGGCACCCATCTCACGACACAACAACCTGCGAGTGTCTGGCTGATCAATATTGCATCATAATGATGTATAAAGGGGACGGGAATCTGTCCCTTAATATTTTGGGGCCACTCTACCCTTTCTTCTCCTGCCTCTTTACAAATGTGCATAGATTCAATGACTGACTGAAAGTAGGGTAGGTGCAGCATTAGTGGCTGTGTAAAACATTCTACAACTGTGCAGTGGCTCAGAGCATTATGGCACCAGGCATAATGTCTCAAGGGCCAGGAAAAACAAGAGCGCGTACAAGAAAAACTCAGGCAGAATTACGAGATTGATACGTTCCAAGCTGATGATGCATAGTCCAGTATAGTTTACCTTGTGCATGGTGCCCGAGATGATGGTTCACATATATATCATGTCAAAAATGTATGCATAATAAATGTCTACCTGTAATAACAAAGTTATTTGAGCCTCGCCCTTCTGTTTGCTCATTAATATTTCTTTTATAAACTATATTCTTTATAATTTCTTTTTACAAAACTCAGAACACTAAAAATAAATTTAAATCCAGATTATGTTGTTCATTTGCTATACTTAATATTACTTTGACTGATTGACGTGGTTTGGTTTTTAGGGATGAAATTATTAAATAACAAAATGAAATAAGTTACATCTGTTTTGGTACTGTTACATTGATTTGCAATTGTTTCGGTCCGTGGATATATTTCACTGTATTATTGGAAAGGAGACAAAAAGGAAGTGCACGGGCCAATACAACACTTAAAAGAGTTGATACAATCTAACTGTTCGCAACAACAACCAACAACATCACATCTCTAGTTTACTCAGCGTTTATTTTCCAAGTGGAAGATTCTGGCGAAATCTGACAGTCCAGTCAGCTGACTTTGCTTGACCCTTAAATGCGTAGAGTTTGTTTGATTATAACGCTATAATGACGCACCAGTTGTTTCTGTTTATGACTGCACTAGATCATCTAAGTGGTTTCTTATATTCCTTTCAGTTCAGAGTTTCACTTGAAAAAATTATAGTATCAGAGTACTGTAGTTGTATGTACGGCGCATAATGACAAACCCGCAATTTGACGACACAAACTAAAGTAACATTCTTTGTTTGGTGACTGGCAAACTAGGGAGCATAATCATTGATGATATCAAGCCTTCAGTTTCTATCACAAATGCAATGTTGGTGCAATTTAAATTTCAACAAAGATTTTCCAAGGAAATGGCATAGTATTCTTGATTATAATTGCTAATGGTTAGTTTAGCACTCTGGTGCAGGGGCCCAGTAATATCTCTTTCTGTTTAAATAAAAAGTAGATACATTTGTTCAGTCCAAAAACATCGCAGTATCCAAACTTTGACTGCTTGGTGAAGTTTACCCTTCACCCCCTTAGTTGGCATTTTGGCACACAGATGTGGAACACTCTTCCATTAGAACTAAAACAGCCCCACATCATTAGCCACATTAATGTGACTTAAAAAACACCTTTTCTCTGTAGCATTCAATGTTTAGCATAATATTTGATATGTAAACATTAAAATTTTTTTTTATTTAACAAACTTATTCATGCCTTATGGTGCACGTAATTATTATGTCACATTTATCCACCTACCCCAATATCTTATTTGCCTGTGCTACTATGGTTTTATACTTATTCTATTTATTTTATCATTTGTTTACATAGCTAGCTTTATCCTTTATACACTTTTAGTTTAATCCTCAACATATTCCAGCACTTCTGAATGAACTTTTGTCTAAACTTATGGTGTTGTGCTAGTCAACTTATTATCATTATTATTTATTTACACATCACCCTTTTTGTTTAACATTAACACTTACTTCCTCAGTTTACCATTCACCCCCGTTGTTTACTCATCACCCCTTTGTTTACCACTCATCTCTTTCACCCCTTTACCTTTACCTTCCTCTACCTTAGTTTACTATTAATCCCTTTAGTTCTACCCTTCATTAGTGTCACTCCCTTAGTTTATTTGCCACACCCTTAGTTTACTTGTCACTCCCTTAGTTTATTTGTCACTTCCTCAGTTTACTTGATTCTCCCTTAGTTTACTTGTCATCACATTCATTCCCTTATTTTATTATTTATTCCCTTAATTTACCACACACCCTGTAAGTTTACTCTTCACCCCCTTAGTTTACCCTTCACCACCTTCATTCCCTTAGTTTACCCTTCACCCTCAGTTTGCCATTCATATCTTTCACCCTCTTAGATTACCCATCACTGCCTTCATTACCTTAGTTCCTTGTTAGCTTACCCTTACCCTGTTAGTTCACCCTTCACCCACTTACCAACAGACCTGTTTGTTCCCTTACCAACTCAATTTCTTAGGGAAGCATTCAGCCATGTTGCAATTACTGTACAACAAATATTCACACAATTCCACCCCTGTCTATAGCCAGTCATCCATTTATACAGTTGAGTGAATGGAATAAACACAGATTGTCCAAGCTTTGAATGGAGGAGAGGGATATGTTTATTTACCCCCAAAATGTATTGTAAAGTATTTACATAATTACTGGTTGTACATAAATATTTGGTTATAATTTATGAATATTGAAAACTGGACAAAACCAATAGCTACAAGAGGATGGATATGTTATCCTAATTTTGTAAACAACTTAATTGGAAATTAACAGTCTTACACCAAAATGGTTATCACAGTTAGGCTTGCCACCTAATTAAGCAATCCTTTTATGGTCATTTGACATGGCACTGGGGGTGAGCATGGTCACAAATAGCAGGGATGACCACAAATATGTGTATCTGTTGACATTGCATCACGCCCTACTTTGTTCATTCTGCAACAAAGACTATATGTACAGTAACATTCTTTAAGTGGCAGAGTTTTGGCCCAGACAATCACCCCAATGGTTAGGAGTGTCTGCGATTGTATCTGTCTATTCTGTTGCGGAACTTTCAACCCAACAAAGCCACCAGACCGAGGGAGACACACAATCCTCCCTCAAGCCTGAGCCCTGACCAGGATCTACACACATTCACTGTATCCTGTTTCGTTGTGGTTACATTTTGGAATGTTGCCAAAATAACTGCACTGGTTTGTGCTGGTGCCCGTTGAAACAGTCGTGTGCAGTGGAGCGTGACGGCCCCAATTGGCACGTATAGAGCGGGCGCAGACAAAGGATCTCAGTGCTGCGCTTTCATTGGGTCTGCCGGAGTGGCTCGATCGGCATTTCTTGCTGCTGCCACCTGCTGGGGACACCTGGAATGACTGGCAGTAGAATTAGTGGTCTGACTGTGGATTTTTGGGGAAATCACTCCAAGTCAGTGGAAACCAGGGATAACATTTTTGCCAGTCACAGTTTCTTTGGTTGACACATTGCATGTTAACTCACATACATGTATATGAGCCAGTTCAGATTTTTTTTTTGTAACATGAAATACACTACAAACACACATGTGACACCCATTTTCAAAACTTTTTATTCCCTATTCTTTTATCTGCCTACACCACCCATCCACCGATATTTCTACCCATCCAAATGATGGGTGGACGGATCTTTCTCTGCATAAAGCTATATTGGAAACCACCAATGTGAAAAAAATGAATTTCTTGGTATCCGTGGTGTGGCATTCAAATGGATTAATAGTTATCTGGAAAACAGAAAGCAGTTTGTGTCCTTTGACAAATGTAACTCTGATGTGCGAAATATTTCATGTGGTGTCCCACAGTGAACAACATTGGGCCCCAAACTATTTATTCTATGTATTAATGATATGTGTAACATATCTAATTTAGTAAAATTCATCCTCTTTGCAGATGATACAAATATTTTTCATGCAAGTAATATCAGTAGACTAAATTAAACAATATGTTGTGTACTGGAAAACATGTGCGTATGATTTCCAGTAAATAAATTAACTGAACATAACTAAAACCAATTATATGCTATTTGGAAGTCATATGCTCAACAAAGAAGTCAGTATACAAATTAAAAATGCAAATATCGAAAGACTAAGGCCTAAGGCCTACACATTTTTTGGGTGAGTTTATTCATGAACTTCTAAATTGGAAAGCTCATTTAAAATATGTACAATCAAAGCTTTCAAAAAGTACCGCTATATTGCATAGATGCAGTCATCTACTTGATAGAAATAGTAAATGTATTTTATACAGAGACTCCCTCTTTGCCTTATTTAAATTACTCTGGAGATATGGGGAAACATCCACAATTTTTAATAATACCTTTTTACTGCAGAAAAAAGTAATCCGAATTGTATTTGGTGCAAGACGACTGGATCACGCAAACTCATTTTTCCAACAACTACATGTACTAAAATTTCCAGATATCATAAAACTGAACATGTTATCGTTTATGTACTACTGTTATTGGCCATCAAATATTCAGCGTTTGTTTACAAGATGGAAAATATCTTGTTCAATGCGAGCCAATCATGATTTAGAATCACAGAGTGTTCTGCTATGCGATCAATGTCTCTGTGCAAAGGAAGTGCAATTATGGAATTCTTTGTGCTGATTTAAAAATGTTTAATACTGCTGCTGCATTTAAACGTAAATGCAAGAATCTTTCATTTAAGACATATCTGGTTGTGGACCATCTCTCTTAACTCTGTCAAGATGTTTACTTATGTTATACTTTAACTTATAAATATGAATTTGTAACCATTATTTAAATATGTGTCAGGGGTAAATCGACACAAAAGTCATTGACTTCAAATTTACCTCTTTCAGGCATTGTAGAATGTAGTGTTGTAGTTAAATTTGCCTGTTTGTATTGTGTTTTAATGTTGTTAACAATGTTCTGAATAAACTTTCATACCATAAGTATTGAATTCTGCAGATATCATTTTTGCAAAAGGCTGACTAATCATCAAAGCAGTTGGCCTCTGGTTCTGTTTCTTCATGTTTCCATAACAAACTGATAACAAGGAAACTATGCACATTTTACAAATTAATTCATGCAATGAGACCAACATTGTTAGTCAGTTATGTAAAACAGTAGAGCCACTAATTTGTTATGAACTTGTTGTAAAAAAAGTAAGTTCTTATATAGCGCAGTATCTAATCCTCAGAATTTATCAAAGCACTTTACACATTACTTCCCTGGTTCAATTAAACACCATCTCAACTTCTCTGGGAAGCATCCAGCCATATGCTACAATTAATGCGTGAAGGCTGCTCGTACACATATCCACCACTTGTCTATAGCCAGGTACTCATTTATACAACTGAGTGGACTGGAGCAATGGAGAGTGAAAAAACTTGCCTAAGGTTTTAACACCGCAGCACATGATTTGAACCCGGGTCCTCTTAGTTGAGAGTCCGACGCCCTTCCCCTGAGCCACGGCTTTTTTGTGTTGTATACGCAACACAAAATTGTATGCTTACGGAATAAGTCTGGCACTGTCATTTCCCCTCTAATCCCAGAATGTGCATATTACAAATGGTTTCTGCGTCTAGTTCTGATGTGTCATGTTTATTTTTTTGGCGTTTAGGTTAGGGTCTGGGAGAGGAAGAAGGATGGAGGTGACTTGCTCCAGTGGCATGTCGGATGTGTCATCGCACTCGCCTGCCTCTGAAACAAATCAGACCACCCGGTGTTCGGATTACAGTGGTTGCCATGGTTACCACACTGCCGGTAGTGGCGCCACCACCAGGGAGGCGACAGAGGACGAGTGTTGCGGTGATGTCAGCAGTACGGAAGTGACATCAGAGCGCAGCCACAGGACGTCGACCTCTGACCTTGTTACTGCTGCAAAGAGCATTCGTGGTGTGGCCAGTAGGGGGCGCTTTGGTAGCAATTCTGATGCGTCACGACTGCCGTCTGTCGAGACCAACATGTCGGACAGTGACGTCGTACAGAAACGTCGCAAGTTGACAGACACAGGTTTCTCGGAGGAGGACGAGCAAGTGAGTTCAGTGATATGCCACCTGGTGGCACCAGTCTGGAAAAGCGTTAATTTGTGAGTTTGCGATGACTCGTGTTGGCTTGAAAATTAATAGTAGACAGATCTCTTGAACATTATTGGTATAAGTCGTCTTTTTATTTTATTAATTATTGAAGATTAAATTTTTTAATATGTAATTAACTGTGATATCGAGATTCACATTTTACAGTTATATAAAGTGTTGTAGGTACATTCTTTTCTTAATTTTATATATAAACGATACCAAACTATTGTGGCAATAAAGCCTATTACGTAATTTCATGAATGTGCAGTTTTAACAAGAAAGTTTTCAAGGTGCCTGAAAAAGAGAGATGTAGTCACTCACTGTGAGGCAGTGGTGCAAAATCAGTATTTAATGTGTTAAACAACTGGACACTCAATGCTGTGATGAGATTCCACGGAGCCCATATTCCCATTTATGCACTATTTTCTCTGTTTTAGATGCCCTAAGTGAGTGTGATGTATTCTAATTTAGATGGTGTGTTCTAGATGCCCTACATTAGTGGTGTGTTTTAGATGCCCTACATGAGTGTGGTGTGTTCTAGATGCCCTATACGAGTGTGGTGTGTTCTAGATGCCCTACATGAGTGGTGTGTTCTAGATGCCCTACATGAGTGGTGTGTTCTAGGTGTCCTACAGGGGTATGGTGTCTTCCATATGCCCTACATGAGTGTGGTGTCTTCCATATGCCCTACATGAGTGTGGTGTCTTCCATGTGCCCTACATGAGTGGTGTTCTAGATGCCCTACATGAGTGGTGTGTTCTAGGTGTCCTACATGGGTATGGTGTCTTCCATATGCCCTACATGAGTGTGGTGTCTTCCATATGCCCTACATGAGTGTGGTGTCTTCCATATGCCCTACATGAGTGGTGTGTTCTAGATGCCCTACATGAGTGGTGTGTTCTAGATGCCCTACATGGGTATGGTGTCTTCCATATGCCCTACATGGGTATGGTGTCTTCCATATGCCCTACATGAGTGGTGTTCTAGATGCCCTACATGAGTGGTGTGTTCTAGATGCCCTACATGAGTGATGTGTTCTAGATGAATGTGGTGTGTTCTAAATGCCTTATGTGAGTGCCAAGTGTTCTAGATGCTTTACATGAGTGTGGTGTGTTCTAGATGCCCTACATGAGTGGTGTGTTCTAGGTGTCCTACATGAGTATGGTGTCTTCCATATGCCCTATATGAATGTGGTGTCTTCCATATGCCCTACATGAGTGGTATTCTAGATGCCCTACATGAGTGGTGTGTTCTAGATGCCCTATGTGAGTTGTGTGTTCTAGGAGTCCTACACGGGTGTGGTGTCTTCAATATGCCCTACATGAGTATAATGTGTTCTAGATGCCCTACATGAGTGTTGTGTGTTCTAAATGCCATACGTGAGTGGTGTGTTCTAGATGCCCTATGTGAGTTGTGTGTTCTAGGAGTCCTACACGGGTGTGGTGTCTTCAATATGCCCTACATGAGTATAATGTGTTCTAGGTGCCCTACACGAGTGTTGTGTCTTCCATATGCCCTACATGAGTGGTGTGTCTAGATGCCCTACATGAGTGTGGTGTGTTCTAGATGCCTTACATGAGTGTCATGTGGAGTGGGGGTAGGCTGGGAGTGGCCTACTACAGTGTTGAGTCACGAGAGATCTCCATGATGCTGGACGCCACTGAGACAGACGACATGGAACTACTGCGCAAAGGTGGGTAGTTCACCTCACAAGGGTCTGTGTAAACTGTCTACACATTGCTATCTTGTGATGCCAAGTCGGGCCTGAGTTTTTTGGACTGTCCAACACAGTCTCCTCCACAGTGTAATGTCACCTGACACAGGTGTAATGTCACCTGACAGAGGTGTAATGTCACCTGACAGAGGTGTAATGTTACCTGACAGAGGTGTAATGTCACCTGACACAGGTGTAATGTCACCTGACACAGGTGTAATGTCACCTGACAGGTGTAATGTCACCTGACACAGGTGTAATGTCACCTGACACAGGTGTAATGTCATGTTCTTTTCATCTCATTCTCATTCTTGGCGAACTTCACTTTAGCAGATGTGGCGTTCACATGACACGACTAGGATAAATAATTTTTCATGGAAGATGGATGCATCATATGATTATAAATTGTATTTAACATTGTTGTTTCTCATGCTTTTAATCCACCAGATCCTTAACCTACTGACCATACATAGTGGATTAATGTTGCTCATTAAAGTGACATCGTCTCTTCAATTGCTCAGCATTATCCTAGGGTGGTGATTATTAGCAGGAAGTTGGATGAATCGGGCGTATTCTTATCCAAGTTGTGGTTGTGTAAGAACCGTCCAACCTCAGACTTATTGCCGTTTAGAGACGCCTGCCTCTGTTGTAATTACCAGCAATGGCTGTTTACTAGATTAATGTTTTGTGTATAGTTTTAACATAATATAAAATTGTCATATGGCAAACAATGTTTTGTCTACAGAGAACTGGGTATGACTAGTTCAGCGGGCAGTATTATGATATTGCGGCTTGCTCTGCAGTTTGCCAACAGGTGGCGCCATGCTGTGTTGTCGTCAGTTCGAAGCAGGATGAACGCGTCATCAGCATACTGAAACAAATCGCTGTTGGTGAGTCACATGACCTGTATCACATGACCTGTTTCTGTCGGATACTCATGTCATGTGTGAAATGACAGAAGTATCCAATGTTCTTAATTAATGACTAAAACGTTGGGATAACATATATCCCTGCATGAATAACACTGTAAACGGTGCTTTTATTTTTTTTTCGAAAATGAAAGTGAAACTGATTTGGTTGGGAAATAGTTTATCATATTGATGTATCTGACTATCCGTAATACCTTGTTTGACCATTTCTGCTGAAAACATCCCCATGTTTCGATAATTCTCAAAACCACAATCTTTAGAACATTATGGGCTGGGGAAATTATCAAAGTAGGAATCATTGAGAGATGTGCATTGAAATACAGAGACTTTTTCCTGGATGTCTTCACAGGATCTTCAGATGAACCCAACCGCAGCAAGGATTTTATCCAGTTTCTGCCAAGTATTGATTTCTGTAAGTCTTCATTTGTTATCATATTTGAGCAGGTTCACCATGTTTCTTTTTAATGGTGCTTTGAATGACTAGCGTTGTTTATAAACTATCTAATATTGTGAAAGTAATACTAGCAGTATACCTTTTATTTAAAATAGTTTTTTTCATTGTTTGGTTGAATCAGTTTTATCAGGACAGAATGAAAGTTACCGGTTTCTCATCATAATGGTCTGAAAACACCACGTAACCATGTCAGTGGTTCTGTAGCAGTCACGTGACTTCTGTGAAAATATTTACACAACTCGATGGGAGCAGTTTGTTGAGACAGCGAGGGCAAACAGACTATTGTGTGCATAATACTAGAAGGGATTATGTCATTCTTATCTAGTCTGTTTGTTTATTGACCTTGTTTCAGCCACAAGTCCTGCAGTTGTTTCAGGTTAACTAATCCAGAAAAGAGGAATTTCACTCCAGTAAACCTTCACAGTGAAATGTCATCTTGGATTAGCAGAATAGCGGAACAGCTGTTGGATTCAACAGAAGTGATTGCTAGATGACAAAGTTGTATATTGACATGATCTTTAGCAATGGAGCCTACTCTTCAATATGTATATTGTGTTCCTGCGGGTTCCAATTCAGCGTCATTATCAGAGAATACAATACATAACAATATTCAATATTATACTTTTTTATTTAAACAAACATTAAATCAAACAATACACAATAATAAATATAATGTCCTCAAAAGTAACGATAGGGTTTCTTTGGTCATATTATTTAGTAAAGTTACTTCTTATGAAACATGGTTTTCTTTTCCATATATTTTGACTACATCTGGCAGCCTTCTTCTTATCCCACCTCACCTGTGTAAGTTGAACCTTTAAAACACTGCTCAGTTTGTTAAAAAGAAGTTATTTGAGGATTGCATCAATGAGAAAGCAAATTTTAACCATCAAACAACAGAGTTGCTAATATATAAACTCCACAGTCGGTGCTTCAGTTGGTCAGGGTCATACTGACATGTACACCCACGTACATGTATACCCACATGTACACATACATGTACACATGCAGTGGTTGTCACTGACGTTTATTTGTAGCCCTCGACATCTGCAAGCGGCGACTACTGATGTTGAGTTTACCCAGCATTCCACAGGGCCTCTCCGACTGTGAACGAACTCTTTACATATCGTCACTGGTGCCTTTTGAAAATGTCAGCATGGTGAGACTAAGTGACAAATTACTGCTCACAAATATATTTAAAATTTTTATTTGTAATATTTATTATGATTAAAAACAAAAGTTTGTTGTTGTTGAGAACCATGTGTATTTATGTTGCTGGAATTATGCCAACGCTTTATTGAAATAACATTTATTACTGTAATTTTAATATTTGTCAGTAGAAATGGTGCTCAATTAATTATAGAGTGAATGTCAAATGGCTGGGTGTATGCTGGTAATGAGGTAAAATATGGTGAATATTCATTGCTCTGATAGCCAGATGTCACAGGTTGGATCATGGCTAAGTGTTATGCCTGGGGTCATGGTTTTGTTCGGGTGATGGCGGGGTTATGACTGTTTCGTGAAAGCTGCTTTTAGTAATTGTAATAAGTTGTTGTTGAACAGTTTGCCTACTAATAACTGTGTGTGGTCTTAGATGGACGTAGGTGTAGTATGTGTGGGACTGGGAGACAATAAGTGTTTTCAGATGGTCTCCTGTGGTCTCTTGTACTATGTGGGTGGTCTCATGTACTATGTGTGTGGTCTCTTGTACTATGTGTGTGGTCTCATGTACAGTGTGGGTGGTCTAGATACATGTTGTGGCTGGTCTCATGCACTGTGCGGGTGGTCTAGGTGCATGTTTTGGGTGGTCTAGGTGCATGCTGTGTGGGTGGTCTAGATGCATGCTGTGGATGGTCTCATGTGCTGTGTGGGTGGTCTCATGTACTGTGTGTGTGATCTCGTATACTGTGTGGGTGGTGTCGTATGCTTTGTGGGTGGTCTCATACTATTTGTCTTGTGGGTGATCTCGCTTGCTACATAGGTGCTATGTGGGTGGTCTCATGTGCTGTGTGGGTGGTCTAGGTGCGTGCTGTGGGTGGTCTGCTGAAGCTGCTGGACAAGAAGCGAGCAGGTGTTGAGCTGGAGGATGTGGACATCCAGGTGCCAGTGTTGTCTCTCAGGACCTTCTCTCTGTAGGTCGCCATATAAACGCACGCACGCACTCATGCACGCACTCACACACACATGCAGGCACACACACACTCACACACACATACGCACACACACACACACACGCACACACATACGCACTCACACACACATACGCACACACGGAACACACACACACACAGACACACACGCACTCACACACACATACGCACGCACAGACACACACGCACTCACATACACATACGCACGCACAGACACACACAGACACACACACGCACTCACACACACATACGCACACACAGACACACAGACACACACACAGACAAACACACGCACTCACGCACACACATACGCACACACAGACACACACACAGAGACACAGACACACACACAGACAGACACACACAGACACACACACATGCACAGACACACACACACGCACATACACACAGACAGACACACACAGACACACACACACACACACACACACACACACACGCATTCACACACACATACGCACGCACAGACACACACACACACACGACAACACAGACACACACGCACTCACACACACACACACACGCACAGACACACACACACACACAGCATTAATTGTCTGTGTTTCTTTGTATGGGGTGATTTAATTCTGCTCTCGTAGCCATGGATACCTGCAGTGTTACTGTGTATTCCAACACTGATGTTTATTATGCAACCATGCAAGAAATAGGATATACATTGCTGATCACTGCTGAGAATTGATACGATCATGTTTATTAGACGGAAAAAGTATATTATTTGCCCTTGTTGGCCCCTTTATACATCTACAAAAGTTCAGCCTCATACGTGCAACACTAAATGAGATCATTTTTATGCTCAAAACATTCAGAACAACAGAGACCCATTGACAGTTTGACAACACAGAAATACAGACAATTTAGCATACATTGTACATACAAGCAATACTTGATTCTGTTTTCAGAAATGATCTGTTGATTGTTGATGACATCTCCTACAGGTGAGTGGGTAATGTCGATTATGCGCTACAACAGTTTGTTGCTAAAAGTTTGTGATTGTAGTTCATGATGTGAATGTTGCACAGGTCAGCCACCTGGTGACTGACTGTAACATTACAAGTGGTGTTGGCCAAATCATTGATATAGGACGGCGTTATATAACTTGGTTACATTTTTGTTGTCCTTTGAGATTGTATTTGTCATTTTCAGTTGCATTTAAATTAAAGTTTCTGATTTAATTGTGATTGCGTTTGTGGTTATGTTTATCTGTTTGTTTATGTTGTTTGTTTGCATTTTCTTTATCACTTGTGATTTAGTGTTCATCGTTTCTGATTCTATGTGCCATTTGTGACAATATTAATGTAATGTGTGACTGACATTTTGTGTTTGTTGTTTGTGAATATATTTATGGCTGTGTTTTGTGTGTGTGTTTATATCTTTCATTTGTGATTGTGTTTGTTGTTTGTGAATATATTTATGGCTATGTTTTGTGTGTGTGATTATATCTGTCATTTATGATTGTGTTTGTTGTTTGTGAATATATTTGTGGCTGTGCTTCATGTGTGTGATTATTTGTGGCTGTGTTTTGTGTGTGTGATTATATCTGTGATTTGTGCTTGTTGTTTGGTAATATATTTGTGGCTGTGTTTGTTGTTTGTGATTATAAAAAAAATTATGTGATTTGTCTTGTTGTTTGGTTAATTTGGGGTTGTTTGTTGTTTGTGATTATAAAAAAAATTATATTATATATGTCAAGGTGTGTGTCGTTAATCGTTGTGCTCGTCTGTTGTTTGTGCTGTGATGACTCAGGTCGCATGACTGTCTGTTGTAGGGTCCTGACTCAGGTCACGTGACTGTCTGTTGTAGGGCCAGACTCAGGTCGCATGACTGTCTGTTGTAGGGCCTGACTCAGGTCACGTGACTGTCTGTTGTAGGGCCAGACTCAGGTCACATGACTGTCTGTTGTATGGCCCTGACTCAGGTCACATGACTGTCTGTTGTAGGGCCCTGACTCAGGTCACATGACTGTCTGTTGTATGGCCCTGACTCAGGTCACATGACTGTCTGTTGTAGGGTCCTGACTCAGGTCACATGACTGTCTGTTGTATTGCCCTGACTCAGGTCACATGACTGTCTGTTGTATGGCCCTGACTCAGGTCACATGACTGTCTGTTGTAGGGTCCTGACTCAGGTCACATGCCTGTCTGTTGTAGGGTCCTGACTCAGGTCACATGCCTGTCTGTTGTAGGGCCCTGACTCAGGTCACATGACTGTCTGTTGTAGGGCCCTGATTCAGGTCACATGACTGTCTTTTGTAGGGCCCTCTGCAGCTGTTCCAGAGAGAGGCCCACCCGTCTGTTTACAAGGCTGGCATGGGCAACAGTGGCAAGGAAGGCCTCAGTCTCTATGGTGAGTCTCTAGGTCAGGCTCAGATAGAGACATCACCAGATAGACGTGTAGCTAACAAGAATAATTCAGACATGACCAGACGAAACTGTTTATTAAGGTAAAAAAGTTACACATGTAAAATTTAAGGAGGCATTTTCTTTAAATGCAAAAATTAGCCCCATATTTCAAACGACACTATCTTTGTGACGGGTCAGTGAAAGTCCCAGTGGTGCCATCTGGTGTTGACAATGTTTAGGGTACAAGATGACAGTTACGGAATGAAAGAGTTCAGAATTAGCTCAAAATGGTAGCGAGAAAAAGGTTGGCAGAAAGATAAGTGAAATGCAGTATACTTATACAGACATGTCTCGTTGGTCTCGACTTCAATAATCTCATTGTTTTGCAGTCCGCATGTTTTGGTTGGGAACTGCCGTGATACCGTGTCTCACTAATCTGCATGTTTCATTTATCTGACCAAAACATTGGGAAGTGTGCAATAAATGAGACATGACTAATTATATATATATATATATATATATATATATATATATATATATATATATATATATATATATATGGTCTACTCATATATCGAGGATGTTGCATTTCATGATGCTCTGTTGTGATAACTAAAGATTGAGCTAAGAAGAAAAAAATGCACATTGGGCCATTTCCATGTTTGTGTCTGTCCAGGAATATATTGTATCCTCAACAACTTGTTTTGTTTGTCTTTGAAGGTATCTTAAATAGATGCAAATCACAGATTGGAAGCAAAATGTTGAGGTGACATGTCAATTTAACTTTGTCTAGTGTTTTCATATGCATGCTGTTTATTACTAATCAAATAAATTTGAATTTTTTTACCATTTACACATTAGTTTATAAGTCTGTAAGTGTTCTGTTGTGTTTGGTGTTTCGTGCTGACTGAGTTTTCATTATGTGTGTGACTGGAAAGTGCATATTTTATATTGTTAAGTTTGAATTTGATATCTGACATCATATGATCTAGTAACTCTATCATAGTTATTATAGGGGACATGTGACAGTTCTATGACAAGTTGTTGTTCCTGTGTCACTCCTTGATGACACATGACAGTTCTGTGACAGGTTGTGGTTCCTGTGTCACTTGTAGATGACACATGACAGTTATGTGACAGGTTGTGGTTCCTGTGTCACTTGTAGATGACATATGACAGTTCTGTGACAGGTTGTGGTTCCTGTGTCACTTGTAGATGACACATGACAGTTCTGTGACAGGTTGTGGTTCCTGTGTCACTTGTAGATGACACATGACAGTTCTGTGACAGGTTGTGGTTCCTGTGTCACTTGTAGATGACACATGACAGTTATGTGACAGGTTGTGGTTCCTGTGTCACTTGTAGATGACATATGACAGTTCTGTGACAGGTTGTGATTCCTGTGTCACTTGTAGATGTGACATGACAGTTCTGTGATTGGTTATGGTTCCTGTGTCACTTGTTGCTGACACATGACAGTTCTGTGACAGGTTGTGGTTCATGCATCATTTGCATGTGACACGTGACAGCTTTCTGACAGGTTTTGTTTCCTGTATCTCTAATAAATGACACATGACGGTTCCGTGACAGATTGTGGTTCTCATGTCACTGAAATGACATAAGACTGCCCTGTGTCAGGTTTTGGTTCCTGTATGATATAGATGACACATGAGAGTTCTATGACAGGTTGCAATTCCAGCGTCCTTTGTAGATGACACGTGACAGTTGTGTGACAGGTTTTGGTTCCTATGTGATAAACATGTAGGTGACATGTGACAGCTTTTGTGTGGTTCCTGTGTGACATGTGACAGTTGTGTGACAGGTTGTGGTTCATGCGTCCACTGCGTCATTTGGAGCGGCTGACGGCCAGACAGGATGCCATCGCGTTCTTCATGAACCCGCGTCATGTCGACACTGTGTCCACTCTACAGACCTGTCTGAAACACATCAGAAACACCTCGGTGAGTTGTCCGCACTTGGCACCAGAGTCACACTTCCACATGGTCAAACTGGTCACTGTAGTGGTCACTGTAGGATAGTGTAAAACACCTGAGTGAAGCAGCTGCTGTCGTTGAGCGTTGGGTAGTATTTTGTTTTAATGGTAGAACTAGGAAAGTAAACACTGAGCACTGGAATAGATCTATCCATCACATGACCAGTTGCTTAGCAACACCTCGGTCAAGTGATTGAAAAATGGCTGCACGAATAATTGCATTTATTCATATTTTTTATAGAAATTCTGGTTTCAGTTTTATGACAAAAACCTAAGAGAAAGTTGTTAAAAGTGAGATGGCATATTGCAGAAGTGATATAATTCACATATATATCCATTTTCAACATGGCTGGCAGAGGCAAAGCTTGACAATCAAATAATTGTGATTGTGATGTAAGTTAACCATGACATACATGACACAGCAGTTGTGCCATGGTTGAAGGTATATTTACATATTTAGCTTTAGCGCAACGTAAATAAATGTAGGCACTGCGACGCCATTCTGTGCACACATGGCAACATGATCATCAACGTTCTGTTACCGCCTTACCGGGTATTTCCCATTCTTATGTGTTGTCAAATACACTAGATGAAAGTCACAGTCATTTGATTGTATGGATGACATCTGACTTGCTCTGCTCTCAGAAAATCCTCATAAGGATGACGCAGGCACAGGCCAGTGTGGCTGACTGGCAGGCCTTGTACAAGGTAGGCTGGTTTGGAGTCAAATTGTGATTTTATGGTAAAACATCCTGAGGAATATTTTGCTAATATCCTTATGAGCACATAAGCCAGTATTCGCTCCTTAATTGTATTTCTCTTTAACAGAGATCTTGACTAGTGACAACTGTCAACACCAGGAGGTGCCACTGGGACATTTGTTTGTGTATCATGGAAATAGTGTCCTCTAAAAGTAGTGTCTGTTTGCGTTTTGAAAAAGGCTCATATAATTTAACCTATTCTGTTTAATGATTAATTTTCATTATCTGGTATCTTTGCTAAGTGTCCCAAAGAAGCCTTCCTTTTAGTATTTATTTTATAGAAGCATCTAGTATGTTCTCTTCAATGCAACTGTTGAATTAATGTGGTTTATATTGTGTAACCATCATCTAGTGTGGTATTTACAGTTGGCCAGTAATATCCATAATAAGTAATGTTATGACCGACATTCTTATTACCAGCTTAAATGCATTCGTAAAGTTAACCCCAGTCCCTTCAATTTCATGTATTTAATTTTTTTAATGTATTTTGTAGCGGCTAACATTTCTGTTGTTGTCCACAGACGGTGTACAACGCCACCTACGTGGGCGAGATCTGTCGCAGCCAGACTGCAAGTGTCCCCATCTTTCAGCAGGTTCGTTATGTCATCTGATAATAAAACTAAAATATAATTAACAAATTCTCACCGTATCATTTACATTTGATCCTGGTGTGTGGGCCTTAGAAGAAATCTTACAAAATCTTTGTCTCCATTATACATTTATTTTATACCTCAAAGTGCTTTTATTGAAATGTGTATATTTTTAATCTTTGATTATGTTGTGTAGAAACAATGTTACAGTATTTAATGAATGTATCAGCAGTGAGGAACACAGGAAGACGCCATTGTTTGTGAGGATGACTGGCGTTCCCGTCAAGTGGCAAGCAGTGACGAATTAATGTATATTTATTCGTATTCCAAATCTACACATTTGTGATACAACAGTGTTGCATCAGTCAGTGTTATTAACCTCTAAAAATACACCAACCTGTGAATGCCTGAAAATATGTGACACACCGAGCCAAGTGTTGGTTTTCACACGGTTAACTGGGTTTTCACTCTGCCAGTGGCGGTTTTCACACGGTTAACTGGGTTTTCACTCTGCCAGTGGCGGTTTTCACACGGTTAACTGGGTTTTCACTCTGCCAGTGGCGGTTTTCACACGGTTAACTGGGTTTTCACTCTGCCAGTGGCGGTTTTCACACAGTTAACTGGGTTTTCACTCTGCCAGTGGCGGTTTTCACACGGTTAACTGGGTTTTCACTCTGCCAGTGGTGGTTTTCACACGGTTAACTGGGTTTTCACTCTGCCAGTGGCAGTTTTCACACGGTTAACTGGGTTTTCACTCTGTCAGTGGTGGTTTTCACACGGTTAACTGGGTTTTCACTCTGCCAGTGGCAGTTTTCACACGGTTAGCTGGGTTTTCACTCTGCCAGTGGTGGTTTTCACACGGTTAACTAGGTTTTAACTGTCAGTGGTGGTTTTCACACGGTTAGCTGGGTTTTCACTCTGTCAGTGGTGGTTTTCACACGGTTAGCTGGGTTTTCACTCTGTCAGTGGTGGTTTTCACACGGTTAGCTGGGTTTTCACTGTCAGTGGTGGTTTTCACACGGTTAACTGGGTTTTCACTCTGTCAGTGGCGGTTTTCACACGGTTAACTGAGTTTTCAGTCTGCCAGTGGCGGTTTTCACACGGTTAAGTGGGTTTTCACTCTGTCAGTGGTGGTTTTCACACGGTTAACTGGGTTTTCTCTCTGTCAGTGGTGGTTTTCACACGGTTAACTGGGTTTTCTCTCTGTCAGTGGTGGTTTTCACACGGTTAACTGGGTTTTCACTGTCAGTGGTGGTTTTCACACGGTTAACTGGGTTTTCACTCTGTCAGTGGTGGTTTTCACACGGTTAACTGGGTTTTCACTCTGTCAGTGGTGGTTTTCACACGGTTAACTGGGTTTTCACTCTGTCAGTGGTGGTTTTCACACGGTTAACTGGGTTTTCACTGTCAGTGGTGGTTTTCACACGGTTAACTGGGTTTTCACTCTGTCAGATTTGTTTTCACGTTGTTGACTGTGCAAAAGAGGCTAGATCACTTGTAGAAGCTTTTCAAATGCAATGATTCTGTTGTTTCTTGGTTCATTGTTAATTAGTAAATGTTTTACCTCTCAAGAAACTTTTTTCTCCGTATATTTCGGCTGCCTTCCACAGGCTTCTTCAGCAGATTGAATTTTACAGTCGTGTCACATGACTGTCCAATGTCTCTGTTTAGAGACAGCTTCCCACTGTGTATGTTGATAGCTGGTCATGGTCCTGCTTGTGTCACATGATGTAAGTCATGTGACACGACCATAAAATTCAGCCCGCTGAAGAAGGCTATGAGAGACAGCTGAAATATACAGAAAAATTTTCTTGAGAGGTAAAACATTTACTAATTAACACATGCAGAAGGTTTTTGTTTTATTGAAGGTTCTACATTTGTCGTCCAACATATAACTTGTTCTTTACATTTAACATTCTTTTAAGAATTAGTTCTTGTTTGTGTAAACTCAACACTCTTCCCTGACAAACTTTACTTTGTGTTCTTTAGTTTGATCTGTCTTTTAGTTAGAAAGACAGGATGTTTTATTCGGATCTTCTCTTGTGTCTCATCCACAGATTGGCCACATGTTCACCGAAGACCTGCAGAAAATCACAAACCTCATCGGAAACATTGTAAGTGGTCAACTTGAGTTGAATTAGCCATGTATATACTGTAGTACTGAATGTAAGAACTGAATAGTTATCATTGTTATTGTAAACATATGATATGCTTTAAAGTAAAACTGGTATTTTGAGGAGGGATATTTTCTGATCAGCGTAATGTTTCATGTCGAGATCTGCATTATTGGTGCTGTTGATGCTGACAAAAGAAACTAGTTAAGCTAGGTTTATTCATTGATATGTTTAATGTGTTGTTTATATATTACCAACAACAGAATCAAACATTGTTTATGCAACGTGTACTCAAATAAAAACCTTACAAAGGCTGTAACAATGTAGAGTTTTAAAAGACAGTTGAAAATTCTGCACATGAATCATCACTGGAGAATATATCACTATACAATGTTTTTGAGTGTCGCATTTTAGTAGTTCTTTGTCTCCTCTCCAGGTGGATTTTGATGAGTCAGCCATTGCGAACAGATTTGTAGTGAAGCCTAATGTGGACCCACAACTTGACGAGAGTGAGTCTCATTGTCGCCTCGTTGGTAAACTTACTGTACTGTTGTGTTCCAAGTAATATTATAGTGCCAAAAAACATGTAGGGTGGGAAATCAATCAGATTGGAAAGTTATGTAGTGCTGAATAATAATATAGGATGGCAAAAAAGTCACATGCCAGTTATGACTAGTTTGAACTTTGACTTTGAGGCTGATGTGCTCAGCGACCACATTGACAGTCAGTGTAAGCAGCAGTGATCGTGGAGTTTTAGCTAATGAATCAAGGTGAGTTCTTGGGAAGTAACGATTATGATCGGTTCTACTAAGCAGACAGTAGAAATCTGACTGGCTGACACTTTTTGAGATCTAAACTATGATCACTGGAAGCCACATGATGCTCAGTGATTGTTAAATTGTTGTGTAGTGTTTTTGCGAGAAAGATCACACTCCAAAAAATTCTGTTCTGCCAGGAAAATCTCTAAATCTAATAAATATAATATGGTGGCTGTGTATATAGATGGTAGATATGTAAAGACAAAGGTCATGGTAAACATCAGTGTACTTATTTGTTTACTCTAATTTATTTGCACGTATGTGTGTGTGTGTGTGTGTGTGTGTGTGTGTGTGTGTGTGTGTGTGTGTGTGTGTGTGTGTGTGTGTGTGTCTGCATAGTGTCAGTGTCCACTCTGTTATATATATATATATATATATATATATATATATATATATATATATATATATATTTATATATATATATATATTGGGTTGCATTACAATCTAATAAGAATTTTGTATTGCCTAAATTAGCAGAAACCAAGCTTAGAGGTGCATCAAAATAAAACTGTTGGGTTAGTCAATCAGTAGATAATATAACAATTGTTGACATTGACACATTACAAAAGCTGGGTATGCCTTTAAAGACAACTCTTTAAATTGTCTTATATTTCCAACTTCCTTACACCAAGTTAACTTGACATGTTGACAATATTTTTAAGTTCACGCACATTTTTCTAGAGAAGCGAAAGTACAACGGCCTGCCAGACTTCATGACAAAGATCGCAAGAGAAGAACTTGAGAAATTGAGTGATGATGTACAGGAATGCAGTGTCATCTATATGCCACAGGTAGGGTTACCCACCTGTCATAGGTAATGACATCTACCTGCCACAGGTAAGGCCGTCTACCTGCCACAAGTAAGGCCATCTACCTGCCACAAGTAAGATAATCTACCTGCCACAGGTATTGTCATCTACCTGCCACAGGTATTGTCATGTACCTGCCACAGGTATTGTCATGTACCTGCCACAGGTATTGTCATGTACCTGCCACAGGTATTGTCATGTACCTGCCACAGGTATTGTCATGTACCTGCCACAGGTATTGTCATGTACCTGCCACAGGTATTGTCATGTACCTGCCACAGGTATTGTCATGTACCTGCCACAGGTATTGTCATGTACCTGCCACAGGTATTGTCATGTACCTGCCACATGTAGGGCCATCTATCTACCACAGGTATTGCAATGTACCTGCCACATGTAGGGCCATCTATCTACCACAGGTATTGCAATGTACCTGCCACAGGTAGGGCCATCTACCTGCCACAGGTAGGGCCATCTAACTACCACAGGTATTGTAATGTACCTGCCACAGGTAGGGCCATCTACCTGCCACAGGTATGGCCATCTATCTACCACAGGTATTGTAATGTACCTGCCACAGGTAGGGCCATCTACTTGCCACATGTATGGCCATCTATCTACCACAGGTATTGTAATGTACCTGCCACAGGTAGGGCCATCTACCCGCCACAGATAGGGCCATCTATCTACCACAGGTATTGTAATGTACCTGCCACAGGTAGGATCATCTACCTACTGCAGGTAGGGTCATATACCTACTGCAGGTAGGGCCATCTACCTGCCACAGGTAGGGTCATCTACCTACTGCAGGTGGGGTCATCATGGGACAATTGCACAGCAAATTATTTATGTCCATATAACATACAGGGCAAACCATAAAGCCAGGAAGTACCCTTGAGGCCTTGACCAGTGGGGATTTTCTAAAAATGAGGCACGCATGACATGAGTCGTCTATGAGGACAATGTTAACACATCTCCATACTCTTACATACATATATTATACATGCTCAGTGCTCAGTGCTCAGTGACAGTCAGGTGATGTCAGTGCGTTGGGTTCCAGCTGGGCTACATGTTGGCTGTACCTCTCACAAAGCCGCTCAAGCAGAAGGCTGACTACACCATGCCGGGCCTGGAGTTCATGGTGAGTGTCAGCGTCCTCACAAGTCTGGGGGTGTTTAGTATAACATTAGTACATTCTTGGCATTGTCACACGTAATTTATTAATCATTTATATTTTGTCTCACTTTCACTTTGTCTCGGTTGTATTTTGTCACTTTTGTACTTTGTCTAACCAGTTCTTTGTCTCACCTCTACTTTGTTATACTTATAATTTGTCTCACCTGTACTATGACACCCCTGCACTTTGTCTCACCTGTACTTTGTCTCACCTGTATTTGGTCTCACCTGTACTATGTCTCACCTGTACTTTGTCTCACATGTACTTTGTCTCACCTGTACTTTGTCTCCCCTGTACTTTGTCTCACCTGTACTATGTCTCCCCTGTACTTTGTCTCTCCTGTATTTTGTCTCACCTGTACTATGTCTCCCCTGTACTATGTCTCCCTGTACTTTGTCTCACCTGTACTTTGTCTCCCCTGTACTTTGTCTCACCTGTACTATGTCTCCCCTGTACTTTGTCTCCCTGTACTTTGTCTCCCCTGTACTTTGTCTCCCCTGTATTTTGTCTCACCTGTACTATGTCTCCCCTGTACTATGTCTCCCTGTACTTTGTCTCACCTGTACTTGTCTCCCCTGTACTTTGTCTCCCCTGTACTTTGTCTCACCTGTACTTTGTCTCACCTGTACTTTGTCTCCCCTGTACTTTGTCTCACCTGTACTTGTTCTTTCACCTTTGTTTCTTTGTCTCACCTGTACTTTGCCTCACCTGTACTATGTCTCCCCTGTACTTTGTCTCCCTGTACTTTGTCTCCCTGTACTTTGTCTCACCTGTACTTTGTCTCACCTGTACTATGTCTCACTATTGCTACTTGTGTGTGATTCCAAGAAGATGCAAGACTTCTGTATATTATGTAGAGACCCGTCCACCCGTCAATTGGATGGGTAAAAACGAGTATGGACGGGTAGAAATATGGTGTACGGGTTGTGGATGGGTAAAAAATGAAGGAGCAAAACAAAGGTCTTCCAAAACCATAGATATTGTTAGTTATGCCTTGAAAGTGAGTGAAAATGGTGTCACATGTGTTTATAGTCCATTTCAGGTCATCAGACACATTTAAAGGTTTGGCATAACAGTTAACATCCATGTGTCCACCAAAACGTGTGAGTGGCAATAATTTTATCCTGCATAAAGCCCTGCTTCTGTAACATTCTTAGTTGATGGTTAATGGTCTAACTCTTTTTTATTAATATTTAATTAAGTTATTTGTAGAAAATATGCAGTGTTTTTGTAAAATGGTCATATAATCTTTCACACAATAATGATGCAGATGCAATAGAATTTTACAAGCGCTGTATAATATAGTAATAATGTAATATGAGTTTTATGTCATTGTTTCACATCGTGTTTGTTAGTATTGCTATTTATTTGTGCATTATTTGAGAACTACCACTAAATGCCGGAATTTATTGACTTTATACATGTAAATCATTGTGTAATTACTGGTGTGCTTTTGTTACAGTTCTTCTCAAACGAGACATTGTACTACAAAAGTGCAAAAACTAGATGTGAGTGATCTGTCATTCTCTGTCTCTCTGCGATGCTCTTCTTTTACATCTTTCCCAATATAGACACCTCTTAGTTTATATAGTGGTCATGTCCATCCATTATAAATGCTGAAAGCTTTTTAAATACACAGTTTAAAAGTCACAAAGCCATTTTGTTAAAAGACATTTAGAACTTTAATAAAATATACTCAGTTAAGTAGCTTTAGAAATATAGGCACTAGGAATTTATCAGATCAAGTGTGCTATAGCATAATGAAATAAAACGTCTGGAAAAACTTAACAAATCTTTGTTTATAATAGAGATTGTGTGAGAGAATAGTGATATAAAACACTGCTTGTTTTGCCAGCCCTGGACGAGATGCTGGGTGACACTCAGTGTGACGTCAACGGTAAGGGAGTCTTCATTGTTTGGTATAAAAATACACCCCATGACAGAACATACTTCGTCTTCTTCGCCTTTTCCCACTAGGTGGGGTCAGCAGCCCGAATTCTTGATTTCCAGAATGTTCTGTCCTGGGCATCCTCCAGGGTGATCTGCAGTGCCGGATATATCCCTTCGGACACTATCCACCCATCTCCCTCTTGGTCTCCCCTTGATCTTTTTCCTGGCATTATCATGTCAACAACTGCTCTCACTTCGTTGTTTACTTCCATTCTCTGCATGTGTTCATACCAGCGTAGTCTTATTTCTCTTACTTTCTCTTTGACAGTACATATATAAATATAAAAAGTTACAACATTTTGATGCAGTCATTAAATATTTAAAAAAAGTTTCACTGTGTAATTGTCCAGTGTAGATTCAAAATGTCTTGTCTTTGCTGCTGAGTGAGCCCTCTGTATTTCTGTTTCAAATTTGTGAATTTGTCAACATTTCATAATAAACATTACAAACTAATTATGATTATGCCTAATGATTTGGTTTGTTGCATGTCTGAGCTTGAATTTTCAAGGATATGGGTGCTATAGAAATGTTACTATTATTAATATGTTATTAGTCTATATATGTACTTCAGTGTAATAGGGTAAATTTGTTGTGTAATTATGAGTAATTTGAAATAAAAATGTCTCGGCTTGAAGGAGCATTTGTAAGAGATGGTAGGCTGTGGTAAAGAAGCCAATGTGTTGACAGACCATGAGACACAGATCATGCACCGACTACAGGACACCATCCTAGAGCACTGCCAGGGTCTCGTGGACGTCACACAGTACATGGCAGAGCTAGACTGGTACGTCACCCTCTTGGGCTATCACAAATCACCCTCTTGGGTATCCACGTGTCCTCATCTTGGGCAAGCACGAATCACCCTTTTGGGCAACCATGAGTCACCCTCTCGGGCAACCACGAGTCACCCTCATGGGCAACCACGAGTCACCTTCATGGGCAACCATGAGTCACCCTCTTGGGCAACCATGAGTCACCCTTTTGGGCAACCACGAGTCACCCTCTTGGGCAACCACGAGTCACCCTCTTGGGCAACCACGAGTCACCCTCTTGGGCAACCACGAGTCACCCTCTTGGGCAACCATGAGTCACTCCCTGTGCAACCACGAGTCACCCTCTTGGGCAACCACGAGTCACCCTCTTGGGCAACCACGAGTCACCCTCTTGGGCAACCACTTGGGCAACCACGGGTCACCCTCTTGGGCAACCACGAGTCACCCTCTTGGGCAACCATGAGTCACCCTCTTGGGCAACCACTTGGGCAACCATGAGTCACCCTCTTGGACAACCATGAGTCACCCTCTTGGACAACCATGAGTCACCCTTTTGGGCAACCACTTGGGCAACCACGAGTCACCAACGAATTTCCCGGTCCGGGACAATAAAGTTTTATTGTATTGTATTGTATCATATCCTCTTGGGCAACCACAAGTTACCCTCTTGGGCAACTATGAGTTGCCCTTTCCTTCTACTTCAGTGTGACTTATCTGTCACGTGGCCCTCCAAACTACTTGGTCGATTGTTGTTTGTAGCAGGTCTGTCATGCTCATTCCACACAAGGTTGACAGACTCTAGTATCGTTTTTATATGTGATAAGGGTGCATTATATGGGCTTAGAATATAATAATAATATATTAATATGTTTGTTATGTTGTAGTTATACAAAACTTGTGTAGTCCCAGGAATGTAATTGACAATATTTAGAAATGAGTCTGTGAGAAAACGTAAAGTATTTGTATGAATGTATTTGCATTTGTATATTTCTCATTGTCATAACATTTGAGGAGACAGAATGACAGATTCTGCCAGGGTGACCAATACACTGGTGTGTGTTATAGTTTGATTGCTCTGGCTGTGTGTGCGAGAGAGGGCAACTACTGTCGCCCCCAGTTGACCACTGACAGTATCATCAACATCACAGCCGGCAGGTATTGTCCACTTAATAATAGTAATAATATTAATATTTATTTTGTGAGCGCCACATCCAATGGTCTTCACTGTGGTTTACATTCAACAGTATTCAGTGTCCGTAATAGAAAAAAAACGTGTAACTAAATTAGCTAAAAAAATAATATACATTTCAATAAAATACAATAGTGTTTTATATATATATATATACATACATACATACATACATACATACATACATACATATATACATATATATATACATATATATATATATATATATATGTGAAATTGCCAAATAAAATAGTTAAGATCATATTATTATTATTATTTTACAACAAAAATAATAAACCAAGATTAATGTAAAGATCAATACTGGGCTAAAATGTATATGAAAATAACTAGATAAAATAAACATTAAACATGATCAGATATTGTAACGTTTGTGATGATGAGCATCAACAACAAAATGCATTTTCAGAATAATCTTTGTACTGTTGTTATTGTTATTATATCAGATTTGTCCATATTGTCAAACTGTGTGAGTTTAGGTGGACCTATTGCCAAACTGTGTGAGGTTAGGTGGACCTATTGCCAAACTGTGTGAGGTTAGGTGGACCTATTGTCAAACTGTGTAAGGTTAGGTGGACCTATTGTCAAACTGTGTGAGGTTAGGTGGACCTATTGTCAAACTGTGTGAGGTTAGGTGGATCTATTGTCAAACTGTGTGAGGTTAGGTGGACCTATTGTCAAACTGTGTGAGGTTAGGTGGACCTATTGTCAAACTGTGTGAGGTTAGGTGGACCTATTGTCAAACTGTGTGAGGTTAGGTGGACCTATTGTCAAACTGTGTGAGTTTAGGTGGAGCTATTGTCAAACTGTGTGAGGTTAGGTGGAGCTATTGTCAAACTGTGTAAGGTTAGGTGGACCTATTGTCAAACTGTGTGAGGTTAGGTGGACCTATTGCCAAACTGTGTGAGGTTAGGTGGACCTATTGCCAAACTGTGTGAGGTTAGGTGGACCTATTGTCAAACTGTGTGAGGTTAGGTGGAGCTATTGTCAAACTGTGTGAGGTTAGGTGGACCTATTGTCAAACTGTGTGAGGTTAGGTGGACCTATTGCCAAACTGTGTGAGGTTAGGTGGACCTATTGCCAAACTGTGTGAGGTTAGGTGGACCTATTGTCAAACTGTGTGAGGTTAGGTGGACCTATTGTCAAACTGTGTGAGGTTAGGTGGACCTATTGCCAAACTGTGTGAGGTTAGGTGGACCTATTGTCAAACTGTGTGAGGTTAGGTGGACCTATTGTCAAACTGTGATGTTAGGTAGACCTATTGTCAAGCTGTGTGAAGTTAGGTGGACCTAATGTCAATCTGTGTAAGGTTAGGTGGACTTATTGTCAAACTGTGTAAGGTTAGGTGGACCTATTGCCAAACTGTGTGAGGTTAGGTGGACCTATTGTCAAACTGTGTGAGGTTAGGTGGACCTATTGTCAAACTGTGTGAGGTTAGGTGGACCTATTGCCAAACTGTGTGAGGTTAGGTGGACCTATTGTCAAACTGTGTGAGGTTAGGTGGACCTATTGTCAAACTGTGATGTTAGGTAGACCTATTGTCAAGCTGTGTGAGGTTAGGTGGACCTAATGTCAATCTGTGTAAGGTTAGGTGGACCTATTGTCAAACTGTGTAAGGTTAGGTGGACCTATTGCCAAACTGTGTGAGGTTAGGTGGACCTATTGCCAAACTGTGTGAGGTTAGGTGGACCTATTGCCAAACTGTGTGAAGTTAGGTGGACCTATTGTCAAAATGTGTAAGGTTAGGTGGACATATTCTCTGTGGGGTGCAGTGGTCAAGTTGGTAAGGGAACTGGAAAGTCAATCGAAGGAAACTGGGTTTGAATTCAGTAGTAATCGAAATTTGGACAATTTGACTCACTCTATAGGGTGGTGTCTTCCAGAAGCCAATGCTCCTGTCTGTGTAATGTCTGTGCAGGGGAAGTGTCAGATCCCATGTAGTGGGTATATATGTAACAAGTGGGGGGTTGTAACTATAGAGAAAACCACTCTGAGGGTGAAGCTGTACAGTTCCAGCACCAACTGTCTCATACAGAATGACGAGCCAGTCACAGGAAGTAGTTCTCTACAATCAACCAAGACCTCATATGAAGATAGTTTTCTTTATGGTTATGAAAATATTGATAGAAATTTTCTTTTCTCGACATGGAGTTACATTGGCAAAGGAGCAGTGTAGACTAGATATTAGAAAGTTCTCATTTTTACAAATAACAGTAAATGAATGGAACAGATTAGGTGCTAGTGGTGTTAATTATGTTTAAAAATAAAATCGACATATACATCTCAAGAGCAGGATACACTAGCCAGATAGGTTGGACTCTGTAAGCCAAAGGGCTTCCTTGTCCACCATCAAGAGTTAATTCTCTAGGGGGCAATAAAAATATTGTTAAATCTTCTTTATTAGGCATTACAATCGGTTTTGTCTTCCCTCGAAAGTCAGATCCCCTTCCTTCCTCACTCACTCTTCCCTCTCCCCAGACATCCACTACAGGAGCTGTGCTGCAGCCCGTTTGTCCCCAACGACACGAGGAGCGGAGGAGGGGGTTCATCCCGCATGAAGCTCCTCTCTGGCCCCAACACCAGCGGCAAGAGCATCTACCTGAAGCAGGTGAGTGAATCTACCTGAAACAGGTGAGTGAATCTACCTGAAACAGGTGAGTGAATCTACCTGAAGCAGGTGAGTGAATCTACCTGAAGCAGGTGAGTGAATCTACCTGAAGCAGGTGAGTGAATCTACCTGAAACAGGTGAGTGAATCTACCTGAAGCGGTGGTGAATCTACCTGAAGGGTGGTGAATCTACCTGAACGGTGGTGAATCTACCGAAGCAGGTGAGTGAATCTACGACAGGTGAGTGAATCTACGAAGGAGGTGAGTGAATCTACCCGAAGAGGTGAGTGAATCTACGAAGAGGTGAGTGAATTACGAAGCAGGTGGTGAATCTACGAAGAGGTGAGTGAATTACCCGAAGAGGTGAGTGAATCTACCCGAAGGGTGAGTGAATCTACCTGAAAGGTGAGTGAATTACCTGAGGGTGAGTGAATCTACCGAAGCAGGGAGTGAATCTCGAAACAGGTGAGTGAATCTGAAGGAGTGAGTGAATCACGAAGAGGTGGTGAATCTCACAGGTGAGTGAATCTACCCGAAGCAGGTGAGTGAATTACCGAAGAGGTGAGTGAATCTACCGAAGCAGGTGGTGAATCTACCGAAGCAGGTGAGTGAATCTACCGAAGCAGGTGAGTGAATCTACCGAAGCAGGTGAGTGAATCTACCGAAGAGGTGGTGAATCTACCTGAAGAGGTGAGTGAATCTACCTGAAGCAGGTGGTGAATCTACGAAGAGGTGAGTAATCTACCTGAAGAGGTGAGTGAATCTACCTGAAGAGGTGGTGAATCTACCTGAAGCAGGTGGTGAATCTACCTAGAGGTGATGAATCTACTGAAGCGGGTGAGTGAATAACCTGGGGTGATGAATCTACCTGAAGCGGTGAGTGAATCTACCTGAAACAGGTGAGGGGGAATCTACCTGAAGCAGGTGAGTGAATCTACCGAAGCAGGTGAGTGAATCTACCTGAAGAGGTGAGTGAATCTACCGAAGCAGGTGAGTGAATCTACCGAAGGGTGAGTGAATCTACCCGAAGCGGTGAGTGAATCTACCGAAGCGGTGGTGAATCTACCTGAAGCGGGTGAGTGAATCTACCTGAAGCGGTGAGTGAATCTACCGAAGCGGTGAGTGAATCTACCTGAAGCAGGTGAGTGAATCTACACGAAGCAGGTGAGTGAATCTACCGAAGCAGGTGAGTGAATCTACCGAAGCAGGTGAGTGAATCTACCTGAAGCAGGTGAGTGAATCTACCCGAAGCAGGTGAGTGAATCTACCCGAAGCAGGTGAGTGAATCTACCTGAAGCAGGTGAGTGAATCTACCTGAAGCAGGTGAGTGAATCTACCTGAAGCAGGTGAGTGAATCTACCTGAAGCAGGTGAGTGAATCTACACGAAGCAGGTGAGTGAATCTACCTGAAGCAGGTGAGTGAATCTACCTGAAGCAGGTGAGTGAATCTACCGAAGCAGGTGAGTGAATCTACCCGAAGCAGGTGAGTGAATCTACCCGAAGCAGGTGAGTGAATCTACCTGAAGCAGGTGAGTGAATCTACCTGAAGCAGGTGAGTGAATCTACCTGAAGCAGGTGAGTGAATCTACCTGAAGCAGGTGAGTGAATCTACCTGAAGAGGTGAGTGAATCTACCTGAAGCAGGTGAGTGAATCTACCTGAAGCAGGTGAGTGAATCTACCTGAAGGAGGTGAGTGAATCTACCTGAAGCAGGTGAGTGAATCTACCTGAAGCAGGTGAGTGAATCTACCTGAAGCAGGTGAGTGAATCTACCTGAAGCAGGTGAGTGAATCTACCTGAAGCAGGTGAGTGAATGAACCTGAAGCGGGTGAGTGAATCTACCTGAAGCGGGTGAGTGAATCTACCTGAAACGGGTGAGTGAATCTACACGAAGCAGGTGGGTGAATCTACCTGAAGCAGGTGAGTGAATCTACACGAAGCAGGTGAGTGAATCTACCTGAAGGAGGTGAGTGAATCTACCCGAAGCAGGTGAGTGAATCTACCTGAAGGAGGTGAGTGAATCTACCCGAAGCAGGTGAGTGAATCTACCCGAAGCGGGTGAGTGAATCTACCTGAAGCGGGTGAGTGAATCTACCTGAAGCGGGTGAGTGAATCTACCTGAAGCGGGTGAGTGAATCTACCTGAAACGGGTGAGTGAATCTACACGAAGCAGGTGAGTGAATCTACACGAAGCAGGTGAGTGAATCTACACGAAGCAGGTGAGTGAATCTACCTGAAGGAGGTGAGTGAATCTACCCGAAGGAGGTGAGTGAATCTACCCGAAGCAGGTGAGTGAATCTACCTGAAGGAGGTGAGTGAATCTACCCGAAGCAGGTGAGTGAATCTACCGAAGCGGGTGAGTGAATCTACCTGAAGCGGGTGAGTGAATCTACCTGAAGCGGGTGAGTGAATCTACCTGAAGCGGGTGAGTGAATCTACCTGAAACGGGTGAGTGAATCTA
Source organism: Ridgeia piscesae (assembly GCA_025642075.2). Classification (NCBI taxonomy): domain Eukaryota; kingdom Metazoa; phylum Annelida; class Polychaeta; order Sabellida; family Siboglinidae; genus Ridgeia; species Ridgeia piscesae. The sequence goes on from JAODUO010000456.1 coordinate 161,756, forward strand.
CACGAAGCAGGTGAGTGAATCTACACGAAGCAGGTGAGTGAATATACACGAAACAGGTGATGGCTCATGGCTCCTGTTTTGTATTTTTTGTCATTGCTACTGACCATCCTGATGCTGACCATCCTGACGCTGACCATCCTGATGCTGACCATCCTGGCGCTGACCGTCCTGACACTGACTGTCCTGACACTGACCGCCCTGACACTGACCGCCCTGACACTGACCGTCCTGACACTGACCGTCCTGACACTGACCATCCTGACAGTGTGTGTCACTTGCAGGTGGCAGTGATTGTGTTCATGGCCCACATTGGCAGCTACGTCCCGGCCGAGGCAGCGGTCATTGGACTCACTGACCGCATCTTCACCCGCATCCGCACCCTCGAGAGTGTCTCAGTCGGATTGTCCACCTTCATGATTGACCTCAACCAGGTCAGTGTCAGTGGTGAAGCCTTCTTGCAAGATAAATATACACAGTATAATAGTCTCGTACTGTTTTTTTAAATGATTTTATGATTTCTGTTTTGTACTCATTAACATTTTATTGATTATATACAAGCATTAAAAGAGCGCTATATAACTATGGTAAATACTAGTAATAATAATAGAAGTAACATAAATGAAGAAACATTACAGATTAGATCTAAAAAATCAAATATTCTCACACAAAAAGCTCACTGAGTATGAACGTATGAAACAAAATCGTCAAATACCCCACCCCAGAACGTCATAGGCACCTCACAATACAGATTGAATTACTTTCTCTTATGCCAATTTTGGGAACATTAGATTTACAAGGTCAGTCACACAATAAAGCACTTTTCATGCACTAAGTCTATGCCTTTGAGCTGTTTTCGTAAAACGTCTTGTTTGATAAAATACGTTTATATAGATATATGATGAAACATCAGTGGGGAATTATAGTGGCACAGTAGAGCCTTGGGCTGTTGTGACTGAGTGGGCTGTTGTGACTGAGTGGGCTGTTGTGACTGAGGGGGCTGTTATGACTGAGGGGGCTGTTGTGACTGAGTGGGCTGTTGTGACTGAGGGGGCTGTTGTGACTGAGTGGGCTGTTGTGACTGAGTGGGCTGTTGTGACTGAGTGGGCTGTTGTGACTGAGGGGGCTGTTGTGACTGAGGGGGCTGTTGTGACTGAGGGGGCTGTTGTGACTTAGGGGGCTGTTGTGACTGAGTGGGCTGTTGTGACTGAGTGGGCTGTTGTGACTGAGTGGGCTGTTGTGACTGAGTGGGCTGTTGTGACTGAGTGGGCTATTGTGACTAAGGGGGCTGTTGTGACTGAGGGGGCTGTTGTGACTGAGTGGGCTGTTGTGACTGAGGGAGCTGTTGTGTCTGATGGGGCTGTTGTGACTTAGGGGGCTGTTGTGACTGAGTGGGCTGTTGTGACTGATGGGGCTGTTGTGACTGAGTGGGCTGTTGTGACTGAGGGGGCTGTTGTGACTGAGGGGGCTGTTGTGACTGAGGGGGCTGTTGTGACTGAGTGGGCTGTTGTGACTGAGGGGGCTGTTGTGACTGAGGGGGCTGTTGTGACTGAGTGGGCTGTTGTGACTGAGGGGGCTGTTGTGACTGATGGGGCTGTTGTGACTGAGGGGGCTGTTGTGACTGATGGGGCTGTTGTGACTGAGGGGGCTGTTGTGACTGAGTGGGCTGTTGTGACTGAGGGGGCTGTTGTGACTGAGGGGGCTGTTGTGACTGAGGTTGTGACTAGGGGGCTGTTGTGACTGAGGGATGTTGTGACTGAGTGGATGTTGTGACTGAGGGGGCTGTTGTAACTGATGGGGCTGTTGTGACTGAGGGGGCTGTTGTGACTGAGTGGGCTGTTGTGACTGAGGGGGCTGTTGTGACTGAGGGGGCTGTTGTGACTGATGGGGCTGTTGTGACTGAGGGGGCTGTTGTGACTGTGGAGGCTGTTGTGACTGAGGGGGCAGTGGTTTGATTTCACCTGCTGCCTTTTTCAGTTTCGTTCACCTCTCTTCTGAAAAACAGGCAATCTGTTTTTCAGAAGAGACATTAAAAGCAGCTGGTCCCTTCTATCAGGGTCTATGCAAAGGGAAGTAAAAGATCCCACATGGGGGTAAATGTGTAACCCGTCGTGGTCTCTGTCCCCCCTCCCTCCCTCCCTCCCTCCTCCCTCCCTCCCTCCCTCCTCCCTCCCTCCCTCCCTCCTCCCTCCCTCCCTCCCTCCCTCCCTCCCTCCCTCCTCCCTCTCCTCCCTCCTCCCTCCCTCCCTCCCTCTCCTCCCTCCCTCCCTCCCTCCCTCCCTCCCTCCCTCCCTCCCTCCCTCCCTCCCTCCCTCCCTCCCTCCCTCCTCCCTCCCTCCCTCCCTCCCTCCCTCCCTCCCTCCCTCCTCCCTCCTCCTCCCTCCCTCCCTCCCTCCCTCCCTCCCTCCCTCCCTCCCTCCCTCCCTCCCTCCCTCCCCTCCCTCCCTCCCTCCCTCCCTCCCTCCCTCCTCCCTCCCTCCCTCCCTCCTCCCTCCCTCCCTCCTCCCTCCCTCCCTCCCTCCCTCCCTCCCTCCTCCCTCCTCTCCTCTCCCTCCCTCCCCCCCCACTCACTCACTCCTCACTCACTCTCCACTCCCCTCCTCACTCACTCACTCACCCTCCTCACTCCCACTCCTCACTCTCCTCCTCCTCCCTCCCTCCCTCCCCTCCCTCCCTCCCTCCTCCCCTCCCCTCCCTCTCTCCTCTCCCTCCCTCCCTCCTCTCCTCCCTCCCCTCCCTCTCTCCTCCTCTCCTCCCTCCTCTCCCTCCCTCCCTCCCTCCCTCCCTCCCTCCCTCCCCTCCTCCCTCCCTCCCTCCTCCCTCCCTCCCTCCCTCCCTCCCTCCCTCCCTCCCTCCTCCCTCCCTCCTCCCTCCCTCCCCCTCCCTCCCCCTCTCTCCTCCCTCCCTCCTCCCTCCCTCCCTCCCTCCCTCCCTCCCTCCCTCCCTCCTCCCTCCCTCCCTCCTCCCTCCTCTCCTCCCTCCCTCCTCCCCTCCTCCCTCTCCTCCCTCCCTCTCCTCTCTCCCTCCTCCACTCCTCCCTCTCCTCCCTCCTCCCTCCCTCCCCTCCCTCCCTCCCTCCTCCTCTCTAACCCAAGGGATCTTGCTTCCAGTGGCCAGAATTCCTTCCTGGTCAGACATATGAGAGATGCTGACTGTGGTTGTATACACTCCATCATTGGACTCACTTAGTACTATACGAACATACATAAATACAATGCTAAATAAACACAACAGTTCACCATCTCTCCCATAGTGCAACGTTTGTGTAGTGTTGTTAACTGATGTTTCAGAATTCTCCCTTTTATGCACAGTGCATACCAAATAAAACCCAAAAGAGTACAGTTAGTGGACATAATATAATATGAGTGAAATTCTGACCGCTTGATACAGTGTTTATTGTGTTCTGGTGCACTTATAGGTGTGTGCAGCTGTACAGAATGCCACCGCCAACTCACTTGTGATCCTGGATGAGTTTGGTAAAGGAACACACCCGGTAGGTGGCGCTACCAGTCAACTCTACACCACATCTCATACATCATTACCTCTCAAGAAACTGTAGGTGTGGCCTAACATATTTCCCCAACCTTCAGTAACAGTAATGTCAGTCTGCTGATGGAGGCTGCGGCAAATGGCTGAAAATGTTGGACCACTCACCTACACAGTTTCTTGAGAGGTAAGTATGTGTGAGAATTATAACAACCAAGAAACCAAGGGACTGTTTCACTAATTAGCTTCAGAAATGGGAATTCCCATCCAAAATACAGCAGTGTAATACTACAGTGTACCTCAAAGCAGTGTATGGCAGTGCCAATTCAATTTAAATTTGACATATCACTGAGTAATGCTGCTTCCTCATTCAAATACAAAGTTGTTACATGTCCTCAGGCTGACGGCGAGGCACTGCTGTGTGCCTGCCTCCGACACTGGCTGACGACACACAGCAATGCGTGTCCTCATGTCTTTGTGTCGACACACTTCCACGGCGCTCTGAGTCACCTTCCAAAGTCACCACTTCTCTCCAGTCAGGTAGATAGCTACATGACATTCTTGAAAACTCTTGTTATGGTAATGGTGTGTGTGTGTTTTGTGTTTTGTGTGTGTGTGTGTGTTGTGTTTTTTGTGTGTGTGTTTTGTGTGTGTGTGTGTTTTTGTGTGTGTGTGTGTGTGTGTGTGTGTGTGTGTGTGTGTGTGGTGTGTGTGTGTGTGTGTGTGTGTTTGTGTGTGTGTGGGGGGGTGTGTGCGTGTGTAAAGAAAAATTTGACACTCGTGTCAAACAAAACACGTTATTCAGAATTCCTCCCACAGACTATGGAAGTGATGCAAGACGGCTCCGAACTCGTCTTCCTCTACCAGCTTATAGATGGCAGCACCAACTACAGCTACGCATGCAAGATTGCTGCCAACGAAGGTCTGCCGGCTGACATTGTAAAGAGAGGCACACAGGTAGATGCCTGTTGTCTACAGTGATGATTTAACACACATTTGTCCTGATAATAAATTTAAAAAATAATTTTTGCAACATTTGCACACATCAACGCGTGCATTGAATAATTTAACAGAAAAAAATTATTATTTTCATATCGACCAACTCTTACCCTGGTGCACTTGTGAGCTTGGTTTCCAAGGATTTAGTTACAAAACAGTTATCAAAAGGTGTCATTTAATAATAAAATGCAGTGTCTCATTTGACAAACCCTAACAGTGAAGTGAATGCCACAGGACTGAGGAAAGTACTAAACATTCATTGGGAGAAAATATATATTTCCTTTTTTTGCATTTTTAAATGCAAGAAACAGTATATTACCAGTTTTAATAATGAAGTCGGAATGGTTAAATTGGAGAGAAAAAACATCTTTGATGCATGTGTTGAATCGAATGGTGTGTGATTTGAAACAGAGAAAAACCTTTGTCTCAAAACTTCAATTGTTCGGACAGGTCAACTCAATCAACCTGCATGTTTCACTTTAACATGATAACTGACATAACTACAAACCACCGACATGTATGTTTTGTTTGGACTGTGGCAGCCTGCCACATATTATCATCCCCTTTGATATTTTACGGGTGTCAGAAACATTATTATAATTCCTTTGATCTTTTTCAGGTGTCAGAAACATTATTATAATTCCCTTTGATGTTTTATAGGTGTCAGAAACATTATTATCATTCCTTTGATCTTTTACAGGTGTCAGAAACATTGTCATTCCTTTGATCTTTTACAGGTGTCAGAACTTCTCATGACAAATCAGTCTGTCTGCAAGATGGATACAGCCAACACCGCGACGCAGTATGAGAAGTGAGTTCACCGGTCTCCGTACTTCTCTAACCCTTCTCTTCATGCTTCTGACTCCTCCCTACCCTTCATCCTTTTTACTCTCCAACGTCTTATTCCCTGTTCATACTCTTGTTGTCTTCACAAGACACAACACAACACACACCACATGCACGCATGCATGCATGCATGCGTGCACACACACAGACATACACACACCACACATGCACTCATACAGTCACACACACACACACACACACACACACACACACACACACACACACACACACACACACACACACACACACACACATCATACACGCGCGTGTGCACACACACACACACACTCCGTCTTGTAAGAGTGTGTTTGCCGTCCTCTACATGTGTTGTTTGCCGTCCTCTACATGTGTAGTTTGCCGTCCTCTACATGTGTAGATTGCCGTCCTCTACATGTGTAGTTTGCTGTACTCTACATGTGTAGTTTGCCGTCCTCTACATGTGTAATTTGTTGTTCTCTACATGTGTAGTTTGCTGTCATCTACATGTGTAGTTTGCCATCCTCTACATGTGTAATTTGCTGTCCTCCACATGTGTAGTTTGCTGTCATCTACATGTGTAGTTTGCCATCCTCTACATGTGTAGTTTGATGTCCTCCACATGTGTAGTTTGCTGTCCTCTACATGTGTAGTTTGCTGTCCTCTACATGTGTAGTTTGATGTCCTCTACATGTGTAGTTGCTGTCCTCTACATGTTTAGTTTGCTATCCTCTACATGTGTAGTTTGATGTCCTCTACATGTGTAGTTTGATGTCCTCCACATGTGTAGTTTGCTGTACTCTACATGTGTAGTTTGCCGTCCTCTACGTGTGTAATTTGTTGTTCTCTACATGTGTAGTTTGCTGTCATCTACATGTGTAGTTTGCCATCCTCTACATGTGTAATTTGCTGTCCTCCACATGTGTAGTTTGCTGTCATCTACATGTGTAGTTTGCCATCCTCTACATGTGTAGTTTGATGTCCTCCACATGTGTAGTTTGCTGTCCTCTACATGTGTAGTTTGCTGTCCTCTACATGTGTAGTTTGCTGTCCTCTACATGTTTAGTTTGCTATCCTCTACATGTGTAGTTTGCTGTCCTCTACATGTTTAGTTTGCTGTCCTCTACATGAGTAGTTTGCTGTCCTCTACATGTGTAGTTTGCTGTCCTCTACATGTGTAGTTTGCTGTCCTCTACATGTGTAGTTTGCTGTCCTCTACATGTTTAGTTTGCTGTCCTCTACATGTGTAGTTTGATGTCCTCTACATGTGTAGTTTGCTGTCCTCTACATGTGTAGTTTGCTGTCCTACATGTGTAGTTTGCTGTCCTCTACATGTGTAGTTTGCTGTCCTCTACATGTTTAGTTTGCTGTCCTCTACATGTGTAGTTTGATGTCCTCTACATGTGTAGTTTGCTGTCCTCTACATGTGTAGTTTGCTGTCCTCTACATGTGTAGTTTGCTGTCCTCTACATGTGTAGTTTGCTGTCCTCTACATGTGTAGTTTGCTGTCCTCTACATGTGTAGTTTGCTGTCCTCTACATGTGTAGTTTGCTGTCCTCTACATGTTTAGATTGCTGTCCTCTACATGTGTAGTTTGATGTCCTCTACATGTGTAGTTTGCTGTCCTCTACATGTGTAGTTTGCTGTCCTCTACATGTGTAGTTTGCTGTCCTCTACATGTGTAGTTTGCCGTTCTCTACATGTGTAGTTTGTTGTTCTCTACATGTGTAGTTTGATGTCCTCTACATGTGTAGTTTGCTGTCCTCTACATGTGTAGTTTGCCGTTCTCTACATGTGTAGTTTGTTGTTCTCTACATGTGTAGTTTGATGTCCTCTACATGTGTAGTTTGCTGTCCTCTACATGTGTAGTTTGATGTCCTCTACATGTGTAGTTTGATGTCCTCTACATGTGTAGTTTGCTGTCCTCTACGTGTGTAGTTTGCTGTCCTCTACATGTGTAGTTTGCTGTCCTCTACATGTGTAGTTTGCCGTTCTCTACATGTGTAGTTTGTTGTTCTCTACATGTGTAGTTTGCTGTCCTCTACATGTGTAGTTTGCTGTCCTCTACATGTGTAGTTTGCTGTCCTCTACATGTATAGTTTGCCGTTCTCTACATGTGTAGTTTGTTGTTCTCTACATGTGTAGTTTGCTGTCCTCTACATGTGTAGTTTGCCGTTCTCTACATGTGTAGTTTGTTGTCCTCTACATGTGTAGTTTGTTGTTCTCTACATGTGTAGTTTGCTGTCCTCTACATGTGTAGTTTACTGTCCTCTACATGTGTAGTTTGTTGTTCTCTACATGTGTAGTTTGCTGTCCTCTACATGTGTAGTTTGCTGTCCTCTACATGTGTAGTTTGCCGTCCTCTACATGTGTAGTTTGCCGTCCTCTACATGTGTAGTTTGCCGTCCTCTACATGTGTAGTTTGCCGTCCTCTACATGTTTAGTTTGTCTCTTGAGTTTGCGTCCTCTACATGTGTAGTTTGTCCTCTACATGTGTAGTTTGTCCTCTACATGTGTAGTTTGCTGTCCTCTACATGTGTAGTTTGCTGTCCTCTACATGTGTAGTTTGCCGTCCTCTACATGTGTAGTTTGCCGTCCTCTACATGTGTAGTTTGCCGTCCTCTACATGTGTAGTTTGCTGTCCTCTACATGTGTAGTTTGCCGTCCTCTACATGTGTAGTTTGCCGTCCTCTACATGTGTAGTTTGCTGTCCTCTACATGTGTAGTTTGCTGTCCTCTACATGTGTAGTTTGCCGTCCTCTACATGTGTAGTTTGCTGTCCTCTACATGTGTAGTTTGCCGTCCTCTACATGTGTAGTTTGCCGTCCTCTACATGTGTAGTTTGCCGTCCTCTACATGTGTAGTTTGCGTCCTCTACATGTGTAGTTTGCCGTCCTCTACATGTGTAGTTTGCCGTCCTCTACATGTGTAGTTTGCTGTCCTCTACATGTGTAGTTTGCTGTCCTCTACATGTGTAGTTTGCCGTCCTCTACATGTGTAGTTTGCTGTCCTCTACATGTGTAGTTTGCTGTCCTCTACATGTGTAGTTTGCGTCCTCTACATGTGTAGTTTGCTGTCCTCTACATGTGTAGTTTGCTGTCCTCTACATGTGTAGTTTGATGTCCTCTACATGTGTAGTTTGCTGTCCTCTACATGTGTAGTTTGCTGTCCTGTACATGTGTAGTTTGCTGTCCTCTACATGTGTAGTTTGCTGTCCTCTACATGTGTAGTTGCTGTCCTCTACATGTTAGTTTGCTGTCCTCTACATGTGTAGTTTGCTGTCCTCTACATGTGTAGTTTGCTGTCCTCTACATGTGTAGTTTGCTGTCCTCTACATGTGTAGTTTGCAGTCCTCTACATGTGTAGTTTGCCGTCCTCTACATGTGTAGTTTGCCGTCCTCTACATGTGTAGTTTGCTGTCCTCTACATGTGTAGTTTGCCGTCCTCTACATGTGTAGTTTGCCGTCCTCTACATGTGTAGTTTGCCGTCCTCTACATGTGTAGTTTGCTGTCCTCTACATGTGTAGTTTGCTGTCCTCTACATGTGTAGTTTGCTGTCCTCTACATGTGTAGTTTGCTGTCCTCTACATGTGTAGTTTGCTGTCTCTCCAACTATAACACTTGAGATAATTTCATTTCTTCTGTAGGTCAAAGAAGATTATAGAGCAATTTATGAGCCTTGATCTTGACAAAGATGACTTGCAAGTGTTCCTTAAGGACGTCATCGCTGTCAACAGTCCAGAGGCCTGATGGCATGTGTCACTTCAGGATATCTGTCCTGCAAATTTGCATTCTTCCTTTTCCAGCAGTTTTGCCCTTAGTGGCTCATTCATTTTGTATCCATAGTGAGATAAAGAGGTTGCTACATTGTTAGAGTATGTCAGTGTATAGTTATGATAATGTTTTACAATTACCAATTTTGTTGATGTTATATTATTTGAAAAGTTGTTGTTATTAATATGTAGAATAGTCATTAATAAATTGTGTAACCATAGTCACATCTGCTATCATTCTTTCCACTGTTAATTTGTGCTAACAACACACGATGGTATATTGATCAATTTGGCTTTATATTCTGTAGCAGTTGTCTTGGAGCCAGCAACAGCAATAAATGAAATTATTCTTCAGTGTTGTTTTATTTAATAAACCTTTTATCCTGAATAATATGACAGTGTTGAAATATAACTTTGAACTGTTTTCATTTTGCAAAGGGAGGTATTTTGAGAAGTTGTATGACAATTTTGGAGATCTAGGTGATACATTGAAATAGTAAAATACAAATTATAAACAGTTATGTTATGCCTGTGTTACTCTGTTGTTATTGAATCATAGAAACGAACCATACATTCTAAGTGAAACTAGCAAGTTTTCAGTCGAGATGCTTGCAGACATCTACTGAGACCTTGGAAGCTGTATTTTTAACAAGAACAATAAGTCTCCCAAAGAACACCAAAGCAGGCATTATGCTGAACACTTTTGGGAATGATCAATATACGATGACCAAAAGAAGCTGTCCAGTGACCCATCGCATGCTCCGCGTACAGTGTACGCAGTCATCATTGTGCACCGGAAGTGTCCTGTAGTTGGGTTTTGCAAAAATTAAAAGGCAATATTGATTTTATGAAGTGTCTTTAATTTCACCTTCCTAAGATAACTACTCTGTGAGATAATTGAGATGTTTGGCCGTGACTCAAGGCCTGGTTTTGAAAATGATACATGGCGCCCTTAGCCTAGACTTAGCGATAGCAATCGTTATCTGTGATGTCACATTATCTGTGATGTCATACCAAGCGTAACAATGTAGTATGAAATTCTTAGCGCCATTTTTGTGTAAACAAATAAGTCAAAACTCCGTAAGATGCCTGAGCGCGAATGCCACGTTGAATGCTGAACTCGCGCCACGATATATACAGACACTTGTGGCATTCTACAAACCAGCCAGGCATCTACGTTTCACGGAGGGTAACGGCCTAACGGTACGTCTTATTGCGAGAGCCCGAAGCAAAGCTGGCGAATTTGCTTTCAGCAACGCCGCGTTGACTGTGACGTCCAACACCACCTTAAAATCTTTCAAGGCTGCCTATTTATTACGAACAACAACGATTGATGGCCGCAGAGATATTATTTATTTATTATTATTTTTAATCAAAATTCTTATTTTTATCCGGTTAACGCCAGTAGAACATTTAAAATATCTTATTTACCATGATAACTGTTTTATTTATAATCCTGTGATGTTTACACAACCTTTTTATCGTATTTTTATTTATTATATTTATTTATTTTATTATTAAAATTTGTAAAATATTTACTATTTATTTTGTAGTTTTGAACGCTACGGATATATCGCTATATAAAATAATTATAACGAACGGTTTGTGTTGAAACTACCACCGGGCCAAAATTGCTTTCTCAACAATACCGCTACAATATTGGCGGAAACGGACAAAAAGTGACCTGGGATTGCTTAAATACGAACCAAAGTACAATTTCTTGCAAAAATAACGGATGTTTAATTTTTCACTGCCCATGTTCTCAAAAATAATACAATTGCTGTAAATATCTTTACATATGTGAAATAAATGCAGTTCATAACAGGCAATAATTTTACATCAGAGATATTTAATTTTACCCTAACGTTAAAAGCATTGTCACTGTGTGCTGCTCTATCTTCATATAAATAAATACATTGAAAACCAGTACGAAATAGTGCTGCATGTGTTGTTGTTTCCGCGATAAGCATGACGTAGCACACAGTTTCCAACGTAATTATGACGTCGCGTTCTCTGTGCCCACTTGGCTAATGTCGGTTTGTATGAAGTCTATCTTCCAACTGTTTTTATCTAAAATCAGGGATATTCACAGCGGTTCGGCAATCAGTTAATCAGGCAATGATAAACCGCCGAACTAATGATCTGGTGGTCGTTATATTATAATCCTTGGCCAAAATAGAGTTACTGCCGTAGCTTCGTTGCACACGCCATGTTGGCAAACTATTATTTGTGTTCTTTGCCATCCTCTGGATATTTTTTATTTATCCTAACTTTACCGTTCTCGTAATAGTACACGGCCTCTACATCCCGTGTGATGTGTCATCATTTTGTTAATAATCTTTTTTCATTCCATAGCTCTTGCATCATGTTTATTTACCGTACTCACTATAACCGGCATAACTGTTATAGGCATAACCATGATGTTTATTGACCCCAGGCCCAAGTAAGTATAAGATTTGTTGAAAGTACATAAATTTCGTTAGTACATTTATACAGGCATACATACACGCATATTATCACAGTTTAGTGCTAAAATCCAGACGTTTACACTGATTACAAAAACATGCATGTAATTTCAAACATTGAGATGGATTGACGATCCTGCACCCATATCTTTGATTGTGTGATCATGACACGGAAATGACGCATTTCTTACATTGCTAATCACAGATATGTGAAAATGCACAGTTCCAGGATTCAGAAAAATGGATCTACGACATGTTTGTATTTAAATTCTTGTTTATTGCGAACTTTTAATAAAGGATGAAACTATAACAAAAACGAGGGCACCGTCACTGTGCTGCATCTCGACTCGCCGATGCCGGTGTAACGGTCTGGCTCTGGACCGTATATTCTTTTTGACGGTCTCGAACGTATATCCGGTCTAGGACATGTCGTGCCCCGTAAGCGCATGCCCAAAATGACAGAGATATCTATATGTCAGGATTAAGCGGAGATTTGTATTTAACGCTGTACGTGCTATAAACCATGCTGAAAACGCATAAAACTCTGAGACCAGGAGAAGAAACAAATGTTTATAAATAATTACAAGTAACGCTAATGATGAGGTTTTGTTGTGTTTATTAATAATAATTGAATAATATGAAAGTAAGCGCATCAATAAATCATTAACGTAGTCGTAAACGTATGTGTTACGCATGATTTCGGTAGCCACAATGTTTAAGCTGGTCAAAGAAGACGTTAATCTTTGACATACATGTACATAAACAACATTCAAAACGAGGCGGGACGACATCCTGGACCGGATATACATTCCAGACTGGTAAGCTGCGGGCCGAAGGTACGGGGTAACCTTTGACATGTACGCGTCATGCGCAGTATGCATAAACCGATGATAAACGGAAGTGGAACGACGTTCTGGACTGGTTGACGTTCCAGACGATCACACATAGGAAGACCACTAATGGAAAGTGAACGCAAACAGAATGGATGGTAGAAGGAATCTCAAGGAGAAAGTCTGTGTTAAGAGGCAGTTGGCGGGATTAACTTGGACTGAGGAACGGGAGATAGGTGGGAATGGAGGCAAGTTGTGGATAAGGCATACAGAAACCGGATTGGTGACGGGGAAGGGGAAAAGTCTAGACCAGCCTCGTATTGGCTTTCAGAGACAAACAAGAAAGCAACAATTAACAATTTCCTTCTATCTTTATTAAATTTACTCATCTATTTCAACCGAATCTCCTGTACAAACATCCCACTTTTGGGGCCTATTCCGTTGCTTCACCACCCGACTTACGTAATATTATTTATAAGCGTGACACGACTTATATTATACGGTGTTGGAGTGACTCGGACGGTGTTGTGCGCGTCTCACGCGGTGTTGAACGCGCCTCACGCGGTGTCGGGAGAGAGGATCTTGAGCAGCAGCTTCCGGTAGTCCCCGGAGCACTCCTCCGTGACGGTGTCCTCCAGTCGCTCCCCGTACAGCTCCCGGTAGCGGCCCTTCACCGTCAGCAGGTCCGTCTACAACACGAAACGACTCCGCCTCATGGATCCATTTTACTCAAATAACGAGCTCTTAAGAAAAATTCATCGTTAAACAAAATCCGATGTTAAATTAAAGTCGCTTTTTTCAAAACGTAAGCAGCCACGCAATGTTACTGAGGACATTATATCAGTGGCAGTGTCCCACTGTCCCGTCCTGGGGTTGACAGTTTTCAGAGCACTGTTAAGGAGCAAAATTGATTTTAAGGAGCAAAACCGGGCTTATGAGTTCATAATATTAGTGAAATGGATCACAGAACCAATTTAGAGCAGCACAGAGAGGGTAGTTGCCTTCGTAGTAGTGCACAAAATAATTTTGGTGTAATTTCTTTGATATAATTATATACATAACCACGTGGCGACGTTGTTAGAACTAATGTAAGAAGACTGATTGTGAGGTTGCGGGTGGGGCATTGTTCTACGCTCGTTGCTTACTCTAGGGCGCGGGGCAATCTTTCTATGACGCGCGTGGGTGGGGACGGGAAACCTTTGCACATTATATTGATTCCTTAAAACGAAAGGGTACTGCCTCGCTCCTGGGTTAAACAGTGTAATGTCACGTTCCAAAAGGTTTTTCAATGCAATAAAACTGCTTAATTTGTTAAAAACTAGCTTACACTAGTAATGAATATTTTCAGAACATTCATTGTATGCTTTCAACTAGACATTTTCATATGGGTAAATAATTTTCAGAACATTCTAGCTAGAACAAAACAATATGACATTGGGCTGCAGCCACCACACAGTAAAATGTGGTTAAAATGACATACCCATCCGTCATTATTCAAAATAGCGTCTTCAAAACTAAATCGACATAGAGCCGATAGATTTATATCAAGATATAGGTATGTGGACAGGAATTTTTATTTGACTTTCATGTCTTACATTTTTACAAAATGGCGGCCGTTAGACCAATGTTATCCATTGCTTAAAAACTACACCACGCCGCTGGCATATTCCGAGTAATAATAAACATTTAACTAATTCAAATACATCATATTTGTCATCATTAAAGTCGAGTTTATTGTGTATTGTATGCTGTCTACGTGTTGACGGTTACCTCGCTGTGAGAGACGACGAGGCGGATGAGGGAATCATCGGCGTCACTGTTCAGGTCGAACAGGTCCAGCATGTCCTCCTTGAGTGCCTTGCGCAGGCGCTCGGCGAAGTACCGCGTCGGGTCCTTGGCGTACTTGGCTGCGGTGAGAGTACCATAGTCACAAGACCATTGGCAAGCGTTCAGAACCACTGAGTCGTATCGTACATGGTTATCTCTCGGTTAACTGGGGTGCAGTGTAAACATATAAAGGGAGACACTAGGATTACCGGAAATATACTAATCATAATAACGTAGGATTTGTTTGCAATAGTGCAGCAATATTTCCTCTACGACTCGCTCAACGCGGAATTAGGTTGTTCGGACATATATGTATCATATATGTATATCACGTACATTTATTGCTCGAATATCGGAGATAATAATAAAAATTATTATAATAACTATTAGTATTATAATAATTCATAAATATTTCTAATAATCTATAACATTAATACTAATCATTATTATGAAGTAATGAGCCTCTAGATCAATAGCCCTGCACCTTCTGCAACCTGCACTCCGGACCACTCCGGACCACTTCCGACAAGAATCATTAGACATCACAATCGGGTTGGGCTCACAGAGTAAGGGCACGCTGCCGAGACGTGGTGAAAACGCAATTTCATAAATATGCCAACAAATGGCATCCGTTCTATTTACCAATGGCTAGGAACGCCTTCTTGGCGTTGAGGCTGAACTCGTTCATGATTGATTCCTCGATGTCCTTGTCCGAGAGCTTCTTGTAGTGCTCAAAGACCGCCCGCAGATGAGCCCAGCTCCTCAGGGCGAAGATCAGGTTGAACATCTCGTCGTCCGTCCCTGCGTTCTTCCCCTCGCCCGCCTGGAACAGTCACAGATACGGGTTTGAGAATTGTGTTTTACAGTGATCACTATCGACAGGAGATGAGATGAAAGACGACTGACAACGACGGATGTGACAATGATTAGATGGGCCATGGAAGTCTGCAGGAGTACCGGAGAAGAGAGGACATCTTGGAAGAGGCTGATGTGAAGAACGTTTTGGTCATCGCGAGGAGAAGAAGGCAACAGTGAAGAGAAGGAGAGAAAGGGAAGACATAAGAGTCGCCATGGAGATTATTTTCATCCATTTATCTTTAACCGGATTGACATTCATTGTGAGCACCCGTTTGATGTAACATGCCAGAATGATCAACCGATTATTTGTGAGCATATAGGGAAGGAAGAAGAAATGAACAGCGAGTTGTCTGGAACATCACAAGTTTGTTGACGCTACCTCGCTGTTTGACATAATGACGTAGGTTGATGCTCTCCATGTTTTACCAGGAGCGACTGGGTTATAAATGTCAACGGGTGAACAGGGCAGAAAGTTATTTGCGTGTAAAAGTCAGTCTCCCATTCATGTCGAGTGATGTGTGAATGCCAAAGGATTAATAACATTATTATTTATTTATTTATTTTCCCATCGTGTTGTTAAATCGCCTTATGTCGTCCGTGGGGTTACCACGGGATTATATACTGAATGGTTATTCCTATTATTCGGGTAGATGTTTGCAGTGTGCGATTACTGACAAACCAAGCCGTCCTTACGTCATAAAGTTCTCTGGCGTCCATCTGCGCCAATTCGTCGTCTACGTCATCACCCTTTGTCTGGTCACGTGCCCCCGTGGAGACGGACAGAAGGACGCGCTGTAGAATCCCGCTCGTCTCCTTCTCGATGTCTTCTGACAGATCGTGACTGTACACTGAATCCAACGCAATCAGTTAATGCACAACTTCGTGGATCTACATACACATAGGATCAATGGAAGTTATAATTTTTTTTTTTCTCAAGAAAACCTTTGCTACACAATCACTGGTAGGTTCGTAAATCTCGCTGTGGTCACACAGTCTGTAGAAAGGGTTAATGCACCATATTTTCAGCATAAAAAACCGGAGTGATCGCGTGATATCGTAGGCATTATTCACTGTATAGTTTTCCACTTCTATGTACGTACTTGCTCTGTTCTGGTTTGGTAATTGGTAATCCGAAGTCAGAAGGATATCCAGTGTCGAGAAATGTTGATATTTATTAAGTAATGACGTTTAATCAGTGCTGATTCTGAAGAATAATTGTATTGATATGATCATTATTAAGTGTTGCCTGTACGTTGTTTGTAGGCGGCATTGATTTTCTCGATTTCGTCCTTGGTGCGTGCACACAATATTTCGATGAGCCAGTCTTCATTCGTCCCCATTGTCTGTCAGTCAACAAAACAGTTATACACTGTGGCCTACGACTGTGAATTTTATAATACTGCTTTTGTAAGGAGTGATACAACATACATACTGTAGTAAATGTTCCAATAGCAAATAATTTAGCCCGTCGTGGATAGGCAGAACTATCGTTAATGAAATCACTGGTGTAGTGAATTTGACATTGACATTCCGTTTAAAATTGAAGTGTGAAGCCGAGGGACTTTCTCGTGTTTGTGTGATTGAAAGAGGTGACCACTGGTCGAGTCGTTTACACAGACGAATCCAGGGAAATGAACTGGAAAATGTCACACGGTTCACTAAGCTAAATAGCGTAAACATGGATTACGGATAAGTTAATGCATGGAGGTTTAAGCGGATTGGCGCTGATTGCTTTATTGCATTAATTAAATAAATATTGATTGTTTTTGTGCATACTATATATATATAATCGTGTAGATAACGTATTAAATGACTATTTAAATGCAAAAATGGACCTGAATTTATTTGAAGTTATGAATCGATCGACTTATCATAGCACAAATATAATGATATTATAATTTGAGAACAAAAATAACGTAAATCATATGCTGCTATTGCGAGTAGGTTTATATTTTAGGAACGCATTATGTTGCACTGCGGTGGTTTAGTTAGGGCGTCGTCCGCTTACCGCGACAGCACTGTGGAGACACCTGGCGTCGTACTCGTCGGCAGGAACCAACAGCGCCACTGCGAGGTCCTCGAAGTTTCCCGCGATCTCACTCTTCAAGTCGTTCACAAGGTCCTGCAGACAAACGTCGGCCTGGCCTGAGATCACGGGTCAACTAAAGTGGCCCCCAGTGGTTGTGGCAGGGAGGTTTAATGCCCTTTATTTAGGGACGCAGGGACCGGTGGTAATGTGTAGTGCATGTACGTTTATATAGGATCAAGTGGGGGTGAGAGGGTGAGAGGGGGAGAGAGAGAGAGAGAGAGAGAGAGAGAGAGAGAGAGAGAGAGAGAGAGAGAGAGAGAAGAGAGAAGAGAGAAGAGAGAGAGAGAGAGAGAGATAGGGAGAGAGGGGGGAGACCATCACTCTGTGTGTCCACTAAAGATTATACATTTGCCGCCTGTAGACCAAATGTTTTTATGTCTTCCGAAACACACAATAGGCAATATGAGATAAACGAAATCGCCCAGGTTTTATAAACGAAAAATCACAGCTCGACCACCGCTATAGTTGTTTGATATGGAGGATTGGATATATTGTTAACCTCCAGTATTACAGAAGAGATGTCTGTTTTTATGAAAACGAGGTTTTTGGTGAGCATGACTGATAGAAAGTAGCCCTCTACCGACGTCGATAGCGAAATAGCGCTGAAGATACGGCTCAGTCCCCTGTACAGATTTTTTCAGAAAGTTGTGAAAGTTTAATTGTCAATTATACACGACTTGGACTTGTATTCGTAGACAAACACGATACGTGTTTACTAGCCTGTAATTGTAGTGATCATGCAACTCGTTGAAACCATGCAGACACAACAGAGTACTCTAGGATCGAGAATTGCGTAGCAAATCTGTATCTATTCCTTGTTCAAGTTAAATGGAATGTCAGTTCAGACGAAACCTTATCATATCGAGTGTAACGGATGAATAGGCATAAATACAGGTCTAAGCTTTGTAACATTCCGATTTTTCCAGTTACAACCTCGCCGCAGACTCTGTGCGGGACTGTATGCCCTAACTGTCACTTGACCAATACATTCAGTATATTTTATACAACTACCCAATAGATCGGACCTCTATAAATAAACGTGTGTGACGGCGTGTGTTGAACATGTCAACAATCCTTCCATTACTTTTATTAATGCGATACATCCGTCAGTTGGATTTGAACACCACTTCTCTTTGCCTACATGTCAAACAAAGTATAAAAAACAGGTGAAAATTGTCTACGAGGGTTTAAGGAAAAACTTACGGCGCCGAACGCTGTGTTGTAGTAGAGTTTGATGTCCTGTCGTTGTGCGTTGTCGTGGGTCGTGAGCAGTTTGATGATGCGGTACTCGTCCGTGCCTGCGGACACACGTGGCCGCGATCAACAACAATAACAAAACTGTAAAACTGTATAAACAATGACAAAACGACTGAAACATTAATATTAATAAAATACATGTCTAAAAAAGATCAAATTCAATATTAAGGTACCTAATGATGTTGAGTGGGGTGGGTGGAGTGGAGTGCAGTGCAGTGCAGTGGAGTGGAGTGGAGTGGAGTGGAGTGGAGTGGAGTGGAGTGGAGTGGAGTGGAGTGGAGTGGAGTGGAGTGGAGTTGGGTGCGGTGCGGTGCGGTGCGGTGCGGTGGGGTGCGGTGCGGTGGGGTGCGGTGGGGTGCAGTTGGGTAATTTTGTGGACTCACCTAGACCCTTAAATGCCTTCTTCATCTGCTTGGCCACGTCTTCCAGGTGCTCCTTGGTACACGCCGGGTGGGGTTTAATCGTCCCCTGTCACAACGCCGCAAATAAGACGGATAATTAACTCAGTCGTTGTCACAGATGCCCGAGAAATAGCCCAGTGTTATAGCGGACGGCATAAAGAGAAGTAGCATTGGATGGTTTGGTTCTCTACGCTAATACACGTCGTTACTAATTAATTATGATCATTGCCAAGTAACTATTATATAGTTATAATACCGACGAACATGCATTTGTATACATGGGCCTATTGATATACACACCTATTGATATACACACGTTATTGTGTGTCCATCTATTCACAAAGGTAGGACACGTGTCACGCGTGCACGTATACCACACACGCACGCACACACCGGACGGAAGCATGCATGCACGCACGCACACACATACACACGCACACACACACACACCCACATGAACACAACTATTTAATGTGTCTGTAACAGTATAATAATAAGGCGTACATGTTCGGTATTACTACTAATGGCTACAAAAGAAGTCACTCAACTACGCTTGTGGAAACCAACGAAATGAACACAGTCGGTTTCTTTAAAATATATAACCCCCTTTCAATACGTCATCGATTGCCCGTACACCTGTGCCGTGGGCGTTAAAGTAAAGACCGAGCCTATGACTGCGAACATTTAATAATACTATACACGTACACGTAAATGTTGCAAATGCAGTTGTCGCCTTTAGCCGATATACGTTAGTATAACAACAACCTTGTAGGGGGGGGATCTTGCACATTGTAGGGGACCTTGCACCTTGTAGGGGTACTTACCTGTGTCGAGGGTGGAATATTGGCGGAGGAGGCGGGAACTTCGTCCTGCATGATGCTGCTACCTCGTAACCTGCAAGGAATTTCGAGCTTGTTTCCTTCTCTATAACCGAGTAAACGGAGTGTGTGTTAGTCAATAGACCGTCGCCAAGGCGTTGCCAGCATCCGCCATCATACATCAATATTTCAAGGACTCGGGTTCGATATTTAAAGTGTGGCGCCGCCTAGTGTTTACGTGTGACGGTTTTGTCGATTGTGTTATGATGTTGAGCAAAGATGACAAAGTAGCAACTTCAGCACGCACGCACACACATGTCCACAAGCATGCACGCACACGCTCGTGAATATAACAGTTGGGAGTTATCTACTAACGTAATGTCACTATTTTTTAATAATGGTGTTTGTGATTTGTGATATTGGAGTACGTGAAAATAATGCATAAGCTGACTGTGAATGCTTGTAGTACATGCACTAAAACATATTTTAGCCCATTAATGCTGTTGGTTGAAAGATTCATTGAAAGTCATGTCACCTACCTGTCAACTCTCTATCTGTCCCACCTATCAAACAGCGCAGTCAATTATGTGTAAGAAGAAATTGGTGAGGGGTACGTGAGGTGGTCATGTAGACAAAACGAGAGATGGAAAACTGGCAGAGAGCAAATGTCCAGAAAGTGGAGAGGAAATGGAGGCGAGAAAAACCGAAATTGCGATACATTAAAAGTGACCCAGAAAGAGTGGGAGAAGAATGGGGAAAATGATATATAGACGGAATTGAATATTGCTGACGAGAACGTAGTAAGAGAAAAGTGAGAGGAAGAAAAAAGACAATGGGAAAGGAAATCATGGTCAACTCGCCCCTGACGACAGTGATGCCGAGAAAATAATAACAACAAAATGCAATTTGACCATAGTCTATAGTAACCGGGCAACTATTATTTAAAATCATTTAGCCATCATGGACATTGAAAACAGTGACAGTTTCATTGCTCTGTGAACTCTTATGCTGCAGCCAGCAACAGAAGTGGGGAATTCCTAACTTATTAATTCCTATTTGAATGATAAATTTTTTTTCCGAAAGGGTAGGACTAAGTAAAAAAGTCTTACACGGGCTTCCAGAAACCCACTATACTTTGTGACTATGAATCAGGCAGCCAGTTATTGGTCCTCCGTTCCCCACCATCCTAATTTTTTTTCCAACATCGGGGGTGGGGGTCATGGCCCCCTGACCCCCCTCTGGCTACGCCACTGCTGTCAATCATTTGTCAATCAACAGCAATCGCTTTGACCTGTCATACAGCACTGTCAATCATTTGTCAATCAACAGCAAACGCTCTGACCTGTCAAACAGCACTGTCAATCATTTGTCAGTCAACAGCCATCGCTCCGACCTGTCAAACAGCGTGGCCAATATGTAACAACATTGTTTAATTACACCAACACCTGTAGAGAGATGTCTACTATGTAAATGTAGGTTCGTGCTAAATGTGCATACATTTCGAAGACGGGTTTACAGCCACTGTGGCTTTGGAGATATTGAATGAAATTCTCCTCCCCTCATAATGTCGTATCTCCGTTTCGAAGTTTCTCCATCGCCTCTCCAAGCTACTCCACGGCCCCGGCTATTACGACTCTGAAACCTCGCTATAAGGTCACCCTTCTAACTGGCAAAATTGACTTGATTAGTAATAATAATAATAATAATAATAACTTTAATAATAACTTTATTTTGACACCATCAAATCCGGGACGGCTGTCCCGTTCACGGGTGTGTACATACATGTATATATGTATATATTAGTGAGGTGGCCGCATTAAAGACTAATTATTTCCTATATACGTTACTCAAATATGCAACATATTTGGAACAATTCGAGGATAACCTTAATTGTGAGGTGGCTGTATTAATGAGGTGACCATAAAGCAAGGCTCGAATGTACATAAGTACACAAACTAACACACACACACACACACACACACACACACACACACACACACACACACACACACACACACACACACACACACACACACACACACACACACACACACACACACACACACACACACACACACACACACACACACACACACACACACACACACACACACACACACACACACACACACACACACACACACACACACACACACACACACACACACACACACACACACACACACACACACACACACACACATATATGTACATTTCTGTATGCCAGGCAAACTGTGGCTAATTAGACATCAATGACTGCATTCAGTTAATGGTCGACGACGTCAAATCTGCTCTTGTGGCCGTCTGTCCACCTGTGATGGTCAGTGTCTTACGTGACCAGTGGTTCACGGTTCAGTGCGTGTTTTCACGAGTCATAATCGCGCAGCTGTGATCAGTAGCTTGTTTTTATATAATAATAATAAAATCTTTAAAAAAATTGTATGTAATAATATATTATATGTCTCTGCATGGGAATATTTCTGAAATCATTGTAACACACGCACACTAGCGTACACATATCCGCGAGCGCACACAACCACAGACGCACGCACGCATATGCACACACACATACGCGAGCGCAGCCGCGCATGCGAACACAAACACATACACATCACACGAACGCCGACACACATGTGCATGCACATACGCGCACGCACGCACGCACACACACGCACGCACACGCGCATGCACGCACACACCGACATGCGAAAGTCAATAGGCATAAAGAAATGTTCTGTTCGCCGAAGACTAGCAGTACAGTAGGCCTAAACAGATAGACCCTGGGTCTATACTCATCGTCTTTTATACACACTTTCCAAGTGTGCATATCATGTTTGTGTAGTTAGCCACCAGATGGCAGTAGTGAATAATAAACAACTGTTAATGTCACTATTTCAGTTAAATGCATTTTAATCAAGATTACCAAAATACGACGAAAGGCTAGGCTTAATTGCTATAGCAGTATACACGAAGTTCAATTATATGTATATTTTCATAGTGGTTTATTAAAAATATGTTAATTAGCAATCAGTCGTGTATATTTAATTTAAAAACACATAGGCACCTTCTTATCGGCAGCATATTGTTAGTGTACCTTATATACAACACCGAAACGTACTCGTTGTATAAATTACTGAACTGTGTGTGTGCCTACGGTAGGCATTAAACTGAGTGACACGTACGTCTGTGAAAGTGTTAAAACTACGCACCGTTACAACCTTTCGACACGGTCACTCTATCACCAACTTCAAAAAAGTGGGGCCTTACTAGAGGGTGGGGCTCTAACTTTTGTCCCTATTTATTGTAGTATCATTTTGGCAGAAGGTACTGCAGTGGCTCTGGTTAGGTATGAATGAGCATACGAACACATAATTATACATACACATAGTAACCATTTTATTCTTCTTTGAAGTCATGTAGCTATTTGTACTTTGCCTATGCCCCGACAGGTTTGTCAGTTACAGTATTCGGTATTCTCACGCACACTACAGAAACCAACCACTACAGCGTGTACGTGTGGTTACGCTAGCGTGTGTGCAATTGTGAATACTGAAAAAAATTACTAACAAAACCGTGGGATATAATGTGTATACTTATATTATAAAAATGTTTGTTTGTTTATGTATGTGTGTGCATGTATGTGAGTGTGTGTGTATGTGAGTATGTATGTATGTATGTATGTATGTATGTATGTATGTATGTATGTATGTATGTATGTATGTATGTATGTATGTATGTATGTATGTATGTATGTATGTATGTATGTATGTATGTATGTATGTTGGTATGTATGTATGTATGTATGTATGTATGTATGTATGTATGTATGTATGTATGTATGTATGTATTATGTATATATATATATATATATATATATATATATATATATATATATATATATATTGTGTGTGTGTGTGTGTGTGTGTAGTGCGCTGCTGCGTACGATGTGTGTGTGGTAGGTAGATGGTGTGTGTGGTGTGTGGTGTGTGGTGTGTGTGTGTGTGTGTGTGTGGTGTGTGTGTGTGTGTGTGTGTGTGTGTGTGTGTGTGTGTGTGTGTGTGTGTGTGTGTGTGTGTGTGTGTGTGTGTGTGTGTGTGTGTGTGTGTGTGTGTGTGTGTGTGTGTGTGTGTGTGTGTGTGTAAAATATATATGACATTAACAAACAGTGAACATACATCAAGTGCAAAACAAAGTCCACATTACAAGTGGACAAGGAATTAAGTCACCCACTGATGTAGCGACAGTAAAACGCTCTTTGTAATATGCTGGTGTCTGTTACCATGATAGGCAATCATATGTATAATCAAATGATTATCATTTGCATGCAGGACTTAAACTGTTAAACGGTATAACGTATTTTCGCGCCTTCACCCTCGCTATCAACCTTAGTTATTCCTCTCCCCATCCATGTTCCCTTCACTCATCTGGCCCATCTCTTTCCTATTTCCATATTCAGCCTCCTAGACCCTCTGCACTGTGTCTCTTTGTGACTGTGTCCAACCCCACTTACCCTACCAGGCTCCCTCGATCACTGCTTTCTGTTGTTTTTACTGCCTCCTATTTTATTTGTTCTTCTACCTCCCCTCTCAAGTGTCCACTCCGTATGTCCATATTGATATGTCTGTCTGTCTGTCTGTCTGTCTGTCTGTCTGTCTGTCTGTCTGTCTGTCTGTCTGTCTGTCTGTCTGTCTGTCTGTCTGTCTGTCTGTCTGTCTGTCTGTCTGTCTGTCTGTCTGTCTGTCTGTCTCTCCATCTTTCTTTTCCCCCAGCTTAATTTCTCCCTCTTTTCTCTTTCTCTCCCCCAATGTCTCCTCACCTCCCTCCATCCCTCCCCCCGTCCCCTGTCCGTCCGTTTCCTCCATCCCTCCCTCCCTACCTCCCTCCCTACCCCTCCGTCCATCCCTCTCTCTGTCTCTCTGTTTCTCTTTCAGTGTGTTCCGATGTTGCAGAATAGTTGCTTAGATCATTACTAATATCGTCTGTCAAAACAAACAAATCTTTGCAACCACAGAACATGTTGAAGTGCTCATTCGTTGGGAATTAAAGTAATAAATTTCAACTTGTTTTACTATCCACTGTCTTTGATACAACTTGCATACATCTATTTTTTTACTATTATTATTTTATGTGAGCCCACACTACCAGATAAATTTGTGACATAGAGAGATGGCTAGTTTGCTGATAACACAAGTCAGATATATTATGTTGGTCAAATCAACGAAGGGCTTAAAAGTAACTCAACTTTTTATGTACATATTACGAGTTGGTTTTAAAATGTCTTAAAAATCAGAAAGTAATCGTTCTCCCTCCTTTTTCAATATTGTTATTATTAAAACCTTTTAATGTACATATTAGCCAACATTTTAATTGTTTTTAATATGTTTATTTATGTCATAATTCTTTATTTGTTGTATATGTCTGTATGAATGACAGACAACTCGGCCCACCGACAACTCGGCCCAGGACAACTCGGCCCAGGCCGAGTTGTCTCGAGACAACTCGGCCCCAGTGTGAGACAACTCGGCCCCGATGGCTGCTCGGTGAATTATATTTATCGGTGAAATAGAGAGACGAATTCACATTGTCTGTGAGGAATATTATAATGGCGGCTATAGATATTGGTTAATTCAGTAAATAGCAACCCCCAAAAAAATCTATAGATATGGCCAATCTTTCAAATTTCTGCGGCTGTGTTTTATCACGGCAGCGCTGCATAAACGAGCTTTAAAAATCAGGTTTTATCCTAACCATAATTTAACAGAATAAACCCTAAACGTTAATTATATACTGATATAATAATCGATTCCTTGACACAATACGGATATTATTTTTTCCGTGAGTTTGTTTAATTTGTGAATATTATTTGTTTTTAATGAAAGTCATTAAAATTTAGTAACCTATAGTATATGTATAAACTGTTGAAGAATTCGTTGGGTGTGACGTACTGATTCGACTTTAACATATTATAGCTGCCCAAGCAGTTCGTTTGCTCATCGCTCATTGTACGTACGCGTACGTACGCACACACAACACACACACACACACACACACACACACACACACACACACACACACACACACACACACACACACACACACACAACACACATTATACACACACATTATACACACACATATATACACACACATTATACACACACATTATACACACACACCACACACCACACCCACCACACACACACACACACACACACACACACACACACACACACACACACACACACACACACACACACACACACACACACACACACACACACATACACACACACACACACTAACACACATAACACACACATTATACACACACATCATACACACACATAACACCACACCACACCACACCACACACACACACACACACACACACACACACACACACACACACACACACACACACACACACACACACACACACACAACCCTTCCCCAGTGTCAATACTAGTTCCCTATGGTACTTATACAAATACACGCGCCGAGTTGTCTCTGGAAGTGGGCCGAGTTGTCTCACACTGGGGCCCGAGTTGTCAGTGGGCCGAGTTGTCTGCCCACCGTCTGTATATGTCCAAGGACCGCAATGGAAACAAGTGCATGCATTTTCTTATACATTTATGCACTCTGTATGTACAAGGTTACATTTTTATATTGAATAAACCACCCACCCAACCACCCACCCAACCAACCATATCCGTGCTGTGTTCATCATAGAAGTCGAGCCTGGTGTGACTGAGGCTAGGGCGCTGGTGACGTCAGAGGTCAGCAAAAAGTTGACTCAATCAATATGGCGCTGAACGGAAGTTGTCTTCGTTGTCGAATCAACTAAAATGAATCTCTTTAGACTGCGTTATCCTTATCTAGCATCATGATGATCGGAAAAAAGAGGAAACGAGTTGTAGGAAATATCCACTGTGTACGTAAACAGACACAGAAAGACGGCCTTTACCAGGTTAGTTGCCAAAAAAGACGTATTTATTGACTTGCTTGACAGTGACACGAGCGTTTTCCCTCTCGGCACTCGACGCGGAAAACAACAGCCGGGCTGAGAAAAGAAATATTGAACATATTTAAATAGATGCGATGTGTTACCATATATACACGTAGTGTTTCGCCTGTTACTGTGGTTTCTTTTCAGCGTATATAGTAGGGTAAATATATAAATGCGTCTAAAATTCAGTTAAGTGGAAACGTAAAAATGCCCGTTCGGTTTACGTCAAACCTGTCATCTCAACTCGTCGGACCACATCCACGAAGCATGACCATGTTACACGTATACGCAAATTAAAAACTGTATTTAAATATTTGGAAGACGTTTTGTATATTATGTTATTCTATCCTGTTATTGTATTGATAGAGTTGTCATAATGCAAATTAAAGCAATTCAATTCCATATTGGATTCGTATTTTAAAGAAGACGTCAAGTTCAGTAGTTGACAAGATTGTATATTGAAATGTCAAACAGAAGTACTTACGCACTGGTTCAAAACCTGTGTGTATGAAAGGGCAAGGGAGTACTTTCCTCTCAGTATTGAGTAGTCAGTGATCTGATTATGCCTATGTTTTATCA
The DNA here is from genome assembly GCA_025642075.2 of Ridgeia piscesae. Classification (NCBI taxonomy): domain Eukaryota; kingdom Metazoa; phylum Annelida; class Polychaeta; order Sabellida; family Siboglinidae; genus Ridgeia; species Ridgeia piscesae. The sequence continues at coordinate 188,963 of JAODUO010000456.1, forward strand.
GATGAAAACATTGATCAATGAACCTGTAAGTTTGCAACAAAACAGGCATTTCATTTTCAGGGAATGACAAGAATTTTGGCTGCTAAAATATGCTATTTTGAGGATAGTATTACATTTTGGAACATTATGAAAATTAAACTAATAAATTCAATATATATATGTGGTTACCTTTTCAGAGTGACAATGATGACTCAAGAATGTTTATTACAGTAAAACTAAGAAATTTAGAACATGGGGTCAATATATATCACAAACAAGTGAAACATCACACATTTTAGTTCGCATCTGGTAGTCCAGCAATACTTCTGGTCAATACCATCTGGTCACTTAAATGGCATTACATTACAAAAAAATCTACTTCAGAACAGATTATATTTAATAAAATTTACTAATTAATAAGATAACTTCTGTTCATTGATACACCAGGCACGTATGGAGGGTAAGCGAGGTAAACAATGTTAAAATTTATTCTTATGCTGCATATGGCAAACATTCTAATGTGTAAATTGTAAATTCCACTTGCCCCACAAACAAATGCAAGAATACATTTATACTGTATATCAGCTTGCTATATCATAGCCACATATGGCTTCCAATTAGTATCTGGCACGTGGATGGGTCAATCTTGTAAAAAAAACTATTATAATTTTACGACTTGAGGAACTTATTGCACTGATTATATTTTGTTCTGTTCTCAATACATGGTAACACCATAGATTAATGCAGAGACCCATCTCAGTTGGACTGGCTGAGTTGGCCGGGAGCGAGTAAGAATTATTTATATGTCAACCTGTCATTTAGATGAGTAAGAAATTTAGGACATTTTAGATGCTGCAATATCACAGTGCAACTGTCAATTATAAACTATTTTGACTGGTAAACTTTCTGGAACATGTATGCATAGCACTTGCATAGCAAGCAAAAGTATTATGCTGTATTTGTAGTAGTTCCTAGGTAGCGCTCGGTTGTTTGTAAAATTTTCAGTCATTATATAATTTAATGTTTCATACTCTTAGTTTAAAATATCTATGAATATAATATTTTTAATGTAATTTGTTTTATTTTGTAACAGATTTTTATTTGTTTGCAATTCTGAGACATTTATTTGATTATTGCTACACAGTAAACAAAATTATGGGGTAATTGTTGAACTTTGAATTGTTGAATGTTAAGATGTATATTCTATACATCCCTGTAGTGACCAGTTAATGGCTTATCATTTAGCCATGTACATGTTAGATTCATCATGTAATTTAACAGTGCAGATTTGACCAACTTTTTTTGTTTAAAGTTACTTTTATATACCTGGTTGTTTGCAAACATTCACCAATTATGAAAACCTGCAATATTGTTATTAAGCATAACACTATTTAACAGTAAGCTGTCTCTGTCCTCCCTGCTTATGTTACTGTAATAGCTGTCTATTTGGACACCAAAAATAATAGAATTTTTGGCTGTCCAAAAGCATAGAATGCAAAAGAATTAATAATTGTTTGTGTCCGAAAACATACTACATAGAACCACTGTGTAGTGTGTACTGTGCAGGCATAATTTTATTTCGTTATTGTAGTTTTTATATTAGAAGTATTTTGTTTTAATTATATGTATTTTTTTAAATGATAAGTTAATTACACATTTCTTATATATTTATTTATTACTGTTGTTATTGTTTTATTATTTAGTATTGTTGTGAGCTGTTTATTTTATCTAGTGTTTATGTATGTACGTACATATGTATATATGTAAGACTATGTTGGGTGATAATGGCCCTATGGCGTGAATTGTGTGCCATAAATCTTAACCGGCTCTGAACGACGTTATGTGACTAAAATATGTTGGTAAAATCTGCAATTTTGTAGAACTGAAAGTGTTTTACAGCATCACTGCAAAATGCATCACAAAATAAAAAAATGGTCCATGAAATAACTACAACGTCGCAATTCCGGCATATTTTCTGGCCCAGCGCGCTTCGCTCATCATAGAGATTAATCAGTCGCCATCTATCGTGTCACATAAGAAAAAAGATTGGGCATCTGAATTGTATGCCTTTGGTAAAACAAGTGTTCTCATTACTAAAATTGTATCATTCCTGTGAAGGCTATGATGTATGTTGGTCATTCTAGTTGGCTTAAACTGACCTGTCCAGACCTCAAGTTATCCATTTCCGAGCTTGCTTGTGGTTTTCTGGTATCAACTAACACTGCCTAACATTAAAGACTAAGTGAAATGAACCTTTTTTATTCCAAATCTGAATTTAAAATACTCTAAAAATTGTGTCCTGGTATTTAAATTGTGTTTTAGCTCTCTCCGTCACCATGTTTAGGATACATTTCTGTACATATTCTGCAGTTTGTTGCAATGCCCAACGACCACAAGTGATGCCACCACCAATGATATCACTGAGCAAGACCTGTATTTTAGCATGGGTGGTAAGGCACAGCCTATTGTTTCAGGCTGCAGATGAAATTATAATCATAAAGTTTAATATGTTTATAAAACCATATAGGATAGTAATCTTGGTTTGTCCCTACATGTACTTGATAATTTTTACAATTTTTACAATTATTACCATTTGAACATCGCAAACTATTAAAACAATTTCATTTCAGGTAAAGCCGTGATAGATGAAATGGCAATAATGGGACAGAATTGTTTTTAGGCTTATTATCACCTTAAAGATATTAATCTTGTATACTAATATGTGCTAGATGTATAAAGCATTTATCTTATTTTTTCAGTTATTGCTATTTTACCACCTCAAATGCTCAGTACTGCAATGTGTCAGCAGCCGACCGACTCACTGCTGTGTAGCTTTCAAACAGCTGTTGATATAATGAGTTTGTGATGTTCAAACCACAGTAGTTTGAAAAGTTTTTTTTATCCAACAAAACATTTTTATTATCATTATGTTGGTGTAAAAATATTACATTTTGGAATCCCTGTTTGATATACAGCCTGAGACAAAAAGCCTAACTGATGGTTTCAAAGTTAAAACATGTCCGTGCTCAGCGGCACTGTCTTCCATGGCATCGGCAACATTTACTGAATTGTTTGTGTTGTAACATGCAGTTGATCATGATTGAGCGGGTATATGGTCGATACAATGGAAACTCAATTCATATTTGGCACATTACTTGAACAAGAGCATTAAGTTAAGATACACGTGTATATACAAACTTTGTAGGAATTCAATAAATTTACAAAAGTTTCAAAGTAACTCAAAATTTCATTTCCTGTAGTCTTTAACAATGTAACCCACAGTTCCTTGGAGGTGGTGGAGTTGTTTGGCCTCTGCCTGTATTGATTACAAGTCCTTTAATTTTGGTCACTAGCTTTGTGTTATAATAAAAGATCATGTCTGTATTCTATTCACATGTCGCACATTGAACCTTGGTGAGTCAGCATGATAATTGTAATATTGTTGGAATACACACAGGGCTTCAGTTGTGGTTTTATTATAGATGACATGTCATTACAGAGCCTGTTCACCTGTACTGTAAATTAATGATGACGACTCACTGTCACACTTCCAAAATCTCAGTCATACATGTCTATATTACAATTATCTGAAATATTTATGTGTTGTTATAATGATAACCAATGCATGGCTGGGAACTGTAAGCAGAACTAAGATGTTCTAAAATGTAGAACTGTAGATATGTGAAAATGATAGCATGACAGTCTCTGCCAAAAATCGACAGGTTGCCAGCCATATTATCTTTTTTTAAATAATTACTCTGTTTATGGTAGTTGCATTGCAAACATCAGCGAAATGGAGATTTTTTATATAATGTATCAGATACATTATAATGTAGATGATACATTATTTGATGATAGATCAACATGGGGATATATTAAAAATTGTGCAATAAGTATATGTGTTTAAGCACTGTGTTTGGATAATGTCCAGTCTCCATGGATATATTACATGACGCATTTAGTTTGAGACACCAATGCTCATGACATTTTCATGTAGTTCATTTGTCACAGAATGCTGCTAAATATGTAGTTGCCCAAAGAAACTAAACAATCTTTTTCACTTGTATATTCAGTATTATTCTCATATATTGTTCCTACGATTGTGAATCCCTACATTCTTGTCTCCTCAGAAATCAGAACTGACTAATGCAGTCTCTTGAACTCCTACGTGTCTCTGTTCTTTATCTGTTTGCAGACTACATACTGATAGATAACATTGCCATTTAATTTGAAGATCCAACAATGTATTTGGTAGGGATATTTTACTGGTTGTGTCTGTTTGTGTTTTCACTAACACATGGCTGCAGGTTTTAGGGCCTTCGACACAAGCACACCTCTCTTACTAACCACGCTGGCTTTGGATTAGATCAGGCGCCTTTGTTTCTGTTTGTGACAAATTGGTGTCAGTTGCTGTCATAGTCTAGTGTCGGGTTTCCAATTTTCAGTCACTCACTGTCTGTTTGGCTTCATTTCCAGTGTTTTACGAAACTTAACCTACTAATGCCATTATAGAAACTAACAAATCATAGATAATTATACATTACAGTTATGTACCACGGTTATCCAGTTGTTCACGCTTCACATCAGTTGTGGTGGGAAATTCATCCATTAGATTTGAAAAATAATTAACAAAAGACATCACACGTGGCCTTGATTTGTATCTAGATTTTGAGGTTCAATTTGGCTTTGAAGCTTGTCACAATAGCTTGTTGCTAAGGTACCATAGCAAATAGTTGCTTGGCGACCGACAAATAATTCAAAGCCTGCTGGTAATGAAATGAGACATGTCTGAACAAGAAGTTATGTTACACACAACTAAGAAATGGTTGCTTGTATGGTCAGTTCACATCATTTAGCATGTTGACACTTTGAGCACCACCTTCTGGACTGATTTGTTTACAGTTACTGTTTGCCATTTAAAACACAAAAAAGTGGCCATTGCAAAAGAATACGTCTGAAAATGTCATGCACCCGAATTAGAAAATGTTACTGTTTACAGAGGCATAACTAATAGACAGAGGTAAATACTGATGCAATGATGAAGACATATTGCAAGGTTGAATACCAAATGTCCAAATCTAGTGAAAGTAATGACATAAAAGAATGATGCAAAAGTAATGTGGTATTTAAAATCACGTTTGCATTTGCCTGTTTAAAAGAGATTGTGTGTGTGTCTGTGTTGTGTCTGTGTCTGTGTTGTGTCTGTGTTGTGTTGTGTGTGTGTTGTGTGTGTGTGTGTGTGTGTGTGTGTGTGTGTGTGTGTGTGTGTGTGTGTGTGTGTGTGTGTGTGTGTGTGTGTGTGTGTGTGTGTGTGTGTGTGTGTGTGTGTGTGTGTGTGTGTGTGTGTGTGTGTGTGTGTGTGTGTGTGTGTGTGTGTGTGTGTGTGTGTGTGTGTGTGTGTGTGTGTGTGTGTGTGTGAGAGAGAGAGAGATCAGAACTACCTGAAAACTTAAATATGTCAACTGTAGATACATGTCCCACTTGGATATGACTTCTGAAGTTCTGAGATAGGGTTTCATGCAGGATAATACATTTGCCAAATAACGCATTTTTAGCAGACATGTGGATGTTAACTCGTCATATACATTCTTTCCAATTGAGAGGTGCTTTATAACCCAAAATAAACTACAAACACACATGTGACACCCATTTTCTAAGACTAACTTCTATAAGTTTTTAAGACTGCATCTTATTTTTACCCGTTCACAATGGGTTTTACTCGTCCAAATGACACGTGGACAGGTCACTGCATAAAGCTGTGTTGTGAAATACAAGTTGAGACTCTTGGAAGTTGACAAAGAGCTGCCCCAAACAGGTCCAGTCTTATTGGGACACATTATGCACTGACCACTGACCACTGCCCAGTGGAGTGACTGGAGTGTGCTTATAATGACATTAACAGCTCAGAACTTAACACTTGTTAGAGTTAATTAGGAACTAACACTCCTAACAGCAGTGGGGTTGCTACAATTGCATTGTCAGACACAGAAGCCAATTAGCAGTTTGTCTACCCCAGTTGTTTTGTCCAAGTTGTTTCAATGTGAGTAGACACTAGACAGACTCAGTGCTGTAACATTGACAGCTTCTTGATGGTTACTGTTTTTGGAAGAGACAAATATATATATATATATATATATATATATATATATATATATATATATATATATATATATATATAGTTTTAATAGAACTTTAAGGGATTTAGTTCAAAATTTACTTTATCAAGTTGCCAATTCCAAAACAATGAAGTCCATATAAAGTTCACTTCCAAACAAAATCAGTTCTAGTTCTAAATAAAGATTGGACAATCAGTTTAAATTGCAATACTGAAGAATTTACGATCAATTCCGGAATGGAATTGCCCCTCAATTCTGGCTAGTGAGTTTACAGTAAAATAACTATGACCCTTGTTGTTTCTTGCCAATCAGTGTATCAAGTCTCTATGACTGAGGCTTTGGAGGTGGTATGGCCCTGAGTGCAGGGGTGATTTAAAGGCCTATGGATAAGCTACACTATACATAAAGTCTGTATGTCAGGCACAGTTGATGCACCAACGACATTAGCAGCGGCATTAGTATCTAGTATCATGTGGATGAAGACTAGAGGGTCGTGGAGGTCACGGTGTCTGAATGCATTAGAGTGTGCCTCACTGTTTCAGCCACTGAGACCTATGTGTAACTCCGCACTAATCTATACCGTGTTTACATTGCCTGCAGTGTTGAAGTCAGACTATTACTAATGCTTACAATAAACATAGAATTTGGACCAGGATATCATTAACTGAATTGGTGCCATCTTTTTAGTTACAATTTTTTTCTGTGATGGAATTCAACTTACAAGATAAAGCTAACCAGTAAACAGGGCCATTATTTAAAATATACCATTGTGTCAAAGTGAGCAAGTTGGCGATATCACATCCTTTTTTTGCATGATAAGTTGCATTAATGTTAGTGGTTCATTTCTACAATGTGTTGTCCTGTAGAGGAGATTATTATTGTTGCATGGGAAATGGAATGTTTTTGTGTGCTTTTGTTTGCTTTCTCTGTCTATATTTCTTGCTTGAGTAGAGCCACACATTAAACATACACATTATAAAATTTTTAGCATACAATAAAATGTTCATCATCTGGTTTGTTAATGTTATCAATATTGGGTATTGGCGTATGATAATCTATTAGTTATTTTAAACTCGGCACCTAAGTTGCAATAAGCAGACTGTTTGTGTTATACTTCAGTAAATGCCATGATATTTTGTTTCATCTATTATTTATTCCATCACATTGTTTGCCCATTGCCATGAAGTAAATCTTTCCTGTGATGTACGAGTTTCGCAGCAATAACAGACAAAATACATTTCCCAACTTCCCAAATGTATTGAGCTATGTAGGCCAGGCAGATGGTACCAGGCAAATTGCAATTTATCTTGTGAATGGAACTCCCCATTGATTCTCCACCATCACATGTAGCTGTTACAGGTGGTCCATCTAATGCCCAGGTGGCCATGCTGCTGTTGTATTGAAAAATTAGTAACATATCTGCTTTGTCCAGCAATTAAATCATTATTTCATGTTACACTGTACACAGATTTTTTTTAATGGCTGACTTATGTTTGGGTCACAAAACTATTTCATGTTTATAAACAACTTTAATTATAATTAATTGAATGTTAATTTTTCAAATGTAAATTTTTTATATGGAAATCTGGCCTAGTGGACATCTGGCAAATTTATGAAAACTTTTCTGAAATGGATACTTTTGAAAATCGAGAATGACTAATTTGCACTGCCCCTCATTGCCTGTGCATATCTGTGATCTGGACATACCATGGTAGTGGACATACATCACATACTGTGACACTATTCCAACTGGTCCCGGTTCTGATGATGTCGAGTGGGGAAAGGACATGGCAGTAGGGCTGAGCAGTAAACAACATGTACTTAAAGTCCCTTGTCCGTTGTGTCATATTTTATCTCACCTTTCAATTTGTTTAACTTTCATCCACAGACCTGGCAAATGAAATGTACTGCACAAGAGCTCTGTAATGTTAAATACTAGTCAGTCAGACTGTGATGTCTGTAGTGAGGTGCCTGAGAATATTTCCTTTTACACTCTACGTATTCCTAAAATGTGAAGGTTGCCCTGTTTTTGCATTTATTTGAGTTTTTAATTTGACAGTTTGTTTTACGCTCTAGTAATTATTGTAAACAAATTATTGTGTGTAGCTCTGCAGTTGGAGTGTTAAACTGTCACACAAGGTCAACAGCATGTCACCCATGGTCAACAGCATGTCACACATGGTCAATAGCATGTGGGTCTGAGTCACCAACTACCACTTTGAAACTTGGCATTTTCTTTCACTTTCTCTTTTGTATGAGATGCTAGTTAAACAGTTGGTCCTAAGTGCATGCAACTCAAGTGGCGTTTTTTTGCCAGGGAAGTAAAGGATCCCACACTGTTGGGTAAAGTCTACTGTAATCTCAACTACATGGTTCACATCAAATATCTGTGATATGGTTCAATCAATTCATGTAAGGAACTAACGATGTGAATAAATAAAGATATATTGACAGTATGTGATAAGCTAGTATTAAGATGCTGTACGTTGGGTAGAGTGACAACACAATCAGATAATAATTTGGTTAGCGCTCAGTGACACAGTGAGTAGAACTGGGTAATTATTATTCTGAAAACTCAAGGTTGTCCTGTCTCCTAATGACATTGTGTCATCTGTTACCTTCAGAAAACGGGTATCTTCCAACCGAGCGTGTACCACGCCTTGATTGTCATCTTCCTCGAGTTCTTCAGCTGGGGTCTTCTGACCTCACCTGTCATCAAGGTGAGTGTTTTAGTGTTTTTTAGGCAGCAACTGAACCAAAATTCAGGTCATCGGTATGGCCAAGTTCATGTTAATGGCACAAAATTGCCTAAATGATTTAGTAATGTGCCACTCTTGATACGTGTAAAGTTGAAATAAATGGACACGTTTTAAAGAACTTCAATGGTGTAAACATTGGAGTTGAATTTCACGATGGCCCGTAAAGCTAACTTTTATTACATCATTGCACATACATGTTTACTTTTAAATGTAACTATTACATATTACTATATACATACTATAGCGATGATTGTATAAAATATACTGCGCATTTTGGAAACATTTAAAATTAGGAGTCTTTGGATTGTGTTATAACTAAAACGAGTTTAAGTAAATGTTTCAATGAAAATACAGATGGTGACTTAGATGTGACTCCTAGTTCAGATTACTGAGGGGTTTGGTTTATTGTGTTGTGACTGACATTTACAGTTGACTCTGTCACTTTCAGGTGCTCAATGAGACGTTCCCAGGGCAACAGTTCCTTATGAATGGCCTCATACAGGGAGTTAAGGTAATTTCTTATTGGGGTAATCTCCTTTATTTACCAATGTTTAGTACATATTATTGTTGTTATATTGTCTCTTAATTTTTTTTAAAGAAATATTACCTGCTTATTAATTTATTTAGTATACATATTATTATACTTATATTTATGTACTTCATTTATTAATTTTACAGGTTTTTTTGCTGATTAGTATTATTATAATTTTAATGTGTCTTACCAACTGCATCTGGGTCACCAAACATATTACTGGCATTTTTTAAATTTGTACCTGAAGAAATAATTCCATTTTTTATTTATTGTTTAAAATGGACAGGGAAGTCTTGAGTCTTTGAATCTTGAATCTTACAAATTACATTCTAACATCTCAATTTTTATTTGTAAAACTTTCATGGAAATCTTTCAGGGTCTGAACTATTTGCTTTGGGAATAGGTTAATGGAGGTTTGTTTTATGATGTGGCAAGTTTTATCATGGTAATGCATTGACAAAATGATCTTCAACTCTTTCAAAGACTCTTCCACGTAACTGGCTTATTTTAACAGGAATTAATAAGAGTCGTCCCCCCAAGAAAAGTTAACAACACCATTACCAGATGGAACGTAAACAAGGAAGCCTGAAGTTTGACTTCTTAAATCAAGAATCCAGCAATGTTTTACCCATCCACATCAAATATGATAGCATATGTGAACATATTTAGTACCTTGACAGGTGGTTATGCTCTCTGGGTCAGTTGACTAATACCAAATATGGATTTGTATGGCTTTTTATAGAATTTAGTCGGAAATCGACCTGTCTGGAAACAGGTTGTCAATACTCCAGACTCAACCAACCAGTAATGATGGTAATATCAAATGTTCAGTCAGAAATACAAATTCACACTAAACGTATAGGTCTGTATCGTGGTAGAATTAGCCAGGCCAGCAGGTCCCACGGCAAATGGAGCCAGAGATAAACTAGATGCTGGACAGGCCAAGCATCCAGGCAGACTGGGTGCTGTGATTTAATGATATCAGCACGGTAGGGCCAATCACATTGACAGGTTCATTTCATTTTCTCTCCTCTTCACCCACAGAGGATAGTGGGCAATGCTCAGAAACAGAAAATATTAATAGTTTTTTGTCCCAGGTGCAGGGGATGATGTTTGTAGCTTGGATTGAACTGTTTATGGTCCTTTGTATTGTCTCCTGGTGGGCCTTGAAGAGAGGCTGCTTTGTTTCTTAGTTTAGTCCTTTGGGCTGAAGGTCCAATGGACTTTTGGCATCACTTTGCATCTACTGTCCACCGTTAGCTCTGAGATCTCAGAAACCGTTGAAGATCTTTTTTCAAATTTTGCGTAAATATTCCTTAGGATATCGTCACTATACACAACAAATGTAAATTTGATTGACTAATTTTTAAGCCTGTTGGGCCAAAAAACTGAAGATTTTAAGTATTCCAATTTTTTCCAAAACCTGTTCCTTATCTTTTCCTCTAATTTTGCACAGACTTTAAATGATCATGTTTCTTTCCCCTGAGATGTCCTTACAAAAAAATAGTCAATTACAAATGTCTTGTTTTCAAGGTATTTTCATTGTACACAAGACATTTGTAGTTGACTATTTTTTGTAAGGACATCTCAGGGGAAAGAAACATGATCATTTAAAGTTGCAGCAACTCTGAAATAATCAGAACCTAATATTTTGGCCTAAATAATTGATAATTATAAATACTGAAATATGTTAACGAAGTGCATATTTGTGTTAATTAAAGGTGAAGAAAATATTTGGAGGGAAAGTTTTTGCGTGTGTAATTTCCTGGTGTGAAAAAATATTTTAAACAGGCATATTTAGTTAAGACAATAACGATCTTCATAATCTAGCATAGTTCATCAGTTAAACATTTAACTACTTATGAACGGCAAAATGATGTGATGCAACATTTGAAGCTATGTTGTTGTTGCTGTCACCGAGTGGTTTGTTTCCTGTTGCAGGGTATACTGTCTTTCCTCAGTGCCCCGTTGATTGGGGCGCTGTCTGATGTTTGGGGTCGCAAACCCTTTCTGCTACTCACCGTGTCGTTCACATGCGCCCCCATCCCCCTGATGATCATCAGCCCCTGGTATGTGTCACCCGCTTGTGCATATATACATTCTAATTGCATTAGGGGGCTTCTGTAGTATTCCTCCATCATATTTGTAGTTGTTTGAGTAGCACTAGGGGATTCTACAACAGGGTCTATCCCCACATGCTTATACTTGTTCTAGTAGCATTAGAACATTATGTAACACTTGTAGTAACAAACTAGCAATAAGGGGTTCTGAATCACCAGTCCATCATGTCATGCTTAGACTTAGGGGGTTCTATAAAAGTATGGGTTTCTACAACACATACTTTTAGGGAGTTCTGTAGCATAAAGCGTCAAGCTTATACTTGTACCTGTGGGGGAGGGGGTTGTATAGCCTGATCTTTTTAAGTTGTTGTTATTTAACTTGACATGCAACTGTATTAATATGCTAGCTTCTGAGTGCTACAACTGCATCTGGGCTGACGTCCACTCCCACTCACCTCCACTGTTGTCACTCATCTACACATTGGTGACGTACGTAAGAAAACCCAACAACAGTTATTTAGAGGTGTTTACTTATGTGTTGTTGCTGTTTAGAGGGTCTATGCTGACTCTCCTGCTGTGTCTCCCTAGCAAATATGTGTAATAAAAGTAATAAAGGTAAGTTCTTATAGCGCAGTGTCCAGTCTACAGCACTGATCAAGATGTTTTATTCCCTCTGAGCTCAGTGTAGGAGGATGTAAGCATGGAAGTAATGATCTGAGCATGATGATCTTCTCTTGTAGGTGGTACTTTGCAATGATCTCCATCTCTGGCATCTTCTCCGTCACATTCAGTGTTGTCTTTGCCTATGTTGCCGATGTAACAACAGAGGAGGATCGCAGCGCCGCCTATGGGCTGGTAAGTGTCACATGGTGGTGTCATGTTGCTTGATCGCATGACATTATTTGCAGTCAAATTTTTACCAGTCCAGAAATCGCGGACCCGTCTGTTAATATAATCCTTAAATAGCATGTGTTATATTATATTTAAGGATATATACTATATTACATTTAAGGATTATTTTTATTAATTAAATTTTCCACGAAATAGTATTTTAATTATTCTGTAATATAATTTTCAGTTATTACTGAATGTGGTGCCAGTCATTAATCTTGATTGAATTGGCATTGTGTATGTAGTTACTATTATTAGCATGTGGCTTCTTTCTGTAAAATTGAGTGGTTCTTCATTTTTATGTCAGTTTACATGTAATGTTAATGTTTTTCGGGCGTATTTACCTGAAATTATTTTGAGAAGCACAACGAACCAATGAATATATATATATATATATATATATATATATATATATATATATATATATATATATATATATAGTTACACCATATATACATAAATAAAAGAAAAATAATATTAAATACATTTACAAATGTAAAATATTTTAATTCTTAAAATTTCTCTTAAACAAATTTAATTAGTAAAAATTCTCTTTAAAATGTATGCATATGTACAATAAATCATTTTATTTTAACACCATATATCACTATGAAGTAGACTCAGTGTTTCTTACATGTCAAACAAAGGAAAAACAACTTACGAATGTGAACATTACATTACAATGCAATGTGTATGTGTACATAGCATCAGCATATTAAAAGTAAGACAATGCACAAAATAATGTAAACAATTAAGTAAAGGCCTGTTGAAACAGAAAAGTGTTCAGGTCCTTCCTAAAATGCCCAGAGATGAGATGCTATCCATGAGTTGTATACTGTGGCAGTGTTTTTGCTAGTAACTCGACTGATTCACATTTCCACCACCAGGTGTCGGCGACATTTGCTGCGAGCCTGGTGACGAGCCCCGCCCTGGGGGCATACTTGGGCGACATGTACACAGACAGTCTGGTGATCGCCCTCGCCACAGCCATCGCCCTCCTTGACATCTTCTTTGTCATGGTGTGTGTGCCGGAGTCACTGCCGGTCAAGCTGCGTCCAGCCACGTGGGGCTCACACATCTCATGGGACAAGGCTGACCCGTTCGGGGTGAGTGGACAACGTATTTCGAGGGTTAACGTCATTTTTTAGATTAATGAGAGGCCGATTGTTTGGTTTTTATTGTAAAATTATCTTAAAAGTTACAAGGTATATGCGTTACACACGATAGACTTATTTGATATATGTAGGTTTATTTTCACGAATCTGCCTGGCATCAGTAGTATTTTCACTTTGGACATTACACGTTTGTTAGTTAATAAAAAAATTTACCTGTAGAATTTATATTTTAATAATATGGAAACAGGTAATTGTGTGAGTACTAGTGAGTATTGTGTGAAATAGCATGGAAATCTTGTGATAATAGTGTGAGTTATCTCCACTGATCTGCTGTGGCCAAGAGAACGTGGTGAAGGACATGTGGTCAGGAGAACATGTGGTCAAGAAAACATGTCGGGAGAATATGTGGTCAAGACTGTGGTCAGGAGAACATGTGGTCAAGACTGGTCAGGAGAACGTGTGGTCAAGACTGGTCAGGAGAACATGTGCTCAAGACTGTGGTCAGGAGAACATGTGCTCAAGACTGTGGTCAGGAGAACATGTGGTCAGGACTGGTCAGGAGAACATGTGGTCAGGACTGTGGTCAGGAGAACATGTGGTTAAGACTGTGGTCAGGAAAACATGTGGTCAAGACTGTGGTCAGGAGAACATGTGGTCAAGACTGTGGTCAAGAAAGCAGGTCCCTCAGTAGAACTTCTCTGTTGTAGGCACTACGGAAAATAGGCCAGGACCGCCTCATCCTGATGCTGTGTATGACTGTCTTCCTGTCCTACCTGCCAGAGGCTGGCGAGTACTCCTGCTTCTTCGTCTACCTGCGTCTGGTGAGTACAGCCATGTCAACGGCTGTCATCTGTCTTCTCTGCCAAGTCTTCCCAGTGGTTAATGCAGTCCCTGTCCCTGTTATACCTCCATGATGACTATTACATTATCATCCCTCCTCAACCTTCTCCCCCATAGTGAGTAAAGTCTTATCATCCTTCTATGCCTCCTCTCACCATCCCTTCAGCCTCTCATCATCCCTTCAGCCTCTCACCATCCCTTCACCCCTGCTCTCACCATCTCATCCTTCCTCACCATGTGGTTAGTACAGCCTTATCATCCGTCAATACCTCCTTTCATCACCCCATCAGCTTCTCATCATCCCTTCATCCCTCATTATGGCATTCCATCCAACCCTTCATCCTCCCTCTCCAAATATTACCTCCATTCCTATCAAATTCATAGTGAACACATTTTGTTGTGTCTTCCATGTCGGTTGAGTTCTGACACATAAGTCTGTTGTCAAGTGTCAAGGTCACAGCAGCAAAGTTTTCTACAGCACACATACCATAATGAGTGCCACTAGTTCAACGTAATAGTACACTTGGAAGTTGTACAGCTCAATGTAACAGTGTTACACTTCATCTGACAATCTTTGAAACAACTGCGAATTCACAAATAATTTTACCTAAATGATACATTGTTGAAAGTTAATAAATGACAATGATACCAGAAATTCTTTGATATGACACCTCTAGCTTCAGTTGCTAATTGCTGCTTTCACATCGGATTATAAAGTTACTGTAGAATAATTAGATAGTCAAAAGAAACGTTTAAAAATTAAATTTGTTATGGATTTGTTTGTGAAGCTGACAGTGTCCACACAGGTGTTGGCTATGTCACCGGTAGATTACACAAATGAAACTGAACTCTATCCTTTTGCTATATTCCAGTCACTCAAGTTCACAGCTGCCCTGGTTGCATCGTTCATCGCATACATGGGCGTTCTTTCTGTTGTCGCTCAGGTAAGTGGTAACCATGGTGACAGACACAAGTCTCGTGGCCAGGGTATTGATTTTTTATTTGGCAGTGTTTGTGTACATGTGTGCTGTGTGCTGACACGTGCCATGTTGCATTTTTGTAGATACATATATGCATGTGTTTTACTGTGTGTGTCTGGTTATACCTGAGGAATGTTCATTATTTAAAACTGCACTATGTGGAGTTAAAAATCTACAAAATAAGATACACATTTTTAGATGTCTGGGATTAAAAAAATTATTTTATTTTATAAGGAATTAAATCAAATACAAAATTAATCATACAAAAGCATGATAAGTTATGTGTAAGTGAGATTGCATGGTTTGATCGGATTTGTTTAGAATATATACTTGAAATGTAGAACAGCATTAAAATTTAATAATTTGAAAATAATTAAGGGTTTCACTGGAAATATGCGATAAATAAAAAAATAAGTGGCATTTTTGACTGCGTGAAGTTTCAGAATAGAAATATACAAATATTATTATGCTCTTGTTAGCAGTAACTTTATTATTATATTCTTAAAATAATCCGGTATGATGTATGTTCTCATTGATATTAGAAACAAAATTCATCTCAGCATATTGTTGTTAAACCATGATGTGTAATGTACATAAAACGGTATTTACCACGCACTGTCATGTGTTGTCACCTACCTGCAGTACTCAATCTGTGTCATGTGTTGTCAACTATCTGCAGTACTCAATCTGTGTCATGTGTTGTCACCTACCTGCAGTACTCAGTCTGTGTCATGTGTTGTCAACTATCTGCAGTACTCAATCTGTGTCATGTGTTGTCACCTACCTGCAGTACTCAGTCTGTGTCATGTGTTGTCACCTACCTGCAGTACTCAGTCTGTGTCATGTGTTGTCACCTACCTGCAGTACTCAGTCTGTGTCATGTGTTGTCACCTACCTGCAGTACTCAGTCTGTGTCATGTGTTGTCACCTACCTGCAGTACTCAATCTGTGTCATGTGTTGTCACCTACCTGCAGTACTAAGTCTGTGTCATGTGTTGTCACCTACCTGCAGTACTCAGTCTGTGTCATGTGTTGTCACCTACCTGCAGTACTCAATCTGTGTCATGTGTTGTCACCTACCTGCAGTACTCAATCTGTGTCATGTGTTGTCACCTACCTGCAGTACTCAATCTGTGTCATGTGTTGTCACCTACCTGCAGTACTCAATCTGTGTCATGTGTTGTCACCTACCTGCAGTACTCAGTCTGTGTCATGTGTTGTCACCTACCTGCAGTACTCAATCTGTGTCATGTGTTGTCACCTATCTGCAGTACTCAGTCTGTGTCATGTGTTGTCACCTACCTGCAGTACTCAGTCTGTGTCATGTGTTGTCACCTACCTGCAGTACTCAATCTGTGTCGTGTGTTGTCACCTACTTGCAGTACTCAGTATGTGTCATCTGTTGTCACCTACCTGCAGTACTCAGTCTGTGTCGAGTGTTGTCACCTACCTGCAGTACTCAGTCTGTGTCATGTGTTGTCACCTACCTGCAGTACTCAATCTGTGTCATGTGTTGTCACCTACATGCAGTACTCAATCTGTGTCATGTGTTGTCACCTACCTGCAGTACTCAATCTGTGTCGTGTGTTGTCACCTACTTGCAGTACTCAGTATGTGTCATCTGTTGTCACCTACCTGCAGTACTCAGTCTGTGTCGAGTGTTGTCACCTACCTGCAGTACTCAGTCTGTGTCATGTGTTGTCAACTATCTGCAGTACTCAGTCTGTGTCATGTGTTGTCACCTACCTGCAGTACTCAGTCTGTGTCATCTGTTGTCACCTACCTGCAGTACTCAGTCTGTGTCGTGTGTTGTCACCTACCTGCAGTACTCAGTCTGTGTCATGTGTTGTCAACTATCTGCAGTACTCAGTCTGTGTCATCTGTTGTCACCTACCTGCAGTACTCAGTCTGTGTCGTGTGTTGTCACCTACCTGCAGTACTCAGTCTGTGTCATGTGTTGTCACCTACCTGCAGTACTCAGTCTGTGTCATCTGTTGTCACCTACCTGCAGTACTCAGTCTGTGTCATGTGTTGTCACCTATCTGCAGTACTCAGTCTGTGTCATGTGTTGTCACCTACCTGCAGTACTCAGTCTGTGTCATGTGTTGTCACCTACCTGCAGTACTCAGTCTGTGTCGTGTGTTGTCACCTACCTGCAGTACTCAGTCTGTGTCATGTGTTGTCACCTACCTGCAGTACTCAGTCTGTGTCATGTGTTGTCACCTACCTGCAGTACTCAGTCTGTGTCATGTGTTGTCACCTACCTGCAGTACTCAGTCTGTGTCATGTGTTGTACCTGCTCTGACGTACTCAGAGTACTGGCATGTGTGTCAACGAGTACCAGTCTGTGTTGGTGCACCTTTGAGTGCAACTCAGTCGTATGGCTGTTGGTCAGAGCAGGTGAGTGGATGTTAGTAAGCGAGTACCAGTGGGAGCGTCATGAGTAAGAGTGAATAAGATCTCAGGCCTGGCATGAAAGACTGAGCATGAGAGTCCATGGGCCTGTTGAGTAAGAGTGAGGGCCTGTTGAGTAAGAGTGAGGACCTGTTGAGTAAGAGTGAGGGCCTGTTGAGTAAGAGTGAGGCCTGTTGAGTAAGAGTGAGGCCTGTTGAGTAAGAGTGAGGGCCTGTTGAGTAAGAGTGAGGGCCTGTTGAGTAAGAGTGAGGGCCTGTTGAGTAAGAGTGAGGCCTGTTGAGTAAGAGTGAGGGCCTGTTGAGTAAGAGTGAGGGCCTGTTGAGTAAGAGTGAGGCCTGTTGAGTAAGAGTGAGGGCCTGTTGAGTAAGAGTGAGGGCCTGTTGAGTAAGAGTGAGGGCCTGTTGAGTAAGAGTGAGGGCCTGTTGAGTAAGAGTGAGGGCCTGTTGAGTAAGAGTGAGGGCCTGTTGAGTAAGAGTGAGGGCCTGTTGAGTAAGAGTGAGGGCCTGTTGAGTAAGAGTGAGGACCTGTTGAGTAAGAGTGAGGGCCTGTTGATTAAGAGTGAGGGCCTGTTGAGTAAGAGTGAGGGCCTGTTGAGTAAGAGTGAGGACCTGTTGAGTAAGAGTGAGGGCCTGTTGAGTAAGAGTGAGGGCCTGTTGAGTAAGAGTGAGGGCCTGTTGAGTAAGAGTGAGGGCCTGTTGAGTAAGAGTGAGGACCTGTTGAGTAAGAGTGAGGGCCTGTTGAGTAAGAGTGAGGGCCTGTTGAGTAAGAGTGAGGACCTGTTGAGTAAGAGTGAGGGCCTGTTGAGTAAGAGTGAGGGCCTGTTGAGTAAGAGTGAGGGCCTGTTGAGTAAGAGTGAGGGCCTGTTGAGTAAGAGTGAGGGCCTGTTGAGTAAGAGTGAGGGCCTGTTGAGTAAGAGTAAGAGTGAGCCTGTTGAGTAAGAGTGAGGACCTGTTGAGTAAGAGTGAGGACCTGTTGAGTAAGAGTGAGGGCCTGTTGAGTAAGAGTGAGGGCCTGTTGAGTAAGAGTGAGGACCTGTTGAGTAAGAGTGATGGACCTGTTGAGTAAGAGTGAGGGCCTGTTGAGTAAGAGTGAGGGCCTGTTGAGTAAGAGTGAGGGCCTGTTGAGTAAGAGTGAGGGCCTGGTGGGTAAGAGTAACGATGTGCAGCCTGCTAATAAAGTTGAGATATGTTTAATGTAGTTCAGTGGGACTGAGTTGGTTGTGCAGGTTGATGTGGACTGCGGGGGGTTGAGAATGTATATTGTAGTTCAGTGGGACTGTGTTGGTTGTGCAGGTTGATGTGGACTGCGGGGGGTTGAGAATGTATCTTGTAGTTCAGTGGGACTGTGTTGGTTGTGCAGGTTGATGTGGACTGCGGGGGGTTGAGAATGTATCTTGTAGTTCAGTGGGACTGTGTTGGTTGTGCAGGTTGATGTGGACTGCGGTGGGTTGAGAATGTATCTTGTAGTTCAGTGGGACTGTGTTGGTTGTGCAGGTTGATGTGGACTGCGGGGGGTTGAGAATGTATCTTGTAGTTCAGTGGGACTGTGTTGGTTGTGCAGGTTGATGTGGACTGCGGTGGGTTGAGAATGTATCTTGTAGTTCAGTGGGACTGTGTTGGTTGTGCAGGTTGATGTGGACTGCGGTGGGTTGAGAATGTATCTTGTAGTTCAGTGGGACTGTGTTGGTTGTGCAGGTTGATGTGGACTGCGGTGGGTTGAGAATGTATCTTGTAGTTCAGTGGGACTGTGTTGGTTGTGCAGGTTGATGTGGACTGCGGGGGGCCTGGCAGCTGTCGGCAGCATCACCTACCCAGCCATCAGTGCGTTTGTGTCCGCACACGCTGAGGCTGACCAACAAGGTAAGTGACACAATGTCATACCTGTGGAAAGACGGATTTATTTTAGTGGACTTTATGATGCATTTTAGTGTGCTGTAATGTTTTTACAAAGTCTATGTGTTGTGCCAATCGTATTACTGGCATTCCAATGTGTATCTAAAATAAGAATAGGAGTACAGTACAGTACAGTACAGTACAGTACAGTACGACAATTCATACCGGGTAAGACGGAGTTATTTTAGTAACTATTACAGGTGATTTAGGTACAGTACAGTACAATTTACAAAGTCTATGTAGTGTCCAATCGTATTACTGGCATTCCAATGTGTATCTGAAATAAGAATAGGAGTACATACAGTACAGTACAGTACAGTACAGTACAGTACAGTACAGTAAGTACAGTACAGTACAACTATTGACCAAGGGGTGATATGTAGGAGTACAGTACGGTACAACTATTGACCAAGGGGTGATATGTAGGAGTACAGTACGGTACAAC
The DNA here is from genome assembly GCA_025642075.2 of Ridgeia piscesae. Lineage (NCBI taxonomy): Eukaryota > Metazoa > Annelida > Polychaeta > Sabellida > Siboglinidae > Ridgeia > Ridgeia piscesae. The sequence goes on from JAODUO010000456.1 coordinate 208,987, forward strand.
TATTGACCAAGGGGTGATATGTAGGAGTACAGTACGGTACAACTATTGACCAAGGGGTGATATGTAGGAGTACAGTACGGTACAACTATTGACCAAGGGGTGATATGTAAGAGTACAGTGCGTACAATACAGGTTGATTATAAGATTCAAAATCTCAAATCCCGACATAAATTCAACTCTGTGATATCTAAACACTAACTATCTAGCTACCCTAACCATGTGCATTGCCTAAATCCCAGATGTGTACAGTGTAACTAAAAAAGACAAACTGTTTGGATTTACAAAAGATTATCAATTATTTTTGTTTAAAACATTCCCCAGTCCGTTGTCAAGTCCGTTGTCAAATAAATTATATTGTCAAATAAATTATATTGAGAACAGCGATTTCGTTATTCTACGTGTATAAGTATTATATGTATCTGTACTTTATATAAGTTTATGTTTTGGGGTCGCAGGAAGACGGCACATTATGTGCCATGTGACACATAACAATACTTTTTTGTTTTGATTGCTCATGTACATGTATAATGTATTCTTGTTGTTGTTATGAAATAAAATTTATTGATTGTACAGTGCAGTGCAGTGCAGTGCAGTGCAGTGCAGTGCAGTGCAGTGCAGTCCAGTGCAGTGCAGTGCAGTGCAGTGCAGTACAGTACAGTACAGTACAGTACAGTACAGTACAGTACAACTATTGACCAAGGGGTGATATGTTCCTATGTTCCAGGTGTGGCTCAGGGAGTGATCACAGGTATCCGAGGCCTCTGTAATGGATTGGGGCCAGCGCTGTACGGGATCGTGTTTTACCTCTTCCATGTCGATCTGAACCAGTCTGACGATGACATGAACTCAATCCCCAAGACCCACCTCAACCCTCACCGAGTGGTCAACGTGACAAGTCGACCTGAACCCTCGCCCCTCACTGGACTGGTAGGAACAGTTTCTGTTGGTTCTCATTTACTAGATCATCACCACAACCTAGATCATTTAAATGTTTTCCATTTGTTTTAAATCAATGAATATTTGTTTTGTTATTATCTTGTAGGTCTTTATAAGTCCATGTCTTTACACATTGATAATCGTTAAATCTTTATTTAATATTTTTCTTCATATACAGTCACGCCTCGTTATAACACTAATTGGATATAACGCGGGCAGTCGTCGACCCCGAATTTCTGCCGCCAAGGGGGAAATGGGCGCTACTGCTAACATTAACGCTGTAATTAACTGTCATTTATTTTTATGAAGTCCTCACGTTTGTCTTGTACAGGTGTATCTAGAAACAATGTAATGATATTAAAAAAATTAACACAGAAGTACAACTGCGTTTTTCAAACCGATCTATTGTGTAACTAGTGCATGGTTTGTGTGGTGATTTCTTAAGTGTTTGTTTAAACCGTGACCAATTCCTTTGATTGCATTTAAATAACTTTAGGCACAGTAAATTTGGTGCAAAGCACTGTTTGTTTGCGCTGATATCAATTGCATTTGTCTCCTGCTAGTTCGCTGTGGCTTCGGCGAAGGCGCCCGTTCACTGTGGCTTCCCCGAACGGGCGCCTTCGACGGCTTGTAAATCGCTCCACCTCAGTTCGCATTGGCTCTGAATTTATTTCAAAACTGTACACCATTCGCAAGTTTTACTCAGTTCAACATTCTAAAGTGTATATTATTTTAACATAATACACATTTAATTTGGTTGTCAATGTCAATTAGTTTTATAAATCACGCATAGACCGTGCAACCAGCACAGTACAATATAATGTATAACGCGCCTCGTTTATAACGCGGTTCCATTTCATGGACCCCAACTACCGCGTTATAGCGAAGCGTGACTGTAACTTATTTTTATTTATTGTCATCTATTTGAAGGGATTTATTATCATTCACATAACTTACAATTTTGTATCATATAAATATGTATTTTAAGTACTTCATTTCTTACTAACACTGGTGTACATCCTCTTGTTGTAGCATCTGACACTTAATGACCACTGTAACTACATCTGTTTCAGAGCATTATGTCATGTCCTTCTTTTGACAACCTCTAACTGTGTCATTGTCAGAGCCGGTCCTCCTTTTACTGACAATCTTTCTGTTAGTGTGTGTTTCTGAGCACTATATAAATTCCTTCTTTTACTGACAACTTCTTTGACCATGTCTGTTTCAGAGCATCATGCCGGGTCCACCATTTGCATTTGGGGCGATCCTCGTCATTCTTGCCATTCTAGTCGCAGTCTTCATTCCCGATTCGCCTCACCAGTCCGGAGTGATGAAATCTCCTACCAGGCGGTCGCCTCCAACGGCCCTGGAGCACTTCCAGAGAGACACGGGTTAGTTTGACTGATGTGTGTAGACACATTTGCTGCATTTATTTGCTATGTCCATTTAATATCTTCTGGACTTGACCTCAGATATAAGTGTCATAAGTGTTTTTATATCAAACAGTCAATGACATCAAAACACTTAGATAAAAAGAGGACAAAAAACATTTGATGTAGTTTTGAGACACATTGCATGTCGTCAATTGCAGGGTTCTTTATTTACATTGAGATGCAGTGACATACTAATTCTAGTCATTAAGCTAAAGTAGTGTTTCTGATAATATATTTAATGAGTTGACATTAGCATTAGCAAACACATGTGGCCAGTTCTATATAAGACACCATAAACCTAAATCTGTAAATATGTCTGTTATTAATAAATAAATTAAGGAAAAAATACTATGTTATGAAGAACAGGAGAAGAAAAGATATTTTTTGCAAGACTGAAAAAAAAATTAAAGGCTATAATACAAGTGGCAAATGAAAACTGAAATACTATTATCCATTCAATCAGCTGATATCGCACGAATTACAATAGTACTAATGGTTTTAGTTTGTACTATCAACATTAACAGAGAAAAATTCTGAAAAAATCCATGTCATGGAATGTTGCAATTTGTTTACAAGTAGACAAGAAATACAACGGGTAAATTTGTGCACATTGATATGTCGATGCGTACTTTGTTTAGGCGTACAACTTGTTTTCCGTGATGTGTATGATGCCTCAGAAATAACCTTGGTTTTGATCCGTGGGATATTGTTTTGATCCTTGTGCTGTTATTTCAGGAATCCGGATCCATGAGAATGAACCACTGATAGAGGAAGTGGAACATAACGTGTAGGCACTTGATGCAAACATGGAGAGTTCTCACAATGGTCATGCCTTGGTCATTACACTCTGTTGGTCAGCGGGCATACTGACCAACAAATCTGGTCAACCACTGATGTCACATCGCAGTTGCATCGGTCACTAGCCTGTTGTGTTGTCTGTGTCGATGACACTGTCGTTTAGGTGACACTTGTGTCAGTGACGTTCTCATGTACTTGAGTCGGTGCCAACCTTTGTGCCATATTCTGGCCCAGTGTTGCCGTCGAACCTGTGGCGATGTCGATACATCGTGTCATGTCTCGGTGTCGTTACGGATGTTTTATGTCAGATCCGACCGAATGTCATTTTTGACAGTTGTCGATGTGGTGTCATCATAGCAGTTTAGTCACTGGCTGGCCTAGTGTCATGACCTAATGTCACTAATGACGTAGTGTCACTGCCTGGCTTGGTGCTGCCGTCGGGCACCGTGTGTCTGCAAAGCTTTGTCAATAGTGTACTATGTTCAGTTAAAAACTTACTGTGTCACTGGACTCAATCGAGTGTCACTGGTGTCAAGTTTTGTGTCACTATAGACATGCTTTGTATTGGCATGAACTGTCAGAGTCACTGTAGCAGCTGTGTCAAAATTGACCCAACACAACAGTTGATAAAAGCTATGTTCACACTAAGTCATGTGTACAGTCATGTGCAGTCATGTTTGCAGTCATACAAAAATGACAAAACTATCATGTGCGAAGTAGGCGCGAGCGAGATAAAGAGTGAGAGAGTATTTATGTGTTTTGTTGGGGAAACTGTTCTAACTGTGACGTGGATTGGTGTGCTTGTTTCAATTGTTTCCAGTTCGATAAAGCTGTTCCGACAAGTTGTCATATTTTATATAACTGTGTTGTTTTTTAAGTTAGGCAAATAAAAAAAATCTTTGGTGAAAATTTTGGTGGGAATGAATAACTGAATAATTGTTACGTGGTGCCGTCTTGTACTAATCGATTAAGAAATTACTTCTGCTAAGTGTCTTCAGCCAAATGAAATACGGTGTAGAAATTATGGTTATACGCACAGGGCAGGACAAGGCTCAAAGTCTCTGAGTGAGCGCGACTCTAATGTACGCGGTCGTTCACCGTCAATACATACACAGGCTGCTACATTATAAACAGTGTCATGCTGTCGGTGACATGTTGTGTCATAATGTCGATGTTTTACAGCATCTGCATCGGAAATGACTCGCTCATTCTGAGCCTGTTTACAATTGTTGTTTGTTTACCTCGTCAGGCTGAGTGACATGTGGAAGGTTGATATGTATATAGTGTGTTAAAGATACATTATGACGCTGTGTGGCGTGTTATGTCATGTATTCTGACACTGCGTGGGTCATGTGTAATACATTACGACGCTGCACACGTCAGGTGTAAAAATATTGTCATTTTGTGCTGTTTGCGATTGCTGGAATACTAGCTCCTGGAATGCTAGACTAGATTTTGGAATACTATCTTCTGGAATATCATCTTTTGGAATACTAGCTCCTGGAATACTAGACCAGCTTCTGGAATACCATCTTCTGGAATACCCGTACCATCTAATGCTAGTGTCTCAGTGGTAATGCCAGCAGTCATGTATAAAACTGAAATATTTGTATAACGTCGAGGTTACTATGTGAATTTGTAATTGCTGGTCGTCAAGGTTACCACCGCCTTAATCTGTGTATTTACTGGTTGTCAAGGTTACTGCCTAAGCGATGCCTCGTCGCGGTGTAGGCTAAATTAGGCTCTCGATGTTCATTGGTCGCTTTTGTATGAGCGATGCTAGCAAGTCCGTGGTCCCAGTGTGTGTTGTACAGAGAAATGGTGTAGTTCGGCTTGGATGCACTCGACAACAATTGTGGCTTGTTGACGGCTTTCTCGAATCCAGTCCGACTGCCTAGTAATTGGTGGATGTTTCATGCCTTGTGCTACGGTAGCATTACCTGATGTCATTTTATCTCAAGGGACAAACTGTTGCTTCATTCACACAGCAGTTCGTCATCAGATTAAGGATAATTTTTAGAAGTTAATGAACACATGTTGATGTGAAGCACCAAGCAACGTGTTATGACAGATGTGTAAGATCAGGTGTGTAATACACACTTGGGAAGTTATGGAGCTCGTTCTTGGTTTGCTTTTGTGATGCAACGTTGAATCTCTACTACAATAATAAATAATAATGCGCTGTGTCCATGGCAACCAACCAGGATGTGTCAGAGGGGTGCCTTACACACTTGTGATCCACGTGTGAATATGATAACACACCTACCTGTGATACACTTGTGAATACAGGTTACACATTGTGTATAGTCTGTGGTGCAGAGGTAATTGTTTAGAGCAGTGTCACCGACTGTTCCAGTGCTGTGACATGGCGTTTGTTTTGTCAAGTGTGGTGATATATGGACATCTGTCGTTAGCCCTCCTCATTGCTTCCATCATTGTGGCAATCCCTGTCAAATGCTGTCATTGTGGTGTCATTTGTCAACAATTGTCAGTGAGGTGATATCTGTCAGTCACTCTTTGGGATGACATCTGTCAGTCGCTGTCAGTGACATCTGTTGTCAGCACTGTCAGTGTGGTAGCATCTGTCATCATCTGTGTAATCACTGTCAGTGTATTATCTTGTGCCGCTTTCTGAAAGTTGCCGATTTAAAAGTGAATGATGCGATTAAAGTGAAAATTATATATAAACTGACAACTGGTGTTGACTGGGTGAATCCTGTTGGGCCTTGAGGAATACTTTGTTACAAACACACATCAATTTCGAGTGTGGTTTCTTTATATTCTCAATTAACATTCTCTGTCCACCCAATGACACCTGTCAATCAATCACCATAGCTCTATCCAGCCAATCACACCTGTCAGTCAACTGTCATCACTGTCCACCCAATAAAACCAGCCAATCAACCATCATCACTCTATCCAGCCAATCACACCTGTCAGTCAACTGTCCACCCAATAAAACCAGTCAATCAACCATCATCACTCTATCCAGCCAATCACACCTGTCAGTCAACTGTCATCACTGTCCACCCAATAAAACCAGCCAATCAACCATCATCACTCTATCCAGCCAATCACACCTGTCAGTCAACTGTCATCACTGTCCACCCAATAAAACCAGCCAATCAACCATCATCACTCTATCCAGCCAATCACACCTGTCAGTCAACTGTCCACCCAATAAAACCAGCCAATCAACCATCATCACTCTATCCAGCCAATCACACCTGTCAGTCAACTGTCATCACTGTCCACCCAATAAAACCAGCCAATCAACCATCATCACTCTATCCAGCCAATCACACCTGTCAGTCAACTGTCATCACTGTCCACCCAATAAAACCAGTCAATCAACCATCATCATTCTATCCAGCCAATGATACCTGCCAATCAACATCACTCTGTCCAGTCAAGGAAACCTGTCAACTTCCACCACTGTCTAGCCCACGATACCTGTCGATCAATTTCCTTCACTCTGTCCAGCTAGTGACACCTGTCAATCAACCATCGTCACTCTGTCCTATCTAGTTAATGATACCTGTTAATTATCCTCCACCACTGTCCAGTCCAGCCGAGGGAATCTGTCGACCAATCATAGTTAAGAAGACCAGTCAATTAATCTCTACAATTCAGTCCTGTCAGACCACCTCCACCAGTCTAGTCAGTAGTCATGACCTGTCAATCACCTTCTGTCACTCCATCTAGACATGACCTGTCAATCAACACACCTTAATCAACAATGAAGCAACAGTACTCCTATCTTAGCAGAGAAACCAGTTTTTGTGCACTGGCAGCACCTGGCAATATTCGTAAGTCGTAACACATGTACGCACACACTCACACACGTGTGCATGCACACAGACACACATGTACACTTCATAACCAGCCCCTTGTGTTTGACATTTTGAGTGCCTTTCAAATCCACTTAACAAATTTCCTTTTACCATCCACCATACTCGGCTTCAGATTTTTCTATAAGCACAAACACTATGCCCTTTGACTTGACATCGTACCACTTATGGTCACATTTCTACAAAAACCAGATAGAAAAACACCTCTTCCTCTACACAAACTACACAATACACGGCTGTTGTAGGACGTTTATTATGCAAATATATTCGAGCTAGATGTGCACAGTTTTCGAAGAAGGCTTTTCAATTACCAGAGCCTTGGTAATACCAAAGTACAACCTTTATCGACGCTGTGTTCACCCTCTAGCTGATTCGGTGATCACATGATCCAAATGACTTGGGCAAAAGCATGTTTGGCCCTATTACGGGACAACCCTAATTGTGTGGCGCTGCCACGGTAACTGTAGCTCCCTAAAACCTGAACACAAACTCTAGATGGCAGCACTAGACGGTCGTCCCGGGAAATGCACAATTTGAAGTATGTACGTCCCGGAAAGCAGAATCGACACCTGCTTTTATGAACATTTCATTTCACTTCAGCTACTGCCCCAGGGGGGCCGATTGTCCAAACTGACCAACAAGTACATTCGTGGTGTGCAATAACTTAGTGTATTTAACGAATGAAGTTTGACAAATGTCGTCGGGACCGCGGGCGACAGTGCGGCGGCTACGCGACATTGCATACTGGCGGCGATGGTCTCACTCGCATTCACGTGCTCAAACATCTTCATTTTAAATATATAAGTTACATAAATAAATCTCATTTATACATATTGCATTATTCGATGACCGTCCCACCCCACCCTCCCCCCGAGTCGGAGTGTGTCGACAAATGAATCTGTAACAGAACGGAAGAGAACAAAACAGATGTGCTCATATAATGATAATCATAAGACTAACAACAACTACAACCTACATCCTATTTTGGAGATGGCGACGGTCTGCGCAATGTCAACAAATGTCACATTCCCGATGACAACGAATGACTGAGTCACAGCAAGTACGGGGCGCAACTGTTGACATCTGATAGAGCAGCTGTGACATCCACGTTGTTGCTTAAGTAGTAAACTTACACACATCTCTCGTCCATGTCATCTTTGCCGTAAGAGTTATCTTTCAAATGTTACCTTACCCAGTAAAATTATCTTGCAAGTGTAATATTTGTAAACAAGTGAAGTTATAAACGTCACATTTCTAAGCATTATCTTGCAACCGGTATAAATTTCTATTTTTTTCTTACAAGCGGTACTTTTTCAGTAATCATTTTTGCCAACGATGCCATAAAAATCCCAACATGTTGTCTGAGTTATCTTATAAATGTCACAACGGCTGCAAGACTTGTCCAGAAAATGTGTCGTTCACAAAAACACACTGCCACAACAAATAGGACATTTGCAACAACCCACCCTTCACATTCACACTACAAGAACTCATGGAGTTGTTTTGGCAGTTCAAGATTGTCTTTTGTGTAAAACAGGCCTCACTATCATTACACTGGCAAACAGAGCTACAGGAAATGTCACAAGTGATCCAAAACACACTGTTTTGCCCAACAAATTTCACTATTTAACAGAGGACAATGAATGTCACAAGATGCTGCAAGAGAGGTCTAACAGATGTTACATTTGCTGCCAGTACTGCTTGGCAAATGCCAGACAAGCTCTCAGGGTTGACTAACATTCACCGAGAGACTGCCCTGCATTTGCTGCGAGACTGTCACACATTCATTATAAGACTGCCTCACATTTGCTGCGAGACTGTCACACATTCGTTATGAGACTGCCCCGCATTTGCTGCGAGACTGCCACACATTTGCTGCGAGACTGCCACACATTTGCTGCGAGACTGCCACACATTTGCTGCGAGACTGCCACACATTTGCTGCGAGACTGCCCTCCAATCACTGCGAGGCTGCACCCATCAGCTCTCCATTCCCTGCACATTTGACCCAGCAGAAATCACGGTCGCTGCCGAATCTTGTCTAGCACACTACATCCGCTACAACGTACCGCCGACTGACAAACACATTTACTGATGCAGTAAACCCATGTCTGCTGCTGCGGCGGCCATCTTGTGTAGCCAACGTCTTTACAATATTTCAGCAAACGTAAATGCGTCGACTGCTTTGTGATGTCATTCGGCAGTTACACATGCACCACCTAACAACGATCATTTCTTATATAGTTCCGCGGCGCTGGTCGCTTATACAGCTGCCAGAAGTCCATTCAATGTTTGTTTCGCACGCAACGGCACAGGTACAGTTTATTCACACAAAAACATCTGAGCTCTGGATGTACAACACAAAGTTCGGAGGTATCAGCGGCTGGCGTCGTAACGGGTAACTGTTGATACCACGTGTTGATGTCCAACGTGCACTGCGACGGAAATGCACAATACGCGCGTAACGACGGCGATTGTTCCGTGTTCCGACATTCGTATATAAAACTTGCACAGTCAAATTGTTTCCGTGTACATTCCGAGATCTGCACACACGAGCCGTCACAATCGTCTGCCCACCGAGGAGTTCCACAATCAGTTCATAGGTGGCACCTCAAACGTTTGGGTGATTTGCTGAAATGTGAATCTTCTGCATTCCGCAGAGCACGAGATACAAATGTTCTGCTACCATGACAACCGTAAGAAACAATGTGTTGATTTTTGTGCTGGTGTCATTTTTGCCGCATACGTTTCGAACCAAAAACAATTTCAAATTATCATCCATCATGGTACAAAAATTACTTGTTTACTCATTTACACGCACTGCCTGATAAGGTGGTTTATGAGATTTAAAGCCACGCCCACCCACTGTACACAGCAATAAAACAAAACTACTGCAACTCCTAGATCATATACTAGGATATATTTTGAAGAAATTATTGACTTTACTTTTTTGTTAATTAGAACAGAACTTTGATAAGGCTCACAATCTTAGATTGTGTTGTTTGGAATTTGCTCCACATTAAAACATACTACATCTAAATGCCACGAGATCTGGTAATTACACAAAATATGGCAGCTCGTTATAAAAACAATAGGGGTATTTTGATACATACAACAAACGTAAAAACACCTCTAAATAGCTAAGTTTGTAACCTAGTATTTACTTGCTTTATTTAAACAAATTTGACTAACTTACACACACAAGAAGAGAAATATTTGTTTCACAAGTGGGCGTAGCTTTAAATTTCACACCTTGAACAATTGGGTGGCAACACACTTTTTCGTAACAAGAGACAGTGCCCATTTCTCGAGAGCGAGAAGAAACCACGATAATAAATACTGAACTACATGCAGGTGACATGCAAATTAAGTACGTCTCTGCACACCGATCGACGCCATTCTACGTATAAACAAGTCCTGCCCACAAGCCCCCTGGTGGCCTACGTATAAACTACTCCCTGGTGGCATATATACAAACCATGTGGAAGCACCGTCGCGGTCCAGCCACATCTCAAGCGTTTGCGCATTGGGGAGCGCATTTGCGCGATTCCAAATACGAAAAATTCAACTTTTTCTTTGGTTCTAAGCATATGATATATCCAACCTCACTCATTCGCGGCTCACCAGTGAATAGAAATCTCCCCGAATCTCGTTGTTGCGGATATGCCCCCCCCGCCCCCGTAAAAATGTACTGTATGCGACAAAGTCGAAATTTTCGTATTTGAAACGCCCGCCGCGCATTCCCCCCCGACCCGACAAGCCCCTAGAAATATACAGCCCCCCCTCCGCTGTGTCCGTCTCTGTGTAGAAAGACGATAAATAAAATGGAATAATTTACAAAGTTCATGTGAGTGTCACTATTGCGACATGAAGTACTCTGGATGCGAGGGGTCAGAGGGCGTGTCCTTCTCGAACCGTTTTGCTTCCTCCTGCATACTCTGTTTAATCTTTAAAATTTCTGCCGATTCGTTCTGATCCGGCTGAAAACACAAGGGCAACAAGTGTGATGCGGCGAACGCAACGCGAAGCAGGAAGCTTCGTCGGAAAGGTGATTCCGCAAAAGCGATATTCTGTAGATTTGCTAAGGTTGTAGGCATATCTAGGGTCGCCACCATCCGCGTGGGAAATAAAAATATGGGACGGACTCCCGTTCACTTTGTAAAGGATGACGTATTCATCTCGTGATTATGAAATATTTCGTATTTTAAGGGAGGGTGGCAGCCCTAGGTGTACTACATAACTGACAGTGGTATGGCATTCTAACAATTGTCAACAACACATTCTGCACATTTTTTACTACATATATATATATATATATATTGGTTTGTGAATATTTTCAAAGTTAACAGGTAAAAAGAATTTTCTGACTGTACGTGTGACACATACACACACATAGGGAGTACTGGATAGCAAGCAGGAGTCTTCATGATTTACCTATCCATATTCCATATGAACAGAAGCAGGAGGTAGGAAATGTTGGTGGGCCACTGGCGGGCCACTAGTTCGCCACTGGTGAAGTGAGACATTGACGTGTAGAAAATTATGAAAACATTTTAGAAAGGTGAACATTTTTAGATGGAGGACAGTAACGAAGGTTGCGGGAAGGATGGGAAGACCACGGAAGAGGGACAACTATTTGACTAAGTGAAACTAGAGAAAGATAGATAATATTGCGAAGAGAGCAAGACGCAGGACACAAAGGAAAAATAAAACCACCAGGAGAAGTGAAACGATGACAACGAATGAGTGAGTATGTTTGATACATGAGAAGGCTGAAAGAACAAGGAAAGACCTGGACAGGATGGAATGAACTTGTCACACGGAAGACCTTGGGGTAGACTGAGGGAAGTGAAGTGTAATACTGAATTTATCAACGACTGGATGATAGATAATTGAATGAATACATAAATAAAGAGAAATACAAAGTTCAGCTAAAATAGAAGGTTACATTAATAAAGAACCTGCCACACGCATAACTGAAGACTTATTTCCTAGACAGATTTCTAGAAAAGTCCGAATTTTGTGAAGGATTATTCCTGTTTCTCAGCAGTATTTAAATGTTCTAACATCTTCGAACAACTTGACAACACTTTTCAGTAGTCCTTCAATATTTTCCAGAATTTATACCTCTTTCTAGGATCATATAACACATAGATTAGATTATTTGACCTAAACAAGTGTTTAAAATAGGGGTATACAACTAATAAACAATTTATAAGAGTATCTACATGTGCATGACATTTCGTCACAATTCTAACTCAAAATAAAATATATTTAAAACAAATTAAAACAACCATCCCTGCTAGATCTCTACTGAGAGAACGATGATTTGCTGTGTGTGATTATGAAGTAATACAACAAAATAAATGGATATAACTGATCGAAAACAGTCAGTATAATATAGTGAGTTTTAACCCCTGGCATCTAGCAACAACCTTCAGTGATTCCAGGAATGAATTACCTGACGACATACTGAACACAGCAAGGACATTAGTATATGGTAAATAATTATGCTTTCCATTTACATGAACATGTGGACTAACAATGTCTAACATGCACACATATATAACTACGAACACCCCTACAAACATGTGCTCATGCAGGCACAACATTTACACAGACACAAACAATAACACAGACACTTGAACAACACAACTGTGCTTAGGTAGCACATGCACGCACACAAATATGTTTTGATAATACAACTGTGTTTAAATAACACAGATGTTAACGCATATAAAATTTTGTGTGAATGACTGATGTAGCCATAAGTGTGTATAGACAATGCTGTTTATGACACAGATGCACGTGGTCAACACATGCATTAACACAGATGTGTACAGACAACACAGACACGCATGTGGATATGCCTAGATAAAACAAGACACCACGTGTGTACAGACGACACAGACACAAACATTGTAGTCAACACACACATAAATGTATATAAACAACACAAACATGCACAGACAACAACATACGTGCAGACGAGAATGTACGTAAACGACGCATAAGTGCAGCTAGACATGTGATAATAGACTCAATCTGTTTAGACAATGCAGAGCTACAAATGTGTTTAACTGGATGAGTAGATGCAGGCGTGACTATGCCAAGACAGAACACAGACAGCGACAAGATTGACGCGTGAGACTGACACAGATGTTAGTGTGTTAGTGTGTAGTGTCCACTATGTGTCTAACTAATGCGTCTACACACTCTACTGCAGTCATGGTATTTCATGCCTGGACAACGGTCATGCAATGACTATGGACACTGCAGCAACAGAGAAGCGACGATGACACAATGATACGTCCGACACGGTGTGTCCAACATGACGACATGTGATGTTCAACTTATGACATGACACCACATGTGACGAGATGATGTGTCCGACACGACAACGCGTCTCACATTACATGATGATGTATCTTACACGGCAATATGTCCGACATGATGACACGTCCGACATAACGACATATCTGACACAACGCCACATGTCATGTTTGACATGTCATGTTTGACATGATGACGACACATCTGACATGACAACATGTCTGACATGACGTTTCGGACACACCCAACAAAATGTCTGACATGATGACATGTCCGACACATCCGACACAAGATGACACATCTGACAAGACGACTGGCGACGAGACAGAAGCGACGTTGCAGCGAGGTAAAGCGAGACATCTCAGTGACATTGAACGTTTACCTCAATCTATATCGCGGCTCTATCTTGCCTACTCACATTGTCTTGGTACTGAAGGTTATACGGTACCATTTCGCCCGCAGTGCCCCCTGCTGGCAAATCGTCGCGCGGCGTTCTGCGACCGTTGTGTGGAGAGTTCTTCAATGCTTCCGCCATGCCATCGCCTACGACCAATCAGAAATCAGAGGTCATGTGACATCCATCGGAACTATTTTAAGATTTTGCAACATTTCTCACTACTGTATTACAGTAAAAATTTGCTATTAAGATCACTCTCGAGAAGGGCGAAGATGACCTGTATAGCAAGGTAATTGTTTTAGCAAGACTAATTTGCTACATTTGATATTACAGAAATAATTCTGAACCATCCAAAGGTGGTGTTAATTGCAAGGTGGCCTTAATTGCAAGAGGGCCTATTCTAAAGGGTTCGATATCTTATCATTGCACCATTTTTTAATACTTACAACTTTATTGTTTGTTTGAAAAAAATAGAGAAATGTATTAATTAACTGTTGAATTGTTCCTGTTTATTGTATACTTAAAAACAGTCTGTATCTGATGTGAATGAAACGTGTGACGACAACAACAGATACACTTGTATTCTGTGGATACTAAAAAACTTCTCTAGTGTTTAGTTGTTCACAAATGTATCATAGTAATAAACGAGTGATAAACATCAGCATGTCCCACCACCCAGAGGAAGGGGGGCACGCTTGCACCCTGGAATGTGTTTAATGGTGAACTAAACAGACCACAAAGGAATACACTATAATTTGACCTCAGTTTGCGTATGTGGGAGAGTACAAGTGCTACTTACCAAAGTAACAATTCCAGTTATTAGAAAACTACTTATCAATAAATAACCTCTTTGGTTACGTCTCATTACCCCAGGACACTCGTACATAACCACACATGTATATATGCCACATGTATATATGTAGGCCAAAAATCGCTCAGTTTAGAAGTCTTTCGGCTCGGCATGCAAACTACAGAGATAATTACCCATCTTGGATAAAAGGTGTGATAGTAAAAGGGGTGACACCCACTTCAGTGAAGGCGAACATATCTTATGGAACAATACAAAACAATGTCTGTCATTTGAAATCATTTCACATCTGTTCCGCGGTAGACAGACAACCCAGGACTGAATAAGTAGGCCCCCATTGTGACAGTCTACCTCATGCTGCAGTGTTATCTTAACGAAATCACACCCAACTGCTGGGCACAGCTGTGCAGGTACTCCCAACTCGAACAGCTGGTGTGAACTTTTTGCTTTACGACAACAACAATAGAACGCAGCCAGAACACCTGTGTGTGTGACTGTCTGTGCCTGGTTTTATTGCCGGTGTGACTTGTTTCAGCAGGGGTATGGAAAATTATGACACTTAGCATTTATTAATGAAATTTATTATAACAAAATGTGAGTCAAGATGTGGGTGTGTGCGTTCGTGCGTGTGTGCATGTGCGTGCATGTGCGAGTGTATGTGTGTATGAGTGTGTGTATGTGTGTGCATGTGTGTGCGTGAGTGTGTGTGTATGCGAGTGTGTGTGTGTGTGTGTGTGTGTGTGTGTGTGTGTGTGTGTGTGTCGTGTGCGTGCGTGGGTATGAGTGTGTGTGTTGCAAGTGTGGATGTCTCACACTTATACTTACTACGCAAAACACACTTAAAAATCAGATATGCAAAATAAGCAGTGGGCCTCGTCAATAAAACTAATTGCCGCTACACTACGTGACCGAATATCTGCTGAACTACTGGACCAGATGTCACCACTTACCATTCATGACATGTGACATGTCAGGCCCTAAAGGCCCCATTCCTCCGTCGGGCCCTGGCATTCCAGGAAATTGCTACAACACAGAGATATGTTTCACAGAAAGATGTTTTAAAAAATAACCACAACATTACTTCAACCTCATCACCAATAAACACAATGCAATAACCCTTTAGACCTCAGCCATTTTTTGTGTAAAGCCCCTGGTTCCACAGAAAAGTAGGTCAGATTCCGAAAAATGACAGGGGTGTCCGTTTTTGAGGCGTAGGTCTTTTCTTATTGAATTTCCATCATTGCAAGTTAACATTATTTTAATGGGCATATAATTATCTTCATATTGGATGTAGATATGCTTTATCATTAATCTAAAAAAGTTGACCATAATGCAACAGATGTGCCAGTATATCAATATTTTACTATAACATGACATATTACGTGACGTAACTTTTTATAGCTTCATTTCTTACTGCTACAAGTAGTAGATATTTGAAAGGCAGTGTAATTACCTACACATTGGTACCAATATTATTATTATACCTTGGATATTATTGTTGCATATACTCGAATACAGTGGAATCATACATGACAACATGAGAAGCTAGTGCCCAGGCACAGTACAGCGGCCAAGTGTCCGTTACCACCCCGGGCAGCCCCGGTCGAAACACCAGCAAGTAAACAACAGAACAGTCCCGCAAGTTACACCACTTACAAATACCTCAATAATTATAATACAATTATGCCAATCATTGTATTATGTCCTAGTTGAGCAGACTGACTTTATTCAAGAATAGGGGACACCGAGTATGGGACTCGTCTCATAGACGTAGTGTGTTTACAAAATGAGCTCGACCGACCAATTTCCCCGACAACAACAACGATCTTCGAAATGAAACATCTACTAAAGTCACATATTCGATGCGTGAAACGGCTTAAATTGCAAACACTTTGGCTGACTTCTTCTGCAGTCAAATGATTCAGACCAGCCAACGCCATTTTGCTAACACAAAAAGGGGCACTTTGAAAAATTGCATCAAACTCCGTAAACTTTAATAGCACCAGCAGCCATAAATACCCACAATGCATTGCTGATATGTTAACCCTTCAAGTTAAATGTGTTTCAAAAGTATCTTCCAGAGAGCACCTCTAGAATAGATCAAACCAGGACGCTAATATATACGACCGGGTATGGCCGACTTGAAGAGTAAACAGCTGGCCGGCTACGGCCGACTTGAGGTCTAAAGGGTTAAACAGGGCTTTTTATGTCAGTCCAACTGACAATTTTAATATTATGTTGCAGTAACAATTTGATTTACTAATTTGGTATGCAACTATAGTGAGAAAACCCCAAACGATGTGTCTAATATTCAATGTTGTAACATTAAAACTTGTTACCTACGGAATTGGAGAAGACCACAAGTGTGGTTTATAAGAACTCTGGTCTGGGGTAAATGTGCTACAACTTACCCCGGGCATGCTGCCTGGAATTGAGGGTTTCATCATGCCATACATATTTTCTCCCGAGTTGGTGGAATCTGTAATGAATAAGGACACAGAAATATTATTAACTCGATACAACACGCCGAGTAATTCCAAGAGATTCTGAACACTGAGCAGATATCAATGTACACCAAACTAGTCTAAATCTGATTTGTTTTTGTTCAAAGAATTGGATTACCTTTACAACTCAGTGTTTTGACTAGTGTCAATACCAGCCAAGAACGATCCTACTTTTGATATTTAGGGTAGTTGCATATGTTTGCAGTGTATGTTAAGCATTACAACAATTGTTGTGTAACACACGAAACCTATTAACGCAAACTGATGCTTTTTTAGTTTACAAACTTTTTTACTTTACAAATTGCTTCAATCATTATGGCAGATTACGATGACGGTGACATTCTAACTGTTAATTCACTGACAACATGAATGGTTATAGTCTCAGTTAGATGCACGACAGTGAGCTAGATTAGACAACAAATACCTGGTTTAGTCATTACAAAATGTGCACTGATTTCTGCTGTTGCAAAACCTTACACTGTAAGAATGACAACTTACTGTGGAGCGTATTAATTGCAAATATTATATGTCTCAGTCCACCAGCTGTGGGACTTTAGGAATAAATGTGCTCCAAAGTAAGTAAACATTATTACGATATACTGACATCTTGGAGCCAACATTTTCCATATTGCCACTAATTTGAAGTGTCCAGAGAACATCAGTTACAACAAATGTTCAAAGTAATCTACAGAACCACAATAACACAGACAGGTGTCTAATCATGCTTACGTCACATGAGGACACCTACTGAAATTTGTTAAATTAAAATAATTTCCAACACTATACAGTAAACTTATCCAGAAACAAGAAAGCTAAAAAAAAACATAAACGGTACACAGAGAAACATTAGGAAATTTTTCTACTAAAAACAAACTGCGAATATATCCCATCTTTTACAGGGTATAAAACAATGCACTAGAAACATATTCTCCAAAGTCTGACTACCTAAACTCTGCCTCATTCCCGGGCAAACAGAACGTAACACATGCATCAGCAACAACATTCAAAATATAATATTGAAATCATTTAGTATTAATAGTAAGTGTAGTTGGTGTTAACTGGTTTAAAGCTGCTACGTACAAAGCGTCAAACTAGTAAAATGAAAGTGAAAGCAGGAAGACGGGGGGGGAGGATGAAGGGGGGACACAGACAGATGTTAATGAAGCGACAATGGGTTTAGGCAGCGGACAATATCGCAATGTAGCAGAAAGGTTCACCTCGTCGCGGTAATCTCTGAGGAGAATAAGGACCGGTAGAACCTATCAGCGACAGGAAACACGACGGGTCAGCATACAAATGTCAGCATACAAACGTCAGCAAACATGTCAGCAAGTGTCACAGTTTATGCGAGACCAGGCTCAACGTTATGCAACAAAGCATGACAGCACGTCATGGCAGATTCGGCGGGAAACGTACAGCGCAACTAACGGGCTCAATTAACACTGTCAGCAACTAATGCATCGTGGATAAAACATAACGATAATGTCACTGGATCAGGCAATATAATTGATGGATCCATCATGTCATTTTTACAGTTCGACGAGGTTATTTAAAATAACTCCTGACTGACATATTTTTCATTGAAATGCTGAATATATAATTTGCAATAATAACACTGGGTTGTTTTAGCATGGTCGTATTTAGAACTGTGATGTCACACTCTGGATCCAACAATAGTACCAGGTGTAACCTAAATATAGAGCACAGCGTAGTATTTATATCGATGATATATATTTAATGCACATAGCAGTGATATAGCGTGAATACATTTCTGTGGGAACATAAAACGTAAAAGTAAAAGAACACAGACAGCTAGACCAGAATGGCTGCTACCCACACTACGAACAATCATTCTGAGATTTGCCTAGAAACAATAAATTTAACTACAACTGTACTTCTTAACTACAGCCCTACTTTTTTGCAACATGGAATGGAGACAGAAATGTTTGCAAACCTTGAGGACTTGGCATTATCGGCGTGCCTGGGGGCCCTTGATTTGGTGGCCCCTACAAACAACGAAAGTCATTATACACAGGCATGAAAGGATAGCATCATGAAAATTATTTATTTTATATTTTTTACACGAGATTTTTTACATAAGATTTAATAAAATAACTGTTAAATATTGTTGTTAACGAAAAAACACATTAATGAAAGATTAGACTCACTTTTACCTTCTGTGAGATGTGCAATTATTAATAGATATAACTTGAAAGGTCAACGTGTGAAATGGTTGGCGATCTCTCGGGACTAGTACAGATGGTAAAATAAATCATCTTAGATTTTGTTTAGCAATGACCTCCCAGCATGCAATGGGTAACCATCACAACAGAATACTTACATTGAAACTACCAGGTGACGGTGAGGAATAATTCATCTGGAAACACACATCAAAACAGTTTTAGTTTGGTGTTAAGACTAAAATAGGGTGCTGTCGAAACAGGTAATCTACCAATATGTGTTCCTGTCTTGGAACATTCTATGTATACACTTAATTTTTCCTTTAAAATAGTTATGTTTCTTTTTGAACCTGAAATCCCACTTTGTTTCAAATTAACATGACTGTATCTAAAATGTTACTTGTAAACTCATACGGAGGAACGCTTGATGTCATCCGTATAACAACAAAATAGACAGACGATTAAAATTCAAAGTCAAATATTATATATAAATCATAGAAACTGACATTGCCTGTGGTAGCGCCTCAACTGGTTTTAAGACTGCAAAGATTTTGCACTGATGAATGTTGAAACGCCCCCTAAGCTGTACTCACCCCTGCTGCTGTATTGGGGGGCCAGGGTCTGTTTGTCTGTGGCCTGTACAACCGAGGGACCATATCAAAGTCAACAACTCATATATAAGTCTGATGCACAGCAAACGCTGCCTACCGAATACTTAGCATTACTGAGCTTATAAGACTATTATTATTATACTAAAACAATTTCATCGCATTAATAACTAGACAAATTTCATCAGTCAATGTTTCTAGAGGGCAAAATATTTTGCCAAACTTTCAGCAACTTTGTTCTCTTTTAAATCTACATTCAATAAAACATGTTTAAATATAACACATTTCTTGCTATTTCACACTAATAGAAAGTTTCCAGTGATATGAATAAGATGATAACAATATCTACAAAACTGTAAATATGTCTAAACCTATATATTTGTTAAATATTTAAAATTGGTTGATATAGACTGAGAAAAAATATCTTCTAATCTTATGTAATTCCTCTCAAATTTATGAAAATAAACAAGTAAACTTTTTTCTTCGTTAAATAAAGCAATTAAACTTTTCAGTAACAATGACAGTTTCTACTCACATTGAGAGGGGCGTCATCCCTCCTGGACCCCCTGGGCCCATCCCTGGCAGACCCCCTGGTCCCATGCCCCCTGGGCCACCTGGTCCCATGCCAGCAGGACCCCCTGGTCCCATGCCCCCTGGACCACCGTGTCCCATGCCAGCAGGACCCCCTGGACCCATGCCAGCAGGGCCACTGGGTCCCATGCCAGCAGGACCCCCTGAGCCCATACTTGATGGGGGCGGCCCCCTGATTCCGCCACAGTGCTGTGGACAAACATAAACGCAATTAATTATGATCAAGAAATGTTTTCAGTTGCTTAAAATGCTATAAAATTAATTACATTTTAAATGTTAATAAACCATAAAATAGTTAATAGAAAATAGTTAGTTATTTGAAGCACATTAGCACTGTGTCAACAAAAGTTTACATAATTACATAGTAAACTTAACCCTGTGTAAAACTTTAAAAACAAGACCTAAAATATTTAATGTAATCACAGCATCATTAATCGTCTAACAAATGCATAAAATACAGCACTAACCTGCATGCTTAACAAAATTATACTGGCGAGGCATGTTGACAAAATATTACACTAACTTTAAATACTGATTCTTTCAAAACTGTCCATTATTAATACTTATCTACATATAAATCGATACATTTAACCACATCTAATGCTCTTCATAAAATAATCTCTGCATGGGAAACTTTCTCATGTGTATTTTTCAGCTGCTCAAAAGTGCAATCAAAAATAACCAGCACAATGTCTAATTTGTCATCTGAATGTTTCTCTACATGGTAGGACATGGAGTTACATTAGCAAAGAAGCAGTGTAGACTGGATATTAGAAAATTTTCATTTTCACAAAGAACAGTAAATGAATGGAACAGATTATCAGCTGATTGTGTAGGTGCTAGTAGTGTTAATATATTTAAAAATAAAATCGACATATACCTAAGACGGGCGGGGTATACTTAGATAGATAGGTTGGACTCTCGATAAGCCAAATGGCTTCCTAGTCCACCTGCCATCTAGAGTTGAATCTCTAGGTGGCAATCTTGTTAAATCTTGTTAAACAGTAAAACTTATGACGCGAACTGAATTGACCGCAGGCGGTCAAGTATACGTACATTGAACTCGCTGACCACTGGGTTCATGGGGCCAGGCATCCTACTTCCAGGATGAGCCATTCGCTGCATATGCACCATGTTTGGATGTCCTGAAAGAGCAGCACTCAGGGTGAAGGTCAAGGACACGCATGGGTCAAGGACAGAGATGAATGTCAAGGTGGTGAAAGTGTACAGCTGAGAGGGTCAATATGTCAACGATCAACCTCAACCGTTGTTGACAGGGTGAAGCTCAAAATATTATGTCATGTTCACTCTACTCCAGTTCATTAAAGTTGCAGCCCACTTACTGTGGTAGTTCATATTAAAAACTGAAATTTTACTTTTAAATGCATTATCATTATTATAATTGGTAACACACAATAATTGTTACATCAACAACAGTTTGACATTGTTTTACCGTTTTCTCAAACTTCCTCGCCTCCCCTCTCTCTATTTACTACACAGATGCATGCACACACAACGTTTTACCCTCTACACCAAACATCCCAGGAAACAGTGAACATTAAACTGTCAACAATATATTATCAATGCCTTTGGATGGAACGGCCAAGAATCCTGATATTTAGCGATACTGACTGGACAGTGAGTGACCTTGACCTACCTGGCCGCATGTCCATACTGTTGGGCATTCCCATCATTGGCATCTGACCAGCGACAGAGCCCCCTTGTGCCTGCTACACAAAACACACCGTAGTCACAGCTCAATGCCAAATGTCTGTACCGAATAAAAGCTATGTTGTGTAAGTACAATTAACAACTGCTTCAAAACGTGAGTCATTATCCCCAGGGTTAAATGATGAGTGAGGGGAGGGGGTAGGGTGAGTGAGGTGGTAGGGTGAATGAGGGGGTAGGGTGAGTGACGGGTATCATCTATATTATGGTTTAGTCCACGTCCGTCCGTCCGTCCGTCCGTCCGTCCGTCCGTCCGTCCGTCCGTCCGTCCGTCCGTCCGTCCGTCCGTCCGTCCGTCCGTCCGTCCATCCGTATCAATGTAGCTAAAATTCTGTATGTGATTTAGTGTACCTATTGACTTAGTTAACATCTAGATTTCTTTTATATTTGAGATGGGGACTTTGGGGTTACAATTTAAAAATCTCAACCAGCATACACGCACGTTGATAGTGAGTTACACGAACTCCTATCAAATTACATTTACGGAGCCTGTAGGTGAAACTAGGAGCATCACATTCATGGACCCACCCCCTTACAAATCAAAGCCTGTACAAACAATTAGTTGCACAAACATGCCGCCCTGTGGCAATGGTGGCTGTGTAAGTCTGCTCTTTTGTAAAGTAATCTTGAAGTGAAACAATTGAAATAAATAAACAGTGGAAGGAAGAATAGACTTTCAAATACATCCACAAGTAACTATTGCACTCACATTGAAGTCGACCTGATTCAACATTCGTACGGGCCCCCGTGCCCCCCCTGGGTACCGTGGCGACATGAAATGCTGCAACACCAAACATCAAAAATAACAACCAACAAACTGCATGTTTATATTGTAGTAGTGTCTCAGTTGATCACCAGGGAGAGCCACTGTAATACACAAGATTACATAATATGTAATACACAAGTATGTAATACACCACCTTTTGAATGATTGTCTTTTGACAGGGAAGGGAGTAAAGGGGAAACGCTATTTTTAGTAACAAAACAGGTCTTTCAGAATAACTTTTGTTTCTCGTACGGTAGGTGCGACAGATATTGTTTTTTTTTATCATCTCTCTTTATGGGAACATTTAGAAAGCATTTTCTTTAGAAATGTTTGTTGCAGCAAACTTGCCAGCCTCACCAACAATCTCTTCAGACCAGTGAGATAAACACTTCTGGTATTTTGATGGCCAGAGAAATCCTGCAGAAAGTCTAATTTCTCTTGTCCCTGGATGCAAGTAAACGACGTTTTCCTTCTGGGATTAGCAAATTAGCAAAAGGTCTAGTGGGGAGACTGGAAATACAAGTTTTGAAAGGATGAGGGATGATTAAAATATTTTGACAATGAAGAGTGCTTCATTCTACACCAGTGACCGGTTTATGTGGATCACTGCTTGGCCACCTGGTGGTCAAACAGGGAACCATCAGTGATGGATGGCTGCTGTAATTACTCCCGAGTTCCTTACTAAGCAACACAAAAACTTGGTTGAGTAATCTTTCAAGTAATCTGCTCAACATTTATTGGCTTTGTTGTACTGTATTTAAAAAGTAGACAGAACTAGAGTGTTGACTTCACTCTGTCTTAGCAGTGACCATCCACTGGACATACTACACAGTTTGGTCTAATCTACCAATAAACAATCCACATTTTCAATTTACATGTAAAGTAGAAAACTGTCCATGCTCGATCACGTTAACAAATGTACATACTTTTGCTTTTAAGTAAAACACAACTGAACCAATTGGGTGACAATTTCCAACGTTCTACCCTTCCTTCTCCTGCTCTCATAGTATCAACTTGTGCAAACTTCCAACAGAAATACTTTTACAAGATGCATGAAATAAATCTACTCACCGGGTAAAACCCCCCTGGCATGGGTGCCCCTGGCATGGGTGCCCCCGCCATGCCGTCCTGTGGTTGTAGTTGACCTGCTATGGGGCTCGGCGCTGACGGATTCTGTGAGAACCAAACAACGTATTAACCTCACCATTGTTGCTCACTTCAACCCATCACTATGTGCATCTACTGATTTTTTTTATAAGGTGTATTTTATTTTGTATTCTGACTCAGCCAATGACTAAATCTATACATATATATATATATATATATATATATATATATATATACTATATATATTATATATATATGTATGTATATACATATATACACACATATATTATATATAATACACATATATATATATAATTATATATATACTTTGTGTATATATATATATATATATATATATATATATATATATATATATATATATATATATATATATATATATATATATATATATATACACAATATATATAATAATTCAATATATATATATATATATATATATATATATATATATATATATATATATATATATATATATATATATATATATATATATATATATATATATATATATGTATATACTATATATATATATAATGTCTTGCATGTGTATTTCATCTAAACTGCACTAATGACGCAACTGGTTCTTAAAGCTGGTAAACAGCGTGCCGGCTCTAAGTCGAGCAATATGTCTTTCTGCCTTCCTGTATATATTACATGATGGTGTGATCTCAACTGCACTCACAAAACAACTTTCAAGTGGCCGACCCGACCCACTCCACACAATGCATCTTTCTACAGTTAAAGGTCGCCTCACCGATGACAAATCCTACTGTCACCAAAACGCCAGACACAATAACTTTGACTGAAGAAAACAACAAATCCTACATAAAAACGTTGATTTACATCGAGAATGCGTTGCGTCATTTACACAGGCCGAGGGCGCACACAGTAGGAAGGAAGGACTGCTGTATGCTGATCTACACTGTGTCATCACACAAACGGTGTGCAAAGAAGTGGCCAGTCACAAACCGGCAGGAAATGACAAGAGGGTGAAAACAGAACCCTAGCTGTTGGGGGTGGAATTCAGATTAACCCCTGCCCCCCAAACGAGCACCCCTGCGGATTGTGTGTTAACAAAAGTATCAAATATGAGCAACTTCAGATTACACGAGGGCTGGCCGAAGTATTGTCAGGTTTCATGCAGATTCACACAAACTCTTGGACATTCAACCGTGTTACATCGTGGGATGTTGGCTGTGAATTTTATTTAATCAATTAGTGTGCACATTGTTACAATATTTAATATGAAAAAAATACTGTTATACTAGAATACATAGGATGTATTTAATAAATCCAGGGAAATGCGTTTATTTCAAACAAAAGCACAACTACATCTGTGTGCATGTCTCTCTGTATTCTAGTATTGTAAATAATGCCTAGCTTTACGCGGTATGATCTCACAATGTCTCATACTGACTGACGCTGACCAAATCTGCTGACTGATGCTGACCAATGCTGATTACGCTGATCAGTGTTGACACTGATCAGTACTGTACTGGCTGATACTGAACAATGCTGACTGAACATGATCTTGCTGACTACCAAACACATAGACTGATGCTAAATGGCACTGACTATTGCTGACTGACACTGACTGACACTGAATGACACTAACTGACACTGAATGACCCGGCTGACAATGTTCTGCCTGTAATAACAGCTATATTTCTTCCCATCTCTTAACCAACAAAACTGACAGGAATATTTACATGACAATAACCTGAGCAATTTCTTGTATCTCGTTACTGGGCCCCTAACACTGCTACCCGTGTTTGTGGCCCAAATTGGGGAACAATTTAAACTGAACCCTTTCAGTGCACAGACAGGTTAAATCTTAATTTATCCAATCTCAGTTATTAGTCGGGCATGACTTTACTAGGAAAGCATGGTTGATTTAAGACAGCTAGAACCAGTAGCAGCCGACCTGTTATACATGAAGGTTAGCGTCAGGGGTTACGCTGAGGGTGCTAACCCCCCAGGTTAACCCCAGTATACTGGACAAAGGGCTGGTTTTTTCCCCTGACAATATTTGCCTATCGTTAGTCTACCATTTGAAAGGGCCACTTGTATGTTTTTCATATGTGAAGACACCACAAAGGAACCTGGCTGTTCCAGCAGGCATGCACACTCCCTAACACAGAGGAAGTCTACTCTGAGAAAGTGTAAATAATTGGTTGTCTAGCTTGTAGATACAAGCCATAAAAAGTTTTTTTTCAACGTTGGAAATTAAAATGAAGCTTGGATACTTAACTTCATTCACATTGTAGTGAGTGGTTTATACAATAAAGAAACAAATTAACACAAAGATGACACACTAAGAAAACTAAATGCACTTTTTTTTACATAAAATTGGTCTTACGAAATATATTGAGTAAATTTGAGTTCACAATGACTTTTTACAGAATATTTCTTCATGTTTAAACAATTTTAAAAACTTTAAAATTACAATGTTGTTCTGAATTAACTACATACATATTTGATAAGTTGGAGAAAAGTCTTAAAGTTTTGGTTGCATCTGTTAAACTGTGACTAAAAGTGGGAAAATACGGGAATTTCTACACATTCAAGGAACTTTTATCTGGTCTACTTCCAACAGAAATGTGCCACTTTGTGGCAACAAAACACAAATAAGACTAAGCAACAACACGACAGAGTCATCTAACAACTACCTCAGCGACTACAACAGACAAAACGTCTACTTACATGTGCCATCCCGTTTACCCCATATCCTGAATTTACAAAACCCTGAAAACAGAAAAAAATCCTTGTGTTAGCCAACAGCATGGGTGGGTATCCGTAAATCTGGTGGCGACCCCTAAAATTAGCACCGGTTTCGCTGTGGCCCGAGGGCTCGCTTAGAATACGCCAGTTCCTGGGCTGGCACTGCCAAAAAACCGGCTATTTTTGTCGTTTTGTTCCAGTTCTCTCCTCGGTTTCCCAGATAATGGAGGCTTTTAACTTTCCTGGTGAAATCACAGTTCAGGTTTCTTTCTATCAGTCATGGTATAGTGTCCCTCATTCACGAGTAATTATTGCTTTATATGGAATAGGGTTGCTCTCATCTAGTCCGACTGATTACACAAAGGTGGATTTATGTAATTTTGGAAGGAACATTGTAATTTGTCACATTAATAAGTCTTTGTTTCTACCATTAAAATGGTTAAAAAGTATTATTTCTTGGGTTTGTCACAAGTACAAACAGATGATGTAACAGTCACACAGAAATATCCAGTTTTTCTCCGCATGTTTCTGACAACACTTAGGTTACTTGGACTGGTCCAGGCACATGGTGTAGCCCAGTGACTTCTGGCAAAGGCACCAACTTGATTTTGTTTCGTAAACCTGTACATTTTGTAGTCTAATGTACTAGTCACTAGCGACAATGGATTGGAGAAGGAATGTTAAAGTTTAGCTAAATATAACAAACTGTTACAGGTTTGTTTTATACTTAGTTTTAACTGAAAACTATAGATACCAAGACAAATACTGTGGCATGTTGGGAAGTACGAGGGAAACGTTACATTGGCTACCACTATCCAAGCTGAACACTGAGAGAACATTAAAAAAATTACTTTAACTGTTTACAGTGTCCATTCAGATGTCTAAATTCACATAAATATTAATACAATTTCCTCCATTCTCAAAGAGAAAACTAGATGATTTTTTGTAAGGCTATAAACATCAACTAAGTACAAGATTCAGATACTCAAATATAATTATACTCATTTCCAAATGAACGTAACTCTGAATAGGCTTGGCCAAATTTGTGGGAGGGGCCAACACTGAGTGGGCGGGGACAACACCGAGTGGGCGGGGCCAACACTGAGTGGGCAGGGCCAACACTAATTTGGAAAGGCTATCATTGAGCAAGACAGAAAAGATTATTAAGTTGAATGAGTTGGGCCAACATCATGTGGGAGGGGCCAATGCTGAGTGGGAGGAGCCAACATAGATTGAAGACTAACATGAAGGGGGAAGGGCCAATGCCGAGTGGGAGGAGCCAATGCAAATTGTGGGCTAACTCAGATTGCGAACCTGGAAGGAGTGGAAATCTACACGAAGGCCAGTCAACATGGAGTGGGGTCAACATCGAATTGGGACCAACATAAACAGGGGGCTCAACACAGACTAGACCAACACGGAAAATGGACCAACACATTGGGGGTCAACACTGAGTTTAGACCAATTCTGAGCACATGGGCGGGTTCAATCTGGATTGAATGACCCTCACTGACAATGAGTTAGAATTGTAAAATGGAGGAAACGAGCCGATGCAGATGATGTGGACAGGACTATTATGTAATGATGTGTAGCTGGATAATTTACAACTGGTTTGACTAACATTAATATGAAATCACAAATTGAGAACTTGTGATGGAAAATCGCAAAATTCCATTTGGTGGAAATGCAGCTGTGCATTTCATTTTATTGAGTAATAGGGTTGTTTTGAAGACTCATTGCATTTGATTTATCCTCAATACTCAATAAAATGAGTGAAATGATGATCTTAAATATAAAAATACAAAACCGGTAAAATCAGTAATTTAATTCTTACCATTTTATGAGGTGGGGACCATAACATACACCTTTATACACCATGCTTTGAAATGTGCCATTTCTGCATAAATATATAACCATGCACTAACACGGGCCATTGGCCATGATTCATTGGTGAAATCATACCGATCTCTGTCATACGTCTACATAGGGACACTTGCATTGCATAGTTTATTATTGTGCTAAGGAACAATAATAGAGATAATTTCTCTAATAACTGTAATAAAAAAATCACCACTGGTCAGATTAATTTGCAAAATACCACTCATCAAGAGTAACCGAGACACTGTGGATTGTGGAGGTCGATTGGGGCCAGCGCTACCTTGGGGGATATTTAACACTTTAACAAACGAAACTTGTGTGATGTTCCCGTGGGCAGTAGGAACATGAGATTTATTTCAACTTGCTTCTAGTTGCTCCTACCCACCCATGAACCCACACACCAGAGGTTATCACCATTACTGTGGCACTGCAACATTTTGATCTTAAACCCATTTGCAATGGCATCACCCAGAGGTTAACTAATAACATAGCAATATCTCTAGCTTCCATATTTCTCTAATAGGTGGCACTAGAAACATCCAAAGTAAATAACACAGGATAACAACTTTGTTAAATATTGTCATTTGGTAGATCAGAAGCTACAGGACCACGGAAGCGAATTTACACAGTAAGAGGCAGTGATTGGACCTCTGCATTTAGGAGTACAGTTGTAATGCACTTACAATGCCTGACAGTATTTAATATTCACATTATTAATTACATTAACAACACTTATGTGAATAAAATTTAATAATGTATACATCCTTCTGCAGAGATTACATGAAATATATCCATTTGGCAAAGATGTCTTTTTAAAATTCAAATGCGGATACCAGACCACTTAAAAATTATTTTACATACGGGCTAATAAGGTTGCAAAAAACAAGTTGCAAAGTATACTGAGGTGGCGCTTCTATGATACATCTGAAGTAGTACTTGCACCGTTTGTAGGATGCGAGATGCTTCCACTGATGTTACATAGATTTTGATATGACTGACACGACATGTGATTGAGGTTTCAATATTAACTAATACAAAAGTTAATTTCTGGCTCACTAGTGACACAGTCACTTACACTGTGAAGGAGGAGATGATGATTCCTCAACCAATACATAATAAAGAACAATAGATACAATAGAAACCAGCAGTTAAATTCTATGTTGAAATTGATGTTGATGTTTAAGTGCTCAACAATCAAGGTGTGACACCCAACTTTCTATTTCTACACACTTCATGAAGTTCACTGTCACTGTTCACTAATCTATTTTGTAAATTGTATAACTTAATTGTTTGCAATCATGTCCACTTTTTCATGGAACTGCACTAATACCTGCTGACCACAGAATACATTTCCAATGGGACTGCGAGAGGAGAGAGAGAGGGGGGGGAGAGAGAGAGAGAGAGGGGAGAGAGAGGGGGGAGAGAGAGGGGAGAGAGAGGGAGAGAGTGAGAGGGAGAGAGAGGGAGAGAGAGAGAGAGGAGAGAGTGAGAGGGGAGAGAGAGGAGAGAGAGAGAGAGAGAGAGAGAGAGAGAGAGAGAGAGAGAGAGAGAGAGAGAGAGAAAGAGAGACAGAGATGTATCAGTGTGTCACACCGGTCTATCTATCTGTCTGACCATATGACAAGTGACACAACACTGACGTCACCAGAGCATCACCAGAGCGTCACTGGCCCACCGTGACCGTGGCGGTAACCGTGACCTGATGTACAGACGCGAGAATACAGACAGGGACTGGGCAGTGTACACTACACGCGTCACGTCACACAGTGGCCGGACACAATGCCGGCTCACAATGGCCGTAGCCGGCACAGTCCAGCAGCCGACCACTGCTGTCTATCTCGCAAAATCAATCCTGCTTACAGTTGCCACGGCAACAGAGCCACTAGCGACCAGAAAGTGGCGTATGAATATTCAGAGCCGGGCAAGTTGGCCACGCTAAGTAAATGCACAGTTGGAAGACAGTGGACAGTGGTCAGTGTCAGGGGAACTGGACAACACAGGGAGAATATCATTGTTGACATGTGAAGCAAAGGGAAATGTTTTGGGAAAGGGTGAAACGAGATGACATGATTAGCCATATGTCCTGTTATACATGTAGTACTAATCACAATGTTTACGTGTTTATGCCGCCAGAGCATCGAAAACAACTCATCTGATGAATTTCCTGCTAATAATTCCCATCCGTGGATGATTACGGGCAGTGGAAGAGACATTGTCATGTTACGATCAATCTGGTTAATCCCTTAGAACAAACTTCCTCTTTCCCCGAGCATCTTCTGGTATCATTTTGTATGTCAATTTTATGCCTCAGTAATTACTGATTGAGCCCAGGATAAATCAAATACAATGAGTCTTCAAAATAACCCTATTACTCAATAGGTCAAACTCTCGGTACACATGAAAAAAGGATAGCATTTAATAAAATCATCCACAAAATGTTGACCGAATCAGTTAAACAATAACCACGATTATCATTTATATGAATTATTCAAAATAAAATACAAGCCCTTGATTAACAGAAAAATGAAATTCACAGCTGCATTTTCATTTGTTAACTTCGAAGCAGATTGTTGGGTTTTGGCACATTAAATGTCAAAACACACTAATGCTCATAAATATTAGTGAGAATGTTCACCGTGTTCAAAGACAAAATTCAACAGATTTTTCTTCAGATAACAATTAGAATGTGTAATTTTATGAAATTCAACAATTCAGTTCCTGATAAAGGCTACTGAAGATTGCTAAGATATTGAAGTCAAACTTTGTAGTTGTGTTTTAGAGGTTAGATATTTTAATTTTATAATAATTAAATATTTTATGGCTGTTCACCGTTGAAGATTAACCATGACAATGATGAATGACAATTCTTTTAATGGTGTAAACAAAATAATAAACAAGCTGCAAATGCTGCTTCAATAATTTAGACCCTACAAAATAGCAAACAACTAATTTCAGTTATTCTAACTTTATTACGTCAGGAAGGTTTGAATGTTTGAAATCTGGCAGTAAGGTGCCACCCACTGTCCACTGAATTAAATCAGAAAAGATTATGCATTTTAGTACACTGTAATGACATTTCCAATACATTAATACTTTGCACAAACTGCGTATTATTTTATATAAGTCTGTTTCTGAGATAGGTGATAATGTGTGAGTTTGACTAAATCTGTATTCAGTACAAATGCTGACAGCTTAAGAGACTGTGTAAGTGAGTTTATGCTTCGTAATTAGTACTGGTGGACTCATTTTTCTACAGTCAAGGCAGGCCACCCAGCGACATGCCATCATAAATGGGAAAATTAATTGTGGTTTGACCCCCGACACTTGAGCAGTTGTCTGACCCCTGACCCCTTTATGTACTTGTCTGACCCCTGGCCTCTCAAGTGTTCCGCGTCAGATGTTTGCAAATTAGGACTTATATCGGGACAAGTGAAACTCCACCATGGCACAGTTATGGAAAGAAAGGAAACAGAAGAATCAAGCTGTCACACATTAATGGTGGTGCTTCTAACTAGCTGTGGGAGGCGCAAGCTTCATACAACAGCCAATCTAAGAACAGGTGTATCTTGCCACTATTGCCACTGCTGCCACCAAAATGTAGATATATCGAGGCCTACTAAAACATGTGCATACACAGAATAAAAGTCTTAAACAAACACCTGAGAAATAATGGATCCAAATTTGGGTTCATTGATCAATTGCAACAACCTAAAAGCCTACAAAAACACATTGCCACAATGCTAAAGGTGGATGTATTTGGGCATATTAAAAGGAGTAGCAAAAAACTTATGCATAAACATGCAGCTCTATGGATGGACAGTAAAAAATTAATACGGTTACCAGTACATCCTGTATTCAAAGTGTGAGGTGTCACTTCTAATAATATGCAGTGGTTAAATGTATAGATATAATTGCCATTTAAAACCTGGTATTAAACTAGTCATGGGCCAGGATCTAACCTGTAAAATTACTGCTGTTTTTTAGCTCATTCTTTCCACTGTGTGATTTTATGCAAAAACTACTGAACTTTGGTCTAGAGAACAATTCGGATTAGAAAACAATTATGCTCTAGTGAACTAACAGGTGACAGGATCTGTATCTGACATTGTCATGAACGGAGAAATAACCAAAACAGGATCACTCAGGTAGACATCAAACACCTGTGAAATTGTGTCCCATGAACACAGGTATGTACAGGTATACATTAAAACAACAGCCAAGCTGTGGCTGACAAGCAATGTCAGCCAGAAATTAATTACGCAGCTTGTCTGTGTGTGCATGTGTTTGTGCATGCATGCACGTACGCGTGCATGGGAGCACATGCATGAGTGAATGCATGAATAAATTACAGTATTAAGCTTGCCGTTGGATGGTCGCCACATGTGTGCATGTCAGAGTGCATGCTACATTTGTGTGCATGTGTGTGTGTGCATACTGCATGCACGTGTGCATTTTGGGCCTATTTTATAAAGAACACACAACATAAGTTATATACCATAATGATCATTTCAAAATAAAAAAGCAGTTTTAACTGTCGGTCACATGTTGATCAATTTATACCAAAAATAGTGCATGACCTATCCTTAGTTGCACCCGTGGAACATAGACACCTGAGTTACGTCCACTGCATTATGACCACAATGTCCATCCCGAGCCACCTGGCGGGAACCAGGGATTGTCACAGTGTACTCACATAGTCGTGAAAGGCCTTGGCTTCACTAGAATGATCACAAGTATCTCTCCTCTCAGGGGCGGCGCAGTACAGATCCCAAAATACACTGCAACAACAAGGGGGTGGGGTGTGAGCAGCAGGCGGAACAGCCGCCTGGCCGGCCGGCCAGCCAGCCAGCCAGCACTGGCTTACAATCAGAGCTACAGCAAAGTGGCAGGCTGGGTCTCCCAGTATGACTCTGGTCTGTCTCTCACCAGGGCATGGCTGGCTGATCTTTCCTACCAGCTCAACTCAACACAAAACACAACACACACACACCGATCCGCACATAGATATTACGCATTTCATATTTCATAACATTCATCTATAATTTACGTCCGATCCATTCGTGGCGTATTAAAAATCTATAGAGCACACCCACGTGCCATATGTGTTCGCTTCGTGGGACAATCCACGAATGTAGAGTTCTAAATTAGCACGCGTTAAATCACCTCGGTTTTTGCATAACAATCAAACAGCAGTCATTTAGCCGTTTAACATAAAAATCTGATATTTCAGTCCTTTTTCCGACCTGAGATTGAGCAAAATTCAGGCAGAGCTGCGAGTTAGAGGGCAATGGAGTAAATGACACACTGCCAGGGGACAGCGACATCACGACACCATCACACGTGACCGTCACAAACTCACCACTTACAGTCACCGAGGCACAGAAATTCAGAAACGGGCTAACCTTATTAATTTGTAACGTTTAACTGATTTGAGGGATAACGTCTATATCACATTTTATTAAGTTTGATTTTTGCTTCCCAGACACCGATTCCCACACACAATGGCGTATCCAGGCCATTTCCTTGTGGGAAACACGAACGGACCTGAGGTTAGTCAACCTATGAAAACAATCCCACAAAAATATAGCCCCGCAACAGGGGATACATGGGAAATTTAGAAAAAAGCCAAAGGATCCCCTAAACACCCCTCCATTCCCATCCCACAAAGGCCGCTGTTGTGGACCCAGCAGGTGTCCTGCTGTCCACTCTAAGGCAAACATTGATCAGCGCGACACAATGGCCTGTATTTAGTTCTCACTGGACGGTGGTCAGACCAATACCACCTTCCAAATGATTTCTCCTAAATAACCGTCGGTGCGGCCGGCTGGCGATGCGTGGCAACATGCAACACCAGCGACAGAGCCAACCATTTTTCAAGTACACACCCAGTGTGACATGTGACTAGAGTTGCCATGGCGACGGACGTAAACAGAGTAGATAGCGCTGACATTGTTGTGGTGGCGCAGTTTATGGGATTGAGGGAGGGCGACCATCTGTCACGCGTGTGCGGGTATTCCCTTGGACCATGTGCATGCGCGTGCACGTATTTAATGTGCACGTGGAAAGCATTTACGGTTAGATAAATGTGTGCAAACATGTAGGTACACACACATGGCCATACCACGATGTCTGCATGCATGCATGCACACATCTACATGCATGAAGTGCACTGATTCCACCACCTTGTCACTGTGTCAATTGGTTTTACTTTGTTGCCGGATGACTGGTTACTCCTCACTGATTGATTTTTTGTGATTTTCAGGTTTCGTCTGAGAATTGTTTCAAACACAAATGATTTGGCAATCACATGTAATGTATTGATACCCTATCACTGCCTTTTATGTGTCAACCCTTAATCAACCTATAACAACAGTTAATTGTATTTTTAATCCATGTCAAATGAAAAAAGATACGTTTTATTTGAATATCAAATTTGTGGTTTCAAAATGCTTTTAAATACAATTTTCAAATATACTTTTTGCATCTATGCACATATCTTTTCTATTGATTTAATATTTAATATGGACAGTTTGTCTGAAATAATAACACATTACTAATAAGTAGAAAGTAGAGGTTTACATATTTAACTAAGCATTCTGTATCTATGGTGTTTGCATAAATATTATCCCCTGTAAAAACACACACACCAAGTGCACTTGTGACCTGAAATCTGCACTGTCATGCCTGATGATCACAAACCACTCATGCGGAAAGAAAACCCTACATCATGTTTTTTGCTGTAGCGCGTTTGTTTAATAAGTTCATGTTTACTCAATCTGCGCTCGCACTGACTGACTTTTTTTAGTGTTTTTTTACCACAGCAGTGCTATGCTTATGTGTGCTGTGGTGTCATTCATCCACTTGTCCATCTCTCTATCGACAGCAACATAATATTAACCCTATCACTGACTGCTAAATGGAACAACAATTCAGGGAAGAGTAAACGATGTCACTCTCAATTTTCTAAACACTTAAAGACCAGCTGAGTATCTGTTTAATTTCCACACAGAGAAAACACCAGTTAGTATATGTTAATACGTGTAACATTTCATCCTTTTAAATAACTTACCTGTCTTAACTGTTAATGTTGTTATGAAACGAGCCAAAGAGTAATTTACTTTTCATGGGTTCGGCTCCCATGTAAGTCCTATTTCATAAATTATTTATGATCGTTTAAAGTGCTAATTCTGCCTACTGTAAATATCTTTAATGATGTGTGTTTTGTAGTATGGAGACTGTATTTGACAGGGGATAGATTATGAAAACATGTGACAAATTCCTATGCAGATATGGCAAATATTACAAATATGTCTACCAGTGGTTGGCTGTTCAAGTGTTGCGCAGACAGGCATTCGTTCAGACACTCAAAAGCCACATAATTACAGGAGGGATGCTAAGCCAAAATTCACCACTGCATGTATGCTAATTTTGGGTCAACAATTGACAGAACCGTACCCAGCATGCTCCCTCGACAAGCTGACCAGAAACACTTCCCAACTGCCAGGTAGTCCAGCCATTCTACACAGTTTATGCGTTTAATCCCTATTGGTCATAACAGTAACAGCAGGGGTCTCAAACCATGCACCCTAGGGTCACAGGTACCCACCCCATTGTGTACCACACAAGGGTCACTCTGGTGCATCAAAAATATTTGAATGTTTGAACAAATATTATTTTTACTTTACAAAAACGTAATAATGATTAATCTGATAGATTTGTAGTGGCCAGATATTCCAAATACAGTTACTATGACTAAATATAATAATATTATTGTAAGGAACTTTAGTGAGATAGATTCTGGTAAATAGTGCAATCCAGACGTATGTAAAAACATCTGACCCAAATACATTCATTTAAATCGTCTGTTTGTGTGTTCGTGCAAATAAATATGTGAAGAAAGTTAAAATCAAAGTACTAGGTGCATTAATCATCAAACAAAACAACATAAATGTCAGTAAAATGTTAACCAGTTATTCACGTAAACAATACAACATATGTGGCTTTTTACTTTCCTGTCATTTTGTCTGGCATGACATGCAATTTTGGTTCAACAAAATAATTAATATGTGCAGACCACCTGTAGTACAATTATAGTCCAGATGTTTGCAGTGACCACCATGTCAAACTCAAGAAGACTAATTTAACAATTTAAAAAAAATAAAAATTACTGTACATTTTTAGTAATTGTTAACAATAAACAGAAACAGCTTTGGCAGAACAAAAAGTCACAATATGTAGAATGTAAATCTATCTAGCTATAAAAACAGACTGTTGTGCCACACATCAACTTTGGCATGGCCGACAAAACAACATAGCAATTAATCAACTGAATGGTAATATGTATAGTGTGACCTGACTTTTGTGTTGTTGTTATTACCCATGAACTGTTCTTTTTTGTTAGTTTTACTTCACAGCTTCAGTCTTATATAAAAACAAACAACAATAAGTACTTGACTTATTTCCATCACAGCATGTCAAGGTCGTTTAGATTCAATGAAATACAGCTATTCATCATGGAAGAACAAAAATAAAAATTGGGTCATTTGAAGCCCTGAACTAAGACATGCACGTTAGAGTGTGCCTATCTGTTCTTTTACTAGACAAACCACGGTTTGCTAAAATGTTTAACAATGAAGAACTTATCTTGAAGCTTTCAGATGTGACCTTGACCCAGATTTTAACAAAAGGCAAGCAAGGTGAGCGGGCAGTCGAAATCGGACTATTATGAACACTCTGTATGAATTATGGCTGCGTAGATGTGCGCCGTCTGCATTTAGGGTCATTCAATCATTATTTCAAACCAAAAAAAGATGACCCAGATTCACAGATAATTACTCTTAACAATTACACCAGACTGAACCACCCAATGTCTGAAGTAGTTCCGACTCAATACACTGTGTCACAATGAAATACTGACCTATGCAAATTATGAAATATTAATTTGTAGGACTGAAATGCATATGGCTATCATGTGTCAATTCAAAGGACTTTTTTCACAGACAGCACATGTGCTAAACAATTGGTGATGCTTTGATCAATTATAATTAAATATATCTACCAATATTAGAGTACACAACCTGATTACAATCGCAGCTTAATTGTCATATGGTATAAACTTCTTGCATTTTATGTATAACAATACAATTTGAACTGAGCAATCAAGGAAACTGGGTAAAAACATTTACTACTTTTATTACCATTTATAATGACCACGGTACTTACTATTGTATACATTTTTGAAAACGTTTTTACTTCACGGATACTTGAGCATGGATACTAACACCAAACTACCTGCATTACGAGTGCAAGTTTGACATATTTGCACTCATGTAACACTTTTTTGAGCAAACAAATCTTTCTTAGTCTAACTTATTCATACAAAGTTTTTATATTTATAATTTACTGCCGAAACTATTTCTTAAGGACACACCAGGAAGAAGAAGGTCAAACAGTCTTCAGCACTAAGTACAGTTGATGATCATTAATATAAGCAACGTGTTCAGACTTGGTATAAAATGATTCCTACAATGCCCATGGATTTTTGTTCAAGCAATGCGTGCCAGAACAGGTCCTTATTTCAATGATTTAGCTATGTATTCATATGTTTTACTTGTAATTTTATTATATTTATTTCTTAGAATTTTTAGCTACTATTGTTAATTACAATGCTACTGAACAGAGTTTTATTCTGGATTTTAGTGTCTAAATGTAGTTTGTTATTATTTATTAGTTTCTTTTAGAAGAATGTCCAGAACATTATTATGTCACTGTGTACAGTGCATCAACCAATATCACTCTAATAATATTTCAGACCTGTTAAAGTTGCCATATCAATTAGATTTTCTGAACCTTTCAAATTAATTTTAGAAAACCTACCCTAACAAAACATTTACTATACTTTCTGGCTCATTTGTGTAACTTCTGTATGTAAAGGTTTTTAAAACAGTCATCTTTATGTTGAATGAAATATGAATTTACACATGTCTCTATGATGACATTGTTTATTTTCTTGGTTCTTTTTACACCTCTGACTCTCTCTCACTCTGACTCGCTCTGACTCTTTCTTGTTCTCTCTCTCGCTCTCTCGCTCTCTCTGACTCTCTCTGACTCTCTCTGACTCTCTCTGACTCTCTCTGACTCTCTCTGACTCTCTCTGACTCTCTCTGACTCTCTCTGACTCTCTCTGAATCTCTCTGACTATCTCTCACTCTGATTCGCTCTGATCGCTCTGACTCTCTCTGACTCTCCTCTGACTCTCTCACTCTGACTCTCTCACTCTGACTCTCTCACTCTGACTCTCTCACTCTGACTCTCTCACTCTCTCCTCTCTCTCTCTCTCTCTCTCTCTCTCTCTCTCTCTCTCTCTCTCTCTCTCTCTCTCTCTCTCTCTCTCTCTCTCTCTCTCTCTCTCTCTCTCTTCTCTCTCTCTCTCTCTCTCTCTCTCTCTCTCTCTCTCTCTCTCTCTCTCTCTCTCTCTCTCTACCTCTCACTCTCTCTCTCTCTCTCTCTCTCTCTCTCTCTCTCTCTCTCTCTCTCTCTCTCTCTCTCTCTCCTCTCTCTCTCACTCCATACCTCTCACTCTCTCTCTCTCTCTCTCTCTCTCTCACTCTGTTTTTCTCTCTCTCTCTCTCTCTCTCTCTCCTCCCTCCCTCCTCCTCTCCCTCTCTCTCGCTCTCTCTCTCTCTCTCTCTCTTCTTCTCTCTCTCTCTCTCTCTCTCTCTCTCTCTCTCTCCTCACTCCTCCTCTCTCTCCTCTCTCTCTCTCTCTCTCTCTCTCTCTCTCTCTCTCTCTCTCTCTCTCTCTCTCTCTCTCTCTCTCTCTCTCTCCTCTCTCTCTCTCCTCTCTCTCTCTCTCTCCTCTACCTCTCTCACTTCTCTCTCTCTCTCACTCTTTCTCTCTCTCTCTCTCTCTCTCTCTCTCTCTCTCCCTCCCTCCCTCCCTCCCTCCCTCTCCTCTCTCCTCTCTCTTTCACACTCTCTCACATCTGTCTCTCACTCTCCTCTCTCTCTCTCTCTCTCTCTCCTCCTCCTCATCTCTCTCACTCTCTCTCTCTCTCTCTCTCTCTCTCTCTCTCACTCTCTCTCTCTCTCTCTCTCTACTCATCTCTCTCTCCTCTCACTCTCTCTCACTCTCTTTCATTCTCTCTCATTCTCTCTCATTCTCTCTCATTCTCTCTCATTCTCTCTCATTCTCTCTCTCACTCTCTCTCTCCCTCACTCTCTCTCACACTCTCTCTATCACTCTCTCTATCACTCTCTCTATCACTCTCTCTCACCAAACAGATTCGGTGGGTTGAAGGCTAAATGTTGATCCAGCAACTGGCTTTAGCAAGATAACAAATGCAACATCCAA
This sequence comes from Ridgeia piscesae, assembly GCA_025642075.2. Classification (NCBI taxonomy): domain Eukaryota; kingdom Metazoa; phylum Annelida; class Polychaeta; order Sabellida; family Siboglinidae; genus Ridgeia; species Ridgeia piscesae. The sequence goes on from JAODUO010000456.1 coordinate 248,999, forward strand.
AATTAATCCTTAATTAAATTTATCCATTAAAAATAATGTACATTTGTATTAAACCTGCTGTACACCCAAATTGTAATAACTGCACATATTCGGACACCTAATAATAATTCAATTCTTTGCTGTCCAAAAATACGGAGAAATTATTATTTTTAACGTCTGAAAACATAGTCGCTACATACTGTGTGTTGAGACATAAAAATAACAAGTGCATAAAATGTACAATACATAAATAATACTTTTGTTGTGAATTTTTAGAACTTCTGAAAACATGCAGCATTTGAACACAGTCATTATGATGATTTAAAATATGCACATATCATACTTTTGGTGACGGCTGCGCTGGCTGAGGAAGCAACCGTAGCCTGGTAAGTGAAGCGTTGATGTGTGGATAGGAAGGAAGATGAACTTACCACCACCAAGAGTGGAGAAACCCGGGCGGCTCCCCTAGTGTGATATTCTTTTCCCATCTAATCTGAAACACAAGAACAGGGCATTTGTAAATATAACATCGATCAAGAGTAAAAAGTGTATGTATAAATTAAAATATCATCAAGCCCAGCATCCAATCCGGTTTATACTATACTTTCTGACAGACTTGTTTGATCAATCACCATCTCAACTCATCACTAATTTTTGTTTTACTGAATTACCTAGATCATTTGTAAATGATGTTTCATTTATTACCTGAGAGTGCATGTGTCAAATAATAATATAATATATATATTATATATATACTTATACACTGTATAGATAATATATATATATATATATATATATATATATATATATATATATATATATATATTGTTTAATAGAAGTTACATTGTACTAATTACTGTGCATTCTTTCATTATTAAAATTTCATTATTATTGTTATTACTGGTAGAAACAAATAGGAAAGCAAAAAAGAAATCAATGATTACATAGGATAAAATAATATTTGAATCAAACATAAGTTCTTTCCAATAGGTCAGATCTCTACATAGTTGCACAGAATGTTAGTGTATTGGAGAGGACGTTCAACCCTGACGTGACGGACAGACCACACAAATTAATACACAGACAACACACATTAAAAATAGATTCCGGTAGACTTCAAATAACCACGTCTTGAATCTGTGCACCATCACAGTGTACATCACAACAATGACAGACTTTACCGGCGTCTGACAACATGTTCTATTATTGTGATAACTGCCATCTTTAGCTGTGACGGATGATCAAAATAACTGCAAGTCTAACTTAATACGTTTCACCACTGTTCTATCCTCTGGGCTGTCAATATGGTTTTTGTTGCATGATGTTATCTAAAAACATCAGCTTTTCTTCCTGTTTCAATATCTGGCATTTGTCATCGTCTTCTGACATTTTCTTCCACAGATGAGCAACTGATTAAATTAATTTGTCAGTATAGGTGTTATCTAACTCACAATTAGACTAAATCCTTGAATGAAGAAACATTTTTATTTCTAGGTTAATCACAATGAAGTACATCTACCTCTCAAGAAACGATTTCTGCTTCCTCCATAAATTTTATAGAGTAAACAGGTAAATATACTTAATTAGACCATAGTTCATAGTCGGACACCCAGCAAATTAGAAACTTGTCATCTAATTGAAATATAAATACAATAAATCTATTTACAGGACAATAAAGCTTTCACCCTCAAAAAATAAAACAAAATAACACGGGACAAAGATGGTTTTAGAACGGAATAGTGACATCAGCATCGGTACAATATCAAACCGTGCACATGCATAGACTTAGATAGTGTCCAGTCATTGCATTTTGCTCAACAATTACAACAGCACCTCATCCATCTCACAGTAAGTGAGTAAGGCCATGTGAAATACAACCACCATTTATTTCCAAGGACTTCCTTAAAATCTTTCACTGCACTTCTGGGCCGGAGAAACAAGAACGGCACATAATTTTAAGAGGAAGAAATATAATCTACCCGTCAAACCAACATTCTTAGAAACCCTGGCAGGTGGTGTATATCTGATTGTGTACTTCCGTGCTGCTCGCTCACTTTGTTATGCAGTGCACTGAGTACAGGTAAGTCGGTCTCGTGGTTACCCTGAATGAGGGCGTCACGTCGCAGTGGGGCCAGATGGGAGAACTGGGTTAAGTTGGGAAGGGAACGTGACGGCTGATGTCGTACAAGACGCCACCAGGCAGTGTTGGAATAGGACTGGGGTGTTAAATGTGTTATTTGCAGTGTTCAGTTATTAACAATACTTTTATTTACATTGTTCTTAATCCTGGAACATGTTCAAGGTACACGGTCAAATTAAAGTATGCACGAGTGTTTGCAATCTAAAAGTTGCACCTGTCAAATGTAAACCTTATATAACCCAATTTTTTAATACAAAATAGCGGATTTTTTTGTATTTTTCTGTTAGTTCAGCAGTAGGCACTTGTCCCAACTTGCCTGCAACACTTTTCTACTCATTCTAGCTGCTGGCTCTCACTCACAAGACCAAAATAGGACAACTGATTCTACAAACATCCCCTCATCACACCCCCTTCCATCCCCTTCTCTTGCACCTGCTTTCACCCCATCCCCTTCTCTTCCCAACTCCTTCTCTCCTCTCGTTCCCTCCCTCCCCTTCCCTTACACCTGTTTTATCACCTTCTCCTTCTTTTCCCACATAGATAATGGAGCTTACAACAACACTCCAAGATAATTGACCAAGCACTGTGTTAGAGCAAGGCAAGTGTTTGCCTTTCAAAGGCAATCATTTGAATGTAATGTTCCAGATCAACTCAAATACACCCGTTCGAGGCTACTTGGAATTTTTTAATGTAACAAACACATGCAATGATAATGATAACATGTACGTATGTATTTCACGACTCACTACAAGTTAAAATGACGTTGCCAGCTGCTGTGTTAATTTTATTTCATTTAATGTTACGTTCTGATGACTACAGACATGTTAAAGGTTTGCTGCCTGCCCAAATGTGTTCAGTTACTTTAGTTAGCTCGGAACAATGTTTGCTAGTTGAAAGATTCCACCTGCATCATGTTCAAATAGTAAACAAAACATATCCAGTTTCAAAACAAAATTGATTGGCACTAATGCTAAGGTGAGCATAGTAACTGCAATACCCTTTATGTTTAACTTTCCCACGTTCTAGACAGCACACTTCCCATTACAAATTAATGCATGGCCAATTCTGGGCAGAGGAGCTGGCAGTCTGACACCCTCCCTTGATTAACCCTACAGCGAGGTAATGCAGCTATACCAATAAGCTAGGTATCTGACAATAAACCATGTTTTAAATAAAAACAACTATTTTGTTACAAAACCTGTGTTAGTTTGTTATTACAGATAATATCAACCAGTCAAACTTTCTCTAGACACCCATTGAACTGTCACTTGTAGTTGTGTGGATAAAGTTCATTTTGGTTGTCATTTGGATGGGTAAAACCCGTTATGGACACGTAGAAATATCACTGGACGGGTAAAAAGGAGCAAAAAAGGTCCTTCAAAATCATAGATAATGTCAGTCATGCTTTGAAAATGGATGTTTGTACGTGATTTAGGTCATAATCACAGCTCGACTGGCGTGTGTGTATGTGTGCTAACATGCACAAGGAAATTGTCAATGGCTAAAATGTTATACTACATGAAGATCTGTCGGGTACAAATTAGAGTGGATGAGTAAATGAAAACGGATGGGCAGAAATTAGACTGGATGGGGAAATGGATGGACAAAAATTAGAGTGGACAGGTAAATGGAAATGGATGGGCAGAAATTAGAGTGGATGAGTAAATGGAAATGGTTGGGCAGAAATTAGACTGGATGGGCAAATGGATGGGCTGAAATTAGAGTGGATGGGTAAATGGAAATGGATGGACACAAATTAGAGTGGATTGGTAAATGGAAATGGTTGGGCAGAAATTAGACTGGATGGGCAAATGGATGGACAGAAATTAGAGTGGATGGGTAAATGGATGGACACAAATTAGAGTGGATGGGTAAATGGAAATGGTTGGGCAGAAATTAGACTGGATGGGTAAATGGATGGACACAAATTAGAGTGGATGGGTAAATGGAAATGGTTGGGCAGAAATTAGACTGGATGGGCAAATGGATGGACACAAATTAGAGTGGATGGGTAAATGGATGGACACACATTAGAGTGGATGGGTAAATGGAAATGGTTGGGCAGAAATTAGACTGGATGGGCAAATGGATGGGCAGAAATTAGACTGGATGGGGAAATGGATGGACACAAATTAGAGTGGATGGGTAAATGGAAATGGATGGGCAGAAATTAGACTGGATGGGGAAATGGATGGACACAAATAAGAGTGGACGGGTAAATGGAAATGGTTGGGCAGAAATTAGAGTGGAACGGTAAATGGATGGACACAAATTAAAGTAGATGTGTAAATGGATTAGGAAATGGATTGGCAGAAATTTGAAGTGCAAAAAAGGCTTTATATGAGTCACGCTGTGCATGTTCAGACTAGATTGTGTGCACAAACACACAAAGGCCCATGTCTACCTGGACATTCTGGACAGGTAAATCACCTATCCTGCAGCAAGGCCAGCAGCAAGTAGTATCCAGAGCTCTACTGCTGTTGTCTGCTGTGTGTCAACCGGTGATCAACACCTGCAGCTGTGTCACACTGACAGCATCCTGCAGTCCTTGTACCATCATTTAAGTTCCCCCACAAGCCCATGAGTCTTGCAGGGACCAGCAGCCACTGTGCTGTGTCAACCAGTGTTGTGATGTGGAACTATTGACTCTCCACAGCCACTCTGCTACAGGGAGGCTGAGTGAGGCATCTGGCATCACAGTCATCAGTCAAAGACTGTATCTACAGGTGAAACGTGATCTTGCTGCACTTGCTGGCTGGGGCCTTTCTTCTGGCACAGGTTGTTATGCAAGCAGGCTGGGGAGAGAGGTGGGGAATGGCATAGTTGGGGATATAGGTATGGGAAGGCATGGTGGGGGAGAAAAGCTGTGGGGAGACAAATGGCGGGGAGAGGAGTTGGGGACAAAACGAGGGTGTTGACAGGAGACAGGTAGAGAGGAGTGTGTGTGCATTGTGATGTGTATGTGAGAGAGACTGGGTGAGTGGTGGAGGGTGGGAAGGGTAGAGGGGGAGAGAGAGAGAGGGGGTGAGGGAGAGAGAGGCGTGGTGGAGTGGGGGAGGTATAGAGAAAAGAAGAGATAAATGGATCATGGAAAAAGGAAGGCGGCAGTTCGGATAGAATAACAAAAATAACTGATCATCAGTCAAGGTTAGAACTTCAGTATTTATTTTACTAGACAGCGGGACTAGTATAGACAAAAGTTTACTAGTCCGCCAAAAGGTTTACTAGTCCAGCAAAATATAAAAACAACCCAAATTTAAGTTATTACAATTCTACTTAAAACTAAAAAACATTGTTTTGCAACCCCAGTTAAATAACAATGCAATTTTTACAAAAGTAACAAAGCAATAATAACAAAATAGCTAACATAATTACATAATAAAAAATGAAGGTATGAACTGTATAAAAAATGCGCAATTGAAAAAGGGTGCCAATTGCGGTCATTTACTTGTAGTACCATCACCCTACCAGATACAGGGCAGCCTATAATTTTAAATTTTCCATAATCATTCCCGAAATTGATCTCATATTAATCTTATGAAAACTGTTCTGTTAGACTGTATTGTGGACATAAAATATCACTATAGAAAATGATAATCTGATAAATAATGCCCAGACAAGGCCACAGCTGGTAGCCATGCCTAAGAAAATGTCATCATTTATCTGTAAATGAAGCTGGCACTGCTGTAGCCAATTGTTGGTAACAATTTAGCAGTGTTTTAATGACTTGGGATTCAGTTACATCTGGCCTGTGGATGGGTTAAGGTTTGGGTCACTGTGACTACCAACTCTTGGTTGACTACTGTAGGTTGAGGTGGATGACACATTGACCGTTACTAGTCAGCTGGACTAGTTATTAGACAGGTTTACTAGTCAGCCCTTTTCTTTACTTGTGTATGAACTAGTGGTAGTTTTATCCGTCAGTATATGTTGCAGAAAATAAATCCAGACCATAACACAGTGTATACCACGCAGGAAGTTTTGCCAGAAATTCATATTGCAGATCTTATATGTCATAAATGATACTGAAACCACATTCTACTGAAACTCGTGCATTCTTCACACAAAAATTAACCATTTAAATGTCCATGTTTAGGTATGATCCAAAATAACACACTGCGCACCATCCCTCGACCATATCTATATGATTTGAAATCCCTACTGCTGTCTTGATCCATTGTGAAGAACAAAAGCCACAGCTTTGTCAGCTTTTGCCTTTATAAGTAAACAGGTAGGTAAATCAACAAAACTGTTAACCCCTGCACACGAAAGCCATCAATGACAACGCGCGACAGAAACGCCCAACTTTTTTGTTTAAAATGGCAATTATTTATCATACATAATTTGTTTAAAAAATAGTTTGACTAGTTCTCGTTATGGGCGATGTCAAATATAAATCGCGTACAAACACACGCCAATTGTGCTCGTTCACGATAAACTATGAGTGAAACGGAGGACGGAGATCACGTAACACAGAGAGATGCCCGGTGCACTTCATGCCGGCCGAGCCAGAGTGGAGGCCGCAGTGCCAACAATGCCACGACTCGTGTATTCTCGCACGGGGGTGGCACTCCTATTTAATACGGCTGTCGAAACGTTCACTTACTTCTGATAAAAACGTCTGTGCACTTTTCTGCGCTCCAACGTGTAGGAGGTACTCGTAAACGTATAACGCCAATCTGCAATGGAAACAACAAATTAGATGCAATCGTAAACACGACCGCAAAACGAACGTTCGGCGTCTGCGAGGTAAACAAGGCCGGAGTGACCCCGCACGTTGGAAGCGGCCATGACGAATTTAACAACGGCGGGGATCCCCTTGTCCAACCCGGCTCAGCATATTTACACTCGCGAAACGGCCCCTTCCAACCACAGCTAACGCTCAAACCAAAAACACAAATGACAATCTCACGCATGCATATTAAAACCACAATTGCCCGGAAATACAACCATTAAATAACGCGCAGGAAGGCAGATACCGTACGCGAATCGCGGGTGCACGCGATAAATAGAACATCCATTATACACGCACGGGGAACGGGGCATCCCTCTCGCTCAGGTGCAGAAAATACTGCCATTCTTAGCCGTCCGCGCACAGCTTCGTAGAATTCTCCCATGCCGGTGTAGGCAAAAGCCATGTGTTAGCAATACTGAAAAATATGACGCCATAATATACTCACTTTTCCCGTGCCTGGCCATCGGAGGGAACTGTGGACCCTTTCCCCTTCGCGTACATGCTTGAAGTTGATGCTGAACTGTCACGCACCTGTCAAGCCATCAAGGATGACACTGACCTCATCACCATGGCGACATCTAATGAGACTTGTCAAACGGAGCAATGCGATTGGCCGAGTAATTTTAGTAGATGTGGGGAAGCTAGAAACTCATGAGTCAAAATATCACATGATCTGCCGGAGAAAGACTGGCTGGCGAAATGCCAAACGTGCAGAAGTATGAGGAATGCGCAGTTTTATTCGTGCATTTCATTATTCGCCCCTTTTCTTTTTCTCCCTGCTTCACTCACATTATGCATCATGTCCCGAACATAAATATAAATTGTTACGTTGTGCGAATCATTTTGTTTTAGCGTTTTTTAACTAAATGTTAAATTGTGTGGATATTCGTAGAGTTTATTGAAACGAAGGGAGATTTGGACAAAGCTTTAAAGTTGTCTAATGATAATCACTAAAATTAAAACGCAACACACATTACTATGTGTATATTTTACGCCAAGATCTGCAATAAAACGAACCGTTAATATCTGTTCGGGTGCCGGTATTCCCGTGCTTATAGTAAGTGCGCTAGCATTGATTTGCATGATAAAACGAATATAGTTGACCCACATTCTGCCGCCGCAGTCAGTGGGGAGTCTAGAAACAGGTTACGCGAATGTAAATGCTGGCCGAAGCAGACGCTTATTTACTGCGTCCGAGCGCAAAGCGTGGTCGCTGGGAATGCGCGTCTGTGACGACATAGGTCCATTTGTTTATATACTTTCCAATAAACCGTCTGCTTACGAACATGTTCTGATTGGCCAAGATATGTGGCTATTTCTTACGGACATGTCGCAATGTATAAATATTAAAATCTAAGATATAATATGGCGGCAGGTTCGATTTCGTACGAAGACTTCAAAAAGGCTGCTTCATATTTTATAGAGTTGTCTGACAGACTGGGTGATTCTTGGCAACTTCAGGTAACTATAATATATCGGCTTTCGAGACGGACGACTGTTTTGAATACACACACTTCCAGTATCCGTGTATTGCATGCCTACGTTGCCACGCGTCACTGTGGTTTCGCAAATTTACCCGACACGCGCAGTCGAGGGGCTGTTCTGGCCTGCCGGGGAAGGGGGGTGTCGGCAAGCGCTGGGTGTCACTTCAGGTTATTAACATAATGCCAATGTGACAATAGCAACATTACGTAGGCCTATTTTGGGATTTTCCGAAGAATAAAAATATATATGTAACTTTATGTAGGATCAACAATGATCACAGGTTCCGAATTTGTTATTCGAAAATACGGTAAAATAATTATTTAGCCTTGCCGTAGATTTTGTTTGGAGGGTATAATTTTTTGTATAGTAAAAGTACAGAAATACCTTACAATTGTGGCATGCTGTCAAATATAAACATGATATATTAAGATAGTGATTAACATTAAAGGGCCTGTTTCAGGAAAGGGTTAAGGTTTTTTATTCTCAAAATATCCGACCACTATAGTTGCATATGGCATCTTGCAAACATTCACTGGCGCCTTTTGGTAATTCTCAAAATTGACATGTTTTTTTGTTATTGGTTCAAAGCAAGTTGAACATCGTTGTTGGTTAATAATATTTCTCAAATGAAAGGAGCTAATGCACATACATTATTGCAGAAGGAGTAAAATTGCCGAGATATTTCGATGATTTCTTTATTGATCTCAAACAAAACTAGTATCGTCTGTCAGCAAGGATCGAGTATTTGCAAAGTTATATCTTCAGTGTAAACTGTAAACTATAATCAAAGTTAAAACAAATAATTTTTATTTTAAATGTAATATATACTTATGCAATTAATTATTTGATTAAATGCAGGATACCAAGAAGCTAACATTCTTTTGTGTAAATTTGCACGTTTCAAATATAACATTTACTTACCATTATACGGAGTCATAATTGACAAGTGCACAGTTTTAGATGAGCTAATGCTATTTGTATCTAGCAATGTTTCAAACTATTCCGATAGGTGTCGCCACATGCCGGTGGTGCCTTCCGCGTAAACTTTGCGGAACAATACACAGCGGCCGTTAAGTTCAATATTTTGTGTGGCTATTAATTAATTCAATATTCCATACGACTGTGCAGTTATAGTTGCTATCTTGTATTATTAATTTTCACAAGAATCATCAGGAGATAATGTAACAAGTCATTATTAGTGTCACGACTATCCGCTAGGGGAGGACAAGGAGTGCAAATAATAGTTATGGGGAAAGTGAACATACTTAGTCACAGGAACACGTAGTAAGCCTTATAGTGTAGGTATACGGTTTAATAAAATTGACACGACTTGCAGCATATTTTTTGATGTTATTACAATAAAGGGTTAAATACAATGTATTGTTCAATGAAACATTCACTTTTTACCTGGATAGGTGAAATGTGTTTAGTGTTGGCTGTAGTTTAAAGCAGGTAGTTTAATATACAGTGTTGCACTTTCATTGCAGCTCTTCCTAGGTCTAGTGAATTCCAGTTAATAACATTTAAATCATTAACAACTCAGGCTTTACTCAAGTGTGTTACATCTGAAAAAATATTGCAATGATATCTTTAAAACTATTTGTCATTTTGTTTCCTTCTAGGAACACAAATAATTTATAGCGTTTATTGTAATTGTGCAGTTTGATAACGTCATTATAATATAGTTTCTGTGCATCATGATATAGTTTCTGTTATTGTAATAATTATATTATCATAAATGACTGATATCACCAAGACACCAACACACCCAGGTAATGTGTGTTTTGTAATCTGTTTTAGGGAACAACAGATATTTATTTAATTAAGAAAACAAAGACAACTCTTTTTACCAATCGTCTCACACAGCCAGAACCTGAAGCACAAAAGCTGAGACTTGCAGAGACTGAGACTGTGGAAACAGAAAACACATTCCCAGGCTCTGAACAAAGACTCTCCACTGACGAGACGGCACAGCCAGAAGTTGTCACATTAGCTGGGGCTGAATCAGCAGAGAATGAGAGTGATGAGGTAGATCTTATATAAATAATACACTGTGTGTGTATGGTGTGTGTGTGTGTGTGTGTGTGTGTGTGTGTGTGTGTGTGTGTGTGTGTGTGTGTGTATGTGCACACGTGTGCATGTATGCATGCATGCTTGTATGCATACATATATGAGACTATGTATCGTGTGTTACTCATTTACCCCCTAATTCGCCCAAATCGATCACTCATCTGTCACTCTCAGTCACTCACTCACTCACTCGCTCGCTCGCTCACTAACTCACACATGCACTCACTCATCCAGTCACTCACTCACTCACTCATTCAGTTACCCACCTAACCACCAATTTTACCTATTGTATAAACAAATTCTGCTAATATTCTGACGTGATTTGATAATCATTACACAATATCCCATACCTGATGAATCCATATAAAAACTGTATACAATAATAAAATGTACTGATGCATGAGTAAACTCACATTTAATGAATGTTAGTAATAATCAACACGTAACTAGAACTTGCTATAATACATATGTTTCCCTCTGTGCCAGGACGTACACACACTGTCTGTGCCACATGAGACACCTGTTGTGTGCACCTTCGACTATCACATCGTCTACAGCCACAGTTACATGGTTCCTGTGCTCTACTTCAACGTCTACACACAAGGTACCCATTCTGCATTGGCAGACAAGTTGCCATGTTGTGATGTAAAATATTTTTAACAGTCAGAGTGTTCAAACCACCAATGAAAACAGTATGTTATTAAAGTAATTTATTTTAGGGTAACACTCTGTTCCAATTAAAAAAAAAATTATAATGGTCTGAATACAAGATCCTGATGGTGCACTATCCAAAGCTAATGTTGTGTTTGGGAAGTAAACTAAAAAACACATTTTGCAACTTGAATATTTTGTGGCGTATTTTGTGAGCAAACAGTTCAAATTGTATAAACATCTCTGTTGGCAATATATTGGAGGGCCCATGAGTTAATTACAGCGGCGTTTGATATTTGTCTTATTTGTTGTTTTCTCTCAGGCAGGACAACAAATTCAGTAATCGTCCTGTTAGGAATAATTCCAGCCTTTGCGGAAAATGGGAGACAGACCAGAGTTCATTCAAAAAATTATTAAGCCATCCACAATTGTGCAACAATGTGTTTGTAAATCAATATACTGATTAGTATTCATGGTATGCACGTCACTAATAATTATAGTCTAATCATAGTGTAATTTATTCACCAATAAGTAATTTTTATTTATTTCTGCATTTGTAATGTTTCACATTTCCTCTACCAGATGGAGCTCTGCTGCCACTGGATGACCTCTGGTCAAGCATCCCTGTCCATTACCGCCAGTCCCTGGACCGCTGGACAACACTGACACAGCAGGTGAGATCAAATAACAGGAGCAACCAATAAAGAAACAAACATACAGTGTAATGTTGGTGGATCAGACAGGAAAGACACAAACACACTGCACCTGGCAAGTGTATCTAAACTTCTTTCTTCTTTCCATTCATGCCCACATTCAATTTGTTGATTATTCCAGCTTCTTGTGAATGATTCACATTGTCCTGTCAAAGAAAGAGTGAAGAGAGAAATTCATGTAGAGTTTATGTGTGTAAGCATGCATGAATGTACATACATGTAAGTGTGAGTGTGTATGTATATATGTATATACATGTATGTATATATGTATATATGTATATGTGTATATGTGTATATGTGTATGTGTATATATATATATATATATATATATATATATATATATATATATATATATATATAATATGTACATATGTATGTGTGTTGTGTGACAGTTGTGTGTGTGTTTCTGAATGTGTGTGCATGTGTGTGTATGTTTGCAAATTCAAGCTCAGAGGAACAATGAAAACAATATTTAAATGTCATTGTGGATGGGAACAGGCAAGAGTCAATATGGACCATGGGACTGGTGAAAGTTTAGGGTGGGAAATGGGAATATGATTTCAAACAAATATGTCTTGAGTTTCTTTGGGAAATATGGCAATTTCGGATGATTTTTCAATGGTAGGGGATGGATTCGTGGTTTTAGCTCAACTACAGAAAAAGCATGCTTGCCGATATTACGCTGTTTTATGGAAAAAGTTGTTAAGCGAAACAAAAGTCTATGTGCATAAATGTTTTAACCTCTCTGAATCACAGTAAGCAGAGTGAGTTGTGGACATTTTAAAATTCAACACATTTTATACAATGACATATGGGCAAAATCTCTTCACTTATTTGAATTTGTTAAGGAGATAAACAAACAATTTTGTCCAATATTCCTCCACATGTTACATGACCTGCTTGCAGGAGCATCCTCATCTTGGGCGGCCCTTCTTCCAACTTCATCCCTGTCACACACAGCAGCTGATGACAAAAGCTTTGACAGACTGTTACACGCGTCTCAGGTATGTCACAAGTCTGTCAAGACCTCGACGGCTACTGATGACCAATGACATGACAGACTGACACATGTCTCAGGTATGTCACAAGTCTGTCAATACCTCGACGGCTACTGATGACCAAGGACATGACAGACTGTGACACCCGTCTCAGGTATGTCACAAGTCTGTCAAGACCTCAACAACTACTGATGACCAAGGACATGACTAAAGAACAACTGCTGTTTAGCAAGTGTTGTGTTAATTATTGAGAAAACAATCATAAGGAGTTAGTTAATTCAGAGCAGGTCCATTAATTGTCATAAATTAAAAGTACAGATACAGTAAATAAAATATTTACATCCTAGATCCAGGTACGTGTATATGCATTATGCTTAAAAAGGAGTAACATTAATGTAATATTGTATAAATAGAGTTGGTTGTGTGTATAACAGTAACTTAAACAAGTTAATCTAATAATGATGTGTAAAAAGATTTCATGTAAATAATGCAAGTAGAAAGTAATATAAATGTGTATTCCCACGTATGCATAACAAGTGCAGACCTATAAACAAATTAAATGATTTTAAATTATACAGTTGATTTATCAGTTAGACAATCACTTGTTTCTCTGTGGCTGACACACCAAATAGAAGCAAATATGTCTACGTTTAAACAACTAACCCTAAAGTCAGCACTAAACTGTGAAGAGAGGTAGCAATTTGCATTTAATTTATGAGTTATGAAACACTTAGAATATTTAGTTGATCCGAAAAACAGTTCTGACTTATTCTGGATTTGCCATCAATCATGCCCATTAATATGAACATGCTGATTTCAAAACAACCTGAAGAAACTTTTGTGAAATATATGTAGATCCATAGTGTAACTTCCTTCCACTTTTTTTTTTCATACTGTACAATCAAATTGTTCTTCAAGTTGGTTTTGTTTTTAATGAACTGCAATTTCCGTAAAACCACCATACCACATAAAACACTGCTGTGCCAGTCATCAGCATATATATATATATATATATATATATATATATATATATATATATATATATTTTTTAAAATATATATAAATATATATATATATTTTCCAATGAACAAAGAGCTGTTATCATAACTGCATTTGGAAGTCATGGTATTCTTGTAAGGTCAAACAGAGAAGAGTATTGTATTTATCGGCAAAATTTCATGAAATTCGTGTGGACAATAATCACAGGGTGATGGCTAATGACCACTGAATACAAATGTACCTTTCCACCATGAGTGGCAAAGTGTTCCTCGATTTTATGAAACGCAAGTGTTAGCCTTCAGACTGAGCCTAGGCTGTTGGTCAGTCCAAAAACAACCAAATATTGACTAGTTTAGTGGGAGGCTCCTGACATAACCTAACAATTGTACAATTTTCATTACACTATTTGATATCATTCTATATTACATCATAAAATAAACGTTCCAATTCCATCACTCAGTTAACCAACTAGTAATCATTTAATGAATGAATTAATGAATGACAGAATGACAGAATGAAAGAATCAATCAATCAATCAATCAATCAATCAATCAATCCATCAATCAGTTAACCAAACAATCAGTCAACATATATATCAGTCAGTACTGTTATTTTAGTCTCAACATTGCAGTTCATATACATCCAAAGAAAACATTTCTTTGTTATACCAGAGATAATACAAACAACATCAGTAGGCCATCTGCTGCATGTCAGAACTTTATTATGCAACTTACATATATTTTACATTATAATGACGTTACCCAGTGTTATCTATTCCATACCATTTAATAATTGAGAGCAACGTTTGAATGGTCATTGTTTTTATAACTGCTCTTGTGACACATATGTCTTTTAATAGAACACATTAGAAACATCACATTAAAATATAACCAAATGTTCAGCTGAATATGACATATCACGTTTATGCCAGTATCACAGCAAATAACATTTCCACGAAATGTCTAAAACAGCACAAACTAATGAATTGTCCGCTGTTTCTAACGTTGACATAAATTTGTTACGTTACAAAAATATAGATTGGCTATTTGGTAATCTCCCCTCCATATACTCATTCCATGCTCTACTGTCTCCATTCAACTGCAAAATCAACCTGAATACACTATTCTGTGCCACACATGATAGCAACGGTTAGTGTAGTTCCACTACAAATGGCAAGTGTATCTGTTATATTGTTGTACTGTTGTTGCCACTACAAATGGCAAATGTACCTGTTATATTGTTGTACTGTTGTTGCCACTACAAATGCAAGTGTACCTGTTATATTCTTGTTATGTTGTTGCAACTACAAATGCAAGTGTACCTGTTATATTGTTGTACTGTTGTTGCCACTACAAATGGCAAATGTACCTGTTATATTGTTGTACTGTTGTTGCCACTGCAAATTTAAGTGTACCTGTTATATTGTTGTACTGTTGTTGCAGTAGCTTTCAATAGCTACTAAAGATATTCCTTTTCTGGAAACAAAATTATGATGATAGACTGTTTTAAACTCTTTCTGTATTTATTTGTATTAGTTTGTTTTCTTTTATGCCATGAATATAATATTTTATTTATCATATTAATATTTTAGCTCCATCTCATTCATGTTACTACTATCACTACATGGCTGTTTGTGTCACTTATTATTTAAATTATTTTATTCTACATGTATGTTTTAGGTTTAATATTCTTATATAAATTATGTTTTAACTGTTTAATTCAATGTGCAGTTCTTCGATGTAATGTTATTAAATTATTTAACTCAATATTTGAATGTTCTAACTATTGGCCTGCACATTTGGTACTATCATTGTATTGTACAGCACTATAGAGCACCACGTGATTACAGCGATGTATGAATATCACATTTTATGATTGCTATTGTCCTTGCAGGAGATACATGGTGTGTTGGCTGAGCTCTGTGGGCCCAGTTGTACATCTCTCCATGCCTCTTGCCTACTCCACATCTTGTTGAAGGACCACTGTAGAGATGTACAACATACCAGCCTCCGGACCAGAGGGACCAGCTTCTGTCTGTGCAGGAAGACAAGCAATATGGTTGAAACGTGGAAGACGCCCCAAATACAGCAAGTTCCAACTATCGCTCAATTTTTGTGGAATTGTTATTTGCTTTGATACTGGCATAAGCATGATGTGATATTCAGCTGACCATTTGGTTATGCTATTAACGCGATATTTCTAATGCATTATATTATATAAACTTGTCACAACTTCACTTATAATAAAAGCAATCATCGTTCAAAAGTTGCTCTAAGTACAAGAATTTGTAAGAAGTTTAGTCAATGTAAAAAGTTGTGTTTTCTGCTTCTGTTGCTGATGTTGATGCCCTTCGATGAGTGAGGGTTATTACCCTCTGCTAGTTAACGACGAATAATGTCTCATCACCTGCAGGAAGATATAAGATGATTTATGGAATTATGACTTATGAGTAATTGTATTTATCATAACTAAATGTGTATTTTATAAACCAGTGTGCATTTACTTTATTGCAATGTTCCACAATGCTATGTGCTGTTCCTGATCATGAGCTGTTTATTTTTTGTGAACTGTTTAATTTATATTAAAGGAGATAAATTGTTTGTTTTATTCTAATATAAATATTATGTCTTGTATTCAACTGTAGACAACAGCATTCTGATTTTTTTTAAATTTAACATATCCAAGTTATGGATTTTATTCGTATCAACTGTTTTTGTTTGTACTTAGCCTAAACACAACTTTGTGAGTGCATGTACCTGGTAGTACTAGGCACATGTACGTGTTATCAAATCTTTTATGAAGAATTCAGAGGAAATTATGTTTGTAGTAAAATTGATGTTGCTATATAATAGCCTATGCTTTTTATGAAGCGTTCATTTGTGTATGTTTAATTTATACCTCGTAAATGCTATGACCGCTCCAGATAATTTAATTATTGTGCAGTGTATTGTTAAGCCATTTTAAACAATATATCATTGTTATGATTTTTATTTTTGCTACATCAGTGTATTTGAGTAGGCTAGTTATACTTATCATGTAATGCTGATCATTAAAACATATTAAGATGGATCAAGTTGTGTTGTATGTCTATATAGTTCTTTAAAAATTATTTCTTTGTATATTTAGATTAAACATATTTTAGAGTAATAAACTTATTTGTTTTGTCACGCTGTTATGAAAACCTAGGATGTAGAAATGTCATTGTTTTATTTTATTTCCTGGCATACTTACATATTTTAACTTTATAATAAAATTATCCGAGTAGATTATTTTATTGTGTGACTGGTTTGGCGCGTGGACGCCATCACACGCTGCGTTCTACGAAGTATCCGCAAGAGGGCGCCACTGTATTGCAGTTTGCAGCGTTTGTTGTAAACATACACGTCGTACGCCGGCACACATTCTCACGCATACACGCTCTCTCCTAGTCACTCACCCATTCACTCACTCTCTTAGTCAACATCTCACTCAGCCACTCTCCCACCCACTCACCTTCCCTCCCTCACTCCCCTTCTCCGCCGCTCTTTGCTCCCGTCCTACCCTCCTTTCTTCCTGCCTCCCCAACCTACTTTCCTTTCTTCATCCTTCCCTACATCCCTCTATCCACGCTCGTACACAACATCTACTCATTACTTACCATTAAGACTTATGCAGGCACCGCGCCACTGAAAACTATGTTGACTTAATGCATCGGTTCATTTGAATTGAATTGTATTTACACTTGTAGAAGCTGCCTCGTGTGTTACTAGAGCTGCCTGGTGTGTTACTAGAGCTGCCTGGTGTGTTACTAGAGCTGCCTGGTGTGTTACTAGAGCTGCCTGGCGTGTTGCAGAGCTGCCTGGTGTGTTACTAGAGCTGCCTGGTGTGTTACTAGAGCTGCCTGGTGTGTTACTAGAACTGCCTGGTGTGTTAGTAGAACTGCCTGGTGTGTTAGTAGAGCTGCCTGGTGTGTTACTAGAGCTACCTGGTGTGTTAGTAGAGCTGCCTGGTGTGTTAGTAGAGCTGACTGGTGTGTTAGTAGAGCTGCCTGGTGTGTTAGTAGAGCTGCCTGGTGTGTTAGTAGAGCTCTGGTTGTTAGTAGATTGCCTGGTGTGTTAGAGACTGCCTGGTGTGTTAGTAGACCTGCCTGTTGTGTTAGTAGACTGCCAGTGTTAGTAGAGCTGCCTGGTGTGTTAGTAGACCTGCCTGTTGTGTTAGTAGACTGCCTGGTGTGTTAGTAGAGTGCTGGTTGTTAGTAGACTGCCTGGTGTGTTAGTAGACTGCCTGTTGTGTTAGTAGACTGCCTGGTGTGTTAGTAGAGCTGCCGGTGTTAGTAGACCTGCCTGTTGTGTTAGTAGACTGCCGGTGTGTTAGTAGACTGCCGGTGTGTTAGTAGAGTGCTGGTTGTTAGTAGACTCCTGGTGTGTTAGTAGAGCTGCCTGGTGTGTTAGTAAAACTGCCTGGTGTGTTAGTAGAATTGCCTGGTGTGTTAGTATAACTGCCTGGTGTGTTAGTAGAATTGCCTAGCTTTTTAGTAGAGCTGCCTGGTGTGATTATAGAGCTGCCACGTGTGTTAGTAGAGCTGCTGGTGTGTTAGTAGAGCTGCCTGGGTGTTAGTAGACTGCCTTGTTTGTTGTAGAGCTGCCTGGTGTTAGTAGAGCTGCCTGGTGTGTTAGTAGAGCTGCCTGGCGTGTTAGTAGAGCTGCTGGTGTGTTAGTAGAGTTGCCTGGGGTGTTAGTAGAACTGCCTGGTGTGTTAGTAGAGCTGCCTGGTTGTTGTAGAGCTCCTGGGTGTTAGTAGAGCTGCCTGGTGTGTTAGTAGACGCCTGGGTGTTAGTAGAGCTGCTGGTGTGTTAGTAGAGCTGCCTGGTGTGTTAGTAGAACTGCCTGGTGTGTTGTAGAGCTGCCTGGGGTGTTAGTAGAACTGCCTGGTGTGTTAGTAGACTGCCTGGTGTGTTAGTAGAGCTGCCTGGTGTGTAGTAGAGCTGCCTGGTGTGTTAGTAGAGTCCTGGTGTGTTAGTAGACTGCCTGGTGTGTTAGTAGAGCTGCCTGGTGTGTTATAGATGCCGTGTGTAGTAGAGCTGCCGGTGTGTTAGTAGAACTGCCGGTGTGTTAGTAAGCTGCCGGTGTGTATAGATGCTGTGTTAGTAGAACTGCCTGGTGTGTTAGTAGAGCTGCCTGGTGTGTTAGTAGAGCTGCCGGTGTGTTAGTAGACTGCCTGGTGGTTAGTAGAGTGCCTGGTGTGTTAGTAGAGCTGCCTGGTGTGTTAGTAGACTGCCAGGTGTGTTAGTAGAGCTGCCGGTGTGTTAGTAGACTGCCGGTGTGTTAGTAGACTGCCTGGTGTGTTAGTAGACTCCTGGTGTGTTAGTAGACTGCCTGGTGTGTTAGTAGAGCTGCCGGTTGTTGTAGAGCTGCCGGGGTGTTAGTAGAACTGCCTGGTGTGTTAGTAGACTGCCGGTGTTTAGTAGAGCTGCCTGGTGTGTTAGTAGACTGCCGGTGTGTTAGTAGACTGCCTGGTGTGTTAGTAGACTGCCGGTGTGTTAGTAGAGCTGCCTGGTGTGTTAGTAGACTGCCGGTGTGTTAGTAGATTCTGGTGGTTAGTAGAGTGCTGGTGTGTTAGTAGAGTGCCTGGTGTGTTAGTAGACTGCCTGGTGTGTTATAGATTGCCTGGTGTGTTAGTAGAGCTGCCTGGTGTGTTAGTAAATGCCTGGTGTGTTGTAGAGCTGCCTGGTGTGTTAGTAAACTGCCTGGTGTGTTAGTAGAGTGCCTGGTGTGTTGTAGACTGCCTGGGTGTTAGTAGAGCTGCCTGGTGGTTAGTAGAGCTGCCTGGTGTGTTGTAACTGCCGGTGTGTTAGTAGAACTGCCTGGTGTGTTAGTAGAGCTGCCGGTGTGTTAGTAGAGCTGCCGGTGTGTTAGTAGACGCCTGGTGGTTAGTAGACTGCCTGGTGTGTTAGTAGAGCTGCCTGGTGTGTTAGTAGAGCTGCCGGTGTGTTAGTAGAGCGCCTGGTGTGTTAGTAACTGCCGGTGTGTTAGTAGAGCTGCCTGGTGTGTTAGTAGACTCCTGGTGTTTAGTAGAGCTGCCTGGTGTGTTAGTAGAGCTGCCTTGTTTGTTGTAGAGCTGCCTGGGGTGTTAGTAGAGCTGCCTGGTTGTTGTAGAGCTGCCTGGTGTGTTAGTAGAACTGCCTGGTGTGTTAGTAGAGCTGCCTGGTGTGTTAGTAGAGCTGCCTGTGTGTTAGTAGAGCTGCCTGTTGTGTTAGTAGAGCTGCCTGGTGTGTTAGTAGAGCTGCCTGGTGTGTTAGTAGAGCTGCCTGTGTGTTAGTAGAGCTGCCTGGTGTGTTAGTAGAGCTGCCTGTTGTGTTAGTAGAGCTGCCTGGTGTGTTAGTAGAGCTGCCTGTTGTGTTAGTAGACCTGCCTGGTGTGTTAGTAGAGCTGCCTGGGTGTTAGTAGAGCTGCTGGTTGTTATAGATGCCTGGGTGTTAGTAGACTGCCTGGTGTGTTAGTAGAGCTGCCTGGTTGTTAGTAGACTGCCTGGTGTGTTAGAGAGCTGCCTGGTGTGTTAGTAGACGCCTGGTGTGTTAGTAGAGCTGCCGGTGTGTTAGTAGAGCTGCCTGGTGTGTTAGTAGACTGCCTGTTGTGTTGTAGAGCTGCCTGGGTGTTAGTAGACTGCCTGGTTGTTAGTAGACTGCCTGGTGTGTTAGTAGACTGCCTGGTGTGTTAGTAGATCTGCCTGGTGTGTTAGTAGAGCTGCCTGGTGTGTTAGTAGACTGCCTGTTGTGTTAGTAGAGCTGCCAGGTGTGTTAGTAGAGCTGCCAGGTGTGTTAGTAGAGCTGCCTGGTGTGTTAGTAGACTGCCTGGTGTGTTAGTAGAGCTGCCTGGTGTGTTAGTAGAGCTGCCTGGTGTGTTAGTAGATCTGCCTGGTGTGTTAGTAGAGCTGCCTGGTGTGTTAGTAGACCTGCCTGTTGTGTTAGTAGAGCTGCCAGGTGTGTTAGTAGAGCTGCCAGGTGTGTTAGTAGACTGCCTGGTGTGTTAGTAGATCTGCCTGGTGTGTTAGTAGAGCTGCCTGGTGTGTTAGTAGAGCTGCCTGGTGTGTTAGTAGAACTGCCTGGTGTGTTAGAGACTGCGGTGTGTTAGTAGACCTGCCTGGTGTGTTAGTAGAGCTGCCAGGTGTGTTAGTAGACTGCCTGGTGTGTTAGTAGAGCTGCCTGGTGTGTTAGTAGAGCTGCCTGGTGTGTTAGTAGAGCTGTCTGGTGTGTTAGTAGAACTGCCTGGTGTGTTAGTAGAGCTGCCTGGTGTGTTAGTAGAGCTGCCTGGTGTGTTAGTAGAGCTGCCTGGTGTGTTAGTAGAGCTGCCTGGTGTGTTAGTAGAGCTGCCTGGTGTGTTAGTAGAGCTGCCTGGTGTGTTAGTAGACTGCCTGTGTGTTGTAGAGCTGCCGGTGTGTTAGTAGAGCTGCCGGTGTGTTAGTAGAACTGCCTGGTGTGTTAGTAGACTGCCTGGTGTGTTAGTAGAGCTGCCTGGTGTGTTAGTAGACTGCCTGGTGTGTTAGTAGAGCTGCCTGGTGTGTTAGTAGAGCTGCCTGGTGTGTTAGTAGAGCTGCCTGGTGTGTTAGTAGAGCTGCCTGGTGTGTTAGTAGAGATGCCTGGTGTGTTAGTAGACTGCCTGGTGTGTTAGTAGAGCTGCCTGGTGTGTTAGTAGAGCTGCCTGGTGTGTTAGTAGAGCTGCCTGGTGTGTTAGTAGAGCTGCCTGGTGTGTTAGTAGAGCTGCCTGGTGTGTTAGTAGAGCTGCCTGGTGTGTTAGTAGAGCTGCCTGGTGTGTTAGTAGAGCTGCCTGGTGTGTTAGTAGAGCTGCTGGTGTGTTAGTAGAGCTGCCGTGTGTTAGTAGACTGCCTGGTGTGTTGTAGAGCTGCCTGGGTGTAGTAGACTCCTGTGTGTGTTAGTAGAACTGCCTGGTGTGTTAGTAGAGCTGCCTGGTGTGTTAGTAGAGCTGCCTGGTGTGTTAGTAGAATGCCTGGTGTGTTAGTAGAGCTGCCTGGTGTGTTAGTAGAGCTGCCTGGTGTGTTAGTAGAGTTGCCTGGTGTGTTAGTAGAGCTGCCTGTTGTGTTAGTAGAGCTGCCTGGTGTGTTAGTAGAGCTGCCGTGTGTTAGTAGAGCTGCCTGGTGTGTTAGTAGAACTGCCTGGTGTGTCAGTAAAGCTGCCAGGTGTGTTAGTAGAGCTGCCTGGTGTGTTAGTAGAACTACCTGGTGTGTTAGTAGAGCTGCCTGTTGTGTTAGTAGAGCCTGTCTGTTGTGTTAGTAGAGCTGCCTGGTTGTGTTAGTAGAGCTGCCTGGTGTGTTAGTAGAGCTGCCTGTTGTGTTAGTAGAGCTGCCTGTTGTGTTAGTAGAGCTGCCTGTGTGTTAGTAGAACTGTCTGGTGTGTTAGTAGACCTGCCTGGTGTGTTAGTAGAACTGCCTGGTGTGTTAGTAGAGCTGTCTGGTGTGTTAGTAGAGCTGCCTGGTGTGTTAGTAGAGCTGCCTGGTGTGTTAGTAGAACTGCCTGGTGTGTTAGTAGAGCTGCCAGGTGTGTTAGTAGAGCCGCCTGGTGTGTTAGTAGAACTGCCAGGTGTGTTAGTAGAGCTGCCTGGTGTGTTAGTAGAGCTGCCTGGTGTGTTAGTAGAGCTGCCTGTTGTGTTAGTAGAGCTGCCTGGTGTGTTAGTAGAGCTGCCTGGTGTGTTAGTAGAGCTGCCTGGTGTGTTAGTAGAGCTGCCTGGTGTGTTAGTAGAGCTGCCGGTGGTTAGTGACTGCCTGTTGTAGTAGAGCTGCCTGGTGTGTTAGTAGAACTGCCTGGTGTGTTAGTAGAGCTGTCTGGGGTGTTAGTAGAACTGCCTGGTGTGTTAGTAGAGCTGCGTGTGTGTAGACCTGCTGTGTGTTAGTAGAGCTGCCTGGTGTGTTAGTAGACTGCCTGGTGTGTTAGTAACTGCCTGGTGTGTTAGTAGAACTGCCTGGTGTGTTAGTAGAGCTGCCTGGTGTGTTAGTAGACTGCCTGGTGTGTTAGTAGAGCTGCCTGTGTGTTAGTAGAGCTGCCTGGTGTGTTAGTAGAGCTGCCTGTGTGTTAGTAGAGCTGCCTGGTGTGTTAGTAGAGCTGCCTGGTGTGTTAGTAGACTGCCTGGTGTGTTAGTAGAGCTGCCTGGTGTGTTAGTAGAACTGCCTGGTGTGTTAGTAGAGCTGCCTGGTGTGTTAGTAGAGCTGCCTGTTGTGTTAGTAGACCTGCCTGGTGTGTTAGTAGAGCTGCCTGTTTGTTAGTAGAGCTGCCTGGTGTGTTAGTAGAACTGCCTGGTGTGTTAGTAGAGCTGCCTGGTGTGTTAGTAGAGCTGCCTGGTGTGTTAGTAGAGCTGCCTGGTGTGTTAGTAGAGCTGCCTGGTGTGTTAGTAGAGCTGCCTGTGTGTTAGTAGAGCTGCCTGGTGTGTTAGTAGAGCTGCCTGGTGTGTTAGTAGAGCTGCCTGGTGTGTTAGTAGAGCTGCCTGGTGTGTTAGTAGAGCTGCCTGTTGTGTTAGTAGACTGCCTGTGTGTTAGTAGAGCTGCCTGGTGTGTTAGTAGAGCTGCCTGGTTGTTAGTAGATCTGCCTGTGTGTTAGTAGAGCTGCCTGGTGTGTTAGTAGAGCTGTCTGGTATGTTAGTAGATCTGCCTGGTGTGTTAGCAGAGCTGCCTGGTGTGTTAGTAGACCTGCCTGTTGTGTTAGTAGAGCTGCCTGGTGTGTTAGTAGAGCTGCCTGGTGTGTTAGTAGAACTTGCCTGTTGTGTTAGTAGAGCTGCCTGTGTGTTAGTAGAGCTGTCTGGTTGTTAGTAGACTGCCTGGTGTGTTAGTAGACTGCCTGTGTGTTAGTAGATCTGCCTGGTGTGTTAGTAGACTGCCTGGTGTGTTAGTAGACTGCCTGTGTGTTAGTAGAGCTGCCGGTGTGTTAGTAGAGCTGCCAGGTGTGTTAGTAGAGCTGCTGAGATGTTAGTAGACTGCCCTGCAGTGTGTTAGTAGACTGCGGTTGTTAGTAGAGCTGTCTGGTATGTTAGTAGAGCTGCCTGGTGTGTTAGTAGACTGCCTGGTGTGTTAGTAGACTGCCTGTGTGTTAGTAGAGCTGCCTGGTGTGTTAGTAGAAACTGCCATGGTGTGTTAGTAGAGCTTCTGGTGTTAGTAGACTGCCTGTGTGTTAGTAGAGCTGCCGGTGTGTTAGTAGACTGCCTGGTGTGTTAGTAGAAGCTGCTGGTGTGTTAGTAGAGCTGCCTGGTGTGTTAGTAGATTGTGTTTAACTGCCTAGGTGTGTTAGTAGAATTGCCTGTTGTTAGAGACTGCCTGGTGTGTTAGTAGAGCTGCCTGGTGTGTTAGTAGAACGCCTGGTGTTCAGTAGAGCTGCCTGGTGAGTAGAGCTGCCTGGTGTGTTAGTAGAATGCCTGGTGTTTAGTAGAGCTGCCTGGTGTGTTAGTAGACTGCCTGGTGCTGTTAGTAGACTGCCTGTCATGTAGTAAGCACCTGGAATTAGTAGAGCTGCCTGTTGTTAGTAGAGCTGCCTAGTGTGTTAGTAGAGCTGCCTGGTGTTAGTAGACTGCTGGTGTGTTAGTAGAGCTGCCTGGTGTGTTAGTAGAGCTGCCTGGTGTGTTAGTAGAACTGCCGGTGTGTTAGTAGAACTGCCTGGTGTGTTAGTAGAGCTGCCTGGTGTGTTAGTAGACTGCCTGGTGTTAGTAGAGCTGCTGGTGTGTTAGTAGAGCTGCCTGGTGTAGTAACTGGGTAGAGCTGCTCTGGTGTTAGTAGAGCTGCCTGGTGTGTTAGTAGAGCTGCCTGGTGTGTTAGTAGAGCTGCCTGGTGTGTTAGTAGAGCGCCTGTGTGTTAGTAGAAACTGCCGGTTGTTAGTAGAGCTCCTAGTAGAACTCGGGTATAGCTTGTTTAGTAGAGCTGCCTGGTGTTAGTAGAGCGCCTTGGTGTGTTAGTAGAGCTGCCTGGTGTTAGTAGATCTGCTCTGCTGTGTTAGCAGAGCTGCCGGTGTGTATACTCCTGGGTTAGTAGACTGCCTGTTAGTGAGCTTAGTAGAGACAATTCATTTTAATGCATAGCTAAAGTGATTTTCTTTTTGGCGTGCACAATTTAGTGTCCAAATCACTACACCGGAGTCTCCATGTTAGGTCGGTAATTGATTTTGGAATGAAATGTCATCTCTGTGGTTGGTTATTTTGCAACTTGTCCGCCGTGGTGACACACACCATAGCCTGCGGACAACGCGTGTCGACGTCTGAAGAAACGGGTGTCTCCGGTCAACCCCAGTATCACACCCGCCGTACATTGTACTTGCTGCTGACAGTAGTGACGTAGGTATATGGGACTAGTCTGGCTCTAAGATTACTCGTCAAACAGTCTCTCTTTATTAGGAGGACACTGCGTTATCATATAATTTTGTTTCGTACAACCTCGAAAAGAAGAGCCTCTACATATCAACAATAGACAAATACAATTGTATCTGGTGTGACCCCGTTATCCTTCACTAGAGCGCATCAAAATGGTCTTGAAAGACACCGTACACTCTATGAATTTCGGGTTCAAATCAGTATATGGTGCAGATAATTATCGCACTAGGAGCACCCCTAAAGGGCTCAATGCTGGACCCCACATTGAGCGTGCATAGTTTGCACCCTAACATGGGCTGCAGTCCTACATTCCTAGTGCACCCTTATGCAATTATGCAAAATGTGCATGTCTGCCTCATTAGGGCGCACTATTCCAACACCTGGTATGCACCTTATAAGGAGCTACTTAGGGTACAAATTGGTTTGCTTTATGGTGCAAACTCTGCCCCTTAGACGTGGGATGCAGCATTGAGCCCTTAAGGATGCTCCTAATGCGATAATTCTCTGCACCTGATTGAGACGAATTCTGAATTGAACCTTTGAGGGGTAACTTTGCACCACTAGGGTGCAGAAAAGCGACTAGAGCATCCAGTAGCACCCACATTGCTCCCTAAATGTTTAGAGAAGACGCGGACGAGAGAGTAAAAGCTGACTGGATGACATCATGGAGAGGACCAGTTTACGCCGTCCAAAAGCTGGCTGTCCACCGAAGCTTGCCCATGACTGAGAGTAGACGTCGCATCCATATGTCCAAAGGATGAGTGAGAAAGGGAGAGTGATCATTTCCCATCAGTGGTGTCAAACGTTGATCAGATCCACCACTCACCTGTATCACTTAGAGAATGTCACCGAGAAACATAATATACACGCACTTGCATTCGAGACCTTTCTTCAAT
>JAODUO010000456.1:280000-287500 GCA_025642075.2 Ridgeia piscesae
CGATGGCGCTAACAGAGAAACAACAGGAGAAGGTCCAGGTTTGCGAAAAAACAACCTGGTAAGAAGAATCGGTCATGTGGGAGATAAACAATTGGCAGAGAGCAGAAAGAGTGGGAGAAGAATGGATAAAAAGAGCAAGAGATAGTAGGAATTGGAGGCTGCTGACAGCAGTGAGATAAAGTGAAGGGAAGAAAAAAGACGATGAAAACGGAAATCGTGGTCAAATCATCATAACGATGGTGATGCCAATAAAAGAAAAACAACAGTGACATTTAACCCTTGTCTACTAACCATGCAACTATTATTTTGAATCCGTAATAGTCATTAGCCATCATGCACATTGAGAATAATGACATTTTTGTTGCTGTGTCACCTCTTGGGCTGCAGCCGGCGACAGAAGTGGAGAATGCATAACGTAATTATATTTGAAGATGACAAATGTCTTTGTGAAAGTGTAAGACCGGGAAGAAAAGTCTTATACAGGCATCTTTATCCCCTCTGTACTTTGCGACACTATGAATCAGGCAGCCAGCTACTGGTCCTCCGTTCCCTACCATTCTAATTTTCCGGGATTGGGGGAGCATGGCCCCCTCCCCCCTCTGGCTACGCCACTGAAATTACCATAACAATTACAGATTCTTCTTGTATTGATGTGAATCAAACGCCTGACGGTTTTAATTTAGTCCGCTTGTTCGGAGACTTTTTTGAATCGTATTCATATGGTAAAATAGTTGTTAAAAACGTATACAGACGAGTTTGTGTGGATTAAATTTAGGACTTGTGAATAGTCTGATTGAGCAAGACAGACAGTTCCGATTGTGCACGTTACTCTCCAGTACCATCTTCGTCAAATACTGGTTACTACAAGAAATGAGTGCTCGTGTTAATTACTAGACATCGTTTCAAAACCGTACTGTATATTCCTCCTCCTTTTTATTATAGGTTTCTCACTTAATCAAAACCAATTCAGCGAATATTTAATGTGGAAACTCAAAGAGGAAGGTATGCTTTTGTTCGCCTGTTTTGAGACAGAGAATCAACGGCTGACGATTTGTGAGAAAATACTTGGGTGTGAAATCTTATTGTAGAATGAGACGAATTGTTTGCGAAGAATGTACGACCTGGGTGTGCTGGTTGTGGTGAAAGAAAGCATTTGAGAACACGTTGGTAGCGAGGTGACTAAATGCGCTGGACATATATAGAGAGGAGAACGGGTGCCAAGTGAGTGGAGTGGTAAGGAGCGAGGAACACATGGAGTGGAGGGATGGCGTAAAAGAAGAATTATTGGAAGAGATCTGGACGGGATAAACGATAGAGAGAAATGCAGATTATGAAGGGAAACGTGTGAAACGGAAGTGACGTCACGGAATCAGGAGGAGACCAACAACTGCTGAACAGACATTCACGTCCATTTTGTTGGAGCCTGGTAGGACTCTCCCCTATCATAAACATCAATATATGCACCTTAGCCCAAGTTGTTATGGGTCTACAGCCAGCTACTCACGTATTGCTGTATTCGTATACTATTATGTTGGCATTACTTTAACAACGAGGTTCTATATATCATCTCTGTAAACGTCTTTTTAATATTCGAAAAATATAGAAGATAAAACGTATACAGACAGACAACAATCACAATATTTACAACAAATAAAATAATCTTATAAGTTATATGTATGTCAATGAAAAAGAAGCAGCTATATACACCACTGCAGCGATTGTCACGCGTAACGTTTTCGCGCATCATTGCCGTGTATTGCTCATCTATCGGCGCAGTGCGATGCTTGAAACGACGTTTTATGGTGTACCAGTCGCCTATCGCGCGAATCCGTTCTATCATGCGAAAACATGCGGTACTCGTACGGCACATCCTGCGAGTGTGACGGTCGTTCATCGTACGTGGCCGGGTGTTCGTATATACACGACCTGTCCAGCGACGAATGTCTGTCACGCGCCGACGAGCACGTGTTCTGCTTCGAGAGCCGCCTCAGGTGCGCGTACATTTTGTCCTGCGGCGACGAGAGTGCGCCTTCCCCGCTGTACCCTATACTCAAACTGCGGCTCTTCGAGTCGGCGATGCGACATCGGCCGCCGCGATCGACGATCATCGCGCGCTTCTGTGACGTGCGCGTGACGTCAGGCAGTGCCGGGTCATAGCGCATGAACTCGTTGAAGATGGCGTCCGTGTGCTCGTCGATGCTGTAGTCACGTGACACGCGGCGACGAGAGTTCGCCGATACCTGGGTGTCGTCCGACGACGGACCGCGTGCCGTCTCGACGCCGATCGGGTGGCGTTCTCGTCGGTAATCGCGGCGTCGGCGCGATGCCGTCTTACCGTTGCGGCCCTCGAGCGAGCGCGACTTCGTGGGGCCGCCGCGCGTTGCGCCGACGTCGTCACCGCGCGCTGCGTGCGCCGCAGGAACCGGAACTGTCTCGATCGACTTGTACCCGCTGTCGTCACGGAACTGGTGCAACTTCGGCCCGCGGCTCCCGCTGGCATCCGTGCCGTCCGTGCTCGACTCGAAAGACGTCGTCGGCGCCCCCTGGCGACTACTCTCGTCCGTCGTACAGGTGTCGCCACTGTCGAAACTGAAGGTGAATTCGCGCGACTGACGCCACGCGGGCGCCGTCACTGTCGTGGACGGCGCCTCGAGTTCGGGCCGCAGTTCGTCCGTATCGTCCGTTCGGCCTTCTTCGACATGTCGATCCTGTTCCTCGTAAGCCTCCCGTAGCGCCCACAGCCGGTCGACGTGGACGAGGGGACTGTCCCGTCGGTCGCTGCGCGTAGACACGTCCGTCGACTCGCAGCGTCGCGTCGCCGCCCGCACTTCCGCTTCCGGTTCAGCCTCGGACTCTTCGAAACTGCTGATGACGTCACGCGGTTGCACCAATATGGCGGCGACCTCGAGGTCGGCGGCGTCGTGTGGGGGCGAGCCGTGCTGACCGTCCGTGTGCCAGCGCCTGAGACAGCGGTTAGGCAGCGGTGACCACCGCACGATGTCCACACTGGACGGACGGCGGTGTCGGCGGTGGCTGTAGGCGGCGGCGGCGGCCGAATCCCGATGGACCTCGACCGCCACCTGGGTCTCGTGGCCAGTCTCGTCGGCCGGGGACAACGACGTGACGTCGGCGTCGTCAGCCGTCACCGCTACGTCATCCGGGAACTCGGTCGCGACGGCGTTCGCAACGATGACGTCACTTCTGAAAATATCAATGTTTAAAGGGCATAATTATTAAGGGGAAAATGGCTCCTACGGAAAAACATCATTAGTTTTGACATATGTCTGGAATGCTTGATTGAATGTTGCTACACTATACGACTGCACCGACATATATATATATATATATATATATATATATATATATATATATATATATATATATATATATATATATATATATAATACACATACAGTGTTTATGTGTGTAGATCAGTTGTCGAAGCAGTGTAAATATGCAATTGTGTGTACACAGTTTTGGTGCACCGACAGTGTGTTTTGGAAGCATTTATATATGCGTGCGTGTAAGCGTGCGTCGAAGGGTTTATGTGTTTGCTTGCGTGAGTGCGCGCGCGTATGCGTCTGTGAATACGTGTTTCGTAGTATACACATGTTTCGTGGTATACACATGTATGTTGGCTTTCAATATTAATTTTTGTTTGCATTGCACGGACCAAGAGCTGTCACCGGTAAAAGTAAGTACGTGTACCACACACGGCCTACCTGACTTCTCTGCCGAGGTCTTCTTTGCCTTCTTTCGCTGCATCGCTCAGTTGAAACGACACGCGTCGTCTGCCAGAGATTGACGTGACGCTGGTTCCATTATCTGCAACGTGATTTGAGGAAAGATAGGAATTTTTACAGACAGCAATGGGAGTGAGAAATTGTTTAGCAAGACACACCTTCAGGGAGTGTTAACTTATTAACCAACGCTTTAAATAGCATACTGGTTAAAGAATACGTCAGAACAGGCCAACTTTTCCAAGCGGCCGTCACATACATCTTTCGGTTTTCATTCGGCACATACATACATACATACATACATACATACATACATACATACATACATACATACATACATACATACACACACGCACACACGCACACACACACACACGCATACACATGCACAAACACACACATACACACACATACAGACACAAACACATACACAAACACACACACACACACACACACACACGCACGCACGCACGCACGCACGCACGCACGCACGCACGCACGCACGCCACACACACACACACACACACACACACACACAAACAAACAAACAAACACAAACAAAACACACACCACGTACCTCTTAAGCTCTGTTTGTATTTCGCGAAAGCGTAATCAATTTCGTTTTCTTCGTGGGCATTATCGTGCTGTACACTGGAACATAAAAATGTACGTTTTACGATTCTTTCAACCATTTAATCATCCAAACGCGCAACAGGACAATTGATATAAAGCACGTGTGTATTCTTCTCCACGGCAAGCCTTCGACTGGCATAAATGGAAACAAAGGCATACGGGAATGATTTGCCATCGATTATAAATAAAATATTTAGGAAACACACTCCTTTGATAAAACACAATATGCTGTGCAATGAAAGAGCACTAAGTAATAAATAAATATAAATAACACACTTTAACCAGTTTGCTATCCAGAGTAAACACTAGCCAACCAACGGGCATGCACTTGGCTTATATAGAAAATCCAATTTTTTATTCTGATTCCCGCTGTTATCCCGGTGTCGTTTCGTATTAACAATATACCTATTCTTCGAACGAAATTGTTTTTTGTTCTGTTGTTCCTTGTTTAAAGACCTACACATCATCCTGCGATCATAAAACAGCGCCACAAGCCAGTGCATCGATTATATGATATCATCTCTCCGCTAACCGTGATAAAATACAACGAGTGACATACACCATATGTCACGAGTCGCCGTTGCCTTGCGGGCAATCATAGACGAGACTCTAGTCGATACTTCCATATAAATATAGCAATCCATTGTCTCGTTGGATACAAAAACCTACCGGAAACTGATTGTTGGTGCAGCGTGCTTAACGCTATATTGGGCGTTATCTCGGCCAACCTGTCAAACTACATTTCTATCTACCATATTGGTTAAATTGAGTTGACCGTGAGATTATCTGAAGAACGTCGTATTGTAATACCGCTTCTTATTATATGATGGTGAGGCTGCTCTCCCCCCTCTCTCGCCTCGTCTTACGTGTTGACCTCGATATTTAGTATTGTTTTGTTTTCATTTTAGATTTTCGAACGGAGATGTCTCAAAAATATCGAAAAGTACTAACATTAACATTGCCTATATTACTACAGAAACCTGGAGACCGTTTCTTTAAGATAAAAAACTATTAAGGACAATTAATAACTGAACAAAATCCATTGTTAAATTTAATGAGTTTTTTCTTCTAAACACAAATATCTTTGCTGAATTACTGAGGACACTATTTCCATGACACACCAGTAACAATGTCCCGCTGGTGCGTTATGGTGCTGGCAGGTTTTAGGTATTCAAGATAATTGTTAAGGATTGATTTTAAATTACAAAGCTCTGAAAAACGGCAATGAAATGGTCCCCAGGTCACTACGACCAAGAGAGACACATGATGACATAAATAATTAAATCATTTACAGCATTTCTCTGCGCCATAAATCCACGGGTTGCTACCTTTCAGAGACGCATTGCAATCGTTAGACTTAGATTACTAATTAAAGTACATTAAATAACTAAATATAAATAAATAACTGTCACGTCATCATATTGAAATGCTGTTCCCCCGTAAAAACAGACTGCTTATGAAAGAGTTCATGTTTATCCGCAGAAACCACCGGACAACGTCATTGATGGACAGACCAAGTCAAACATACCGCTGGTCTCCCGCTATCAACAACAGAGCGACGCGACATCCAGAGCAAGAGGTGAAGTTGACCTAAGCATTTAAGTCTTAAGGAAGCAAATCAAGTCCATGTTGCCATCTGTTCTTTCGCTTCTCTCCTTCTCGCTCTCGGTGTCTTTCTCCACTTTGCTCCAAATTGATATCTACGTGCAATATGTTGATGTTAGTGCCACCGTCTGTTCAGTCATACGTTCCTGGACATGTTCCTAAACATCCTCCACCACGTATATTTCATAGTTGTCTGTCAACTCGTCAAAGCGTGACAGTAACCGACGGCCTACGAGACAAGAAACGTGACAGTTTCTTTGACTTTGAAACGATAATATAAGTCAATCCAACAAAAAGATCTACACATTGTGTCACCTTTGTGACCGTAAACAGTTGCTCCGGAATCCAAGACGACCGTTCGAATTGGCAAGCCTTGTGTGTGGGCATATAATGTGTAACTTATAGGGCATCCAGCTTAGTCACCGTGCTGATTGATTAAGTGGAAATAATGACGATTCCCTGCTTCTGTTGCAACCAACAAAAGCGAAACGATCGTCTATCACGAAACTATTCATAGTCGGAGTATGAAGATAAAACAGACAAATCGTTCAACCGACGACAGGTGCGTCAATGGAAACAAACAGCTGGTCGAGGACACAGCGGAAGATGATGACTTTATGATATATGTAGCTCACTACGTTCATTGCCTGAACAATAATGGAGAGGCGATGTACGACCGAGAAAAAGCAGCGCGTCACCATCCGTGTCTACAGATCACTTGCAGGTTCAGGAACTACAATAACACGACAGAGTAGTTCGTCGCTGGACCCAACTCGTTGATGTCCCGCTGAACCAGAAAGGAAACGTCGATCACACTGCGTTGAATTGACACAAGGTTCGCCAGCGTAAGAGGAAATGAACCAGTAAATGTGTGCCGGAGAACCAGAGATCATAAGCTGTATGATCGGATGCGTGAAGGCGCCAACAGCTTAACGGTTTTCCGTCTGATATCTTAACGTACGATGTTTGCAAGTTCCGAGTGGAGCAAAACCTTTTGCAACGAGTGTTGGGAAACAGGAGGTCGTTTGACAGGAGGGGAGCAATGTAATTAATAATAACGTTTATACGTGTAATAATTATAAACGAAAGACGTAATTGTGGGAATATCTTGTATATCCGTATTGTCAGATGATACATATTATGATAACAGATCGAACTACGATGTGATTTTCCGTGTATGCGCATAACACACAAGAGAGCTGACTGTGGAAATAATCATAGCCCGTATACTTGTTGACAGGTGGTAATAAAATATTAACAACAGTTCTCCTAAGGGATTATCAAACGGTCCGTGAAAGTCAAAGTTTCTGTGTTAGCAGATCGACTCATGGTAAACACCGCAAAAAGATCTTGAAAAGAATGACGTTGGCGTTTTCGACAAATTGGATAGACCAAATATATAGGATAGATATGTCTAACACAATGATGTTTCATTAAGGTCCTGTAATAGCGTCATGGTTGAACAACTGGCAGAAATCCAATCGCTGGCAACTTAACCGATCAATTTATCACTAGAGTTGGA
>JAODUO010000456.1:302500-305000 GCA_025642075.2 Ridgeia piscesae
GTGACGTGGACTTGTACGCACATTGCGTTGACCAGTGCCCCGGGCTTTGCCAGCGGTCAATGGACAATGATATTAGCGTCCGTGGAGATGTCTGTGTAGACATGTCTCTTACGCTGAAGAGGTTGTGAGCGTGAAATGCATGTCCACTGACGCGCGGCTCTGGGCCACACCGGGTGACAAATGCTTGATAATGAGTTCTGTGTACATCTCGGGGCTCAATTAGACATTGAAACATATTTGCAAGTTAGCGTTTGTGTGCGTCCGTCGTTGGTGTTGCGAGGATTATAAATTATATTAATTATGTCTGGCTATGATTCCAGATCGCAAGAACGACGTAATTATATCTATTCAGTTTCTTGGTTCGAATATATATCGGTGTCTAAACTGGAAGATATCTTTCATGATTACCGGTACAAGAGGACCGCTAAAGTTACTTGGGATATGTAATACTTTTATACAATATACGATTGTTCGTTATTCATGTTGATATGAATACTACACGTAATGTTATGCTTTTATTTCGTTGGAGTAATATTTTACTAATCACAAATAACCATGTCATCATATCGATATCATAACTCCGCATGCACAACATTTCCAGTTCGCGCCAGCATTCACGATCGTTATAAGATATGAATATGTTGTACCGTCCGTCAGGCTTCGGTAAGCTCCGCGGAATTTCATAGCCCATAAACCACCCAGCTACTGTCTACATCACGGGTACGGCAAAGGATATAAGGAAAAGGGCACTCCACGGACTAAACGCAGGCTGGGCATAGCGATAGCTCATGAGTGATTGATTGATTTTAAAATGTGCTTCACAGAGTTTGAGTGCAAACATATATTCGGGCTGCATAATTAATCATCAACGTGGCATCAAGCTGAAGGTAATTGGTATAAACAAAATTATTTGTCGTTTGTATTTCGCGCGTGTAAGAGCCAAGTTAACCATCAACGCTAGAAATAAGTGGCAGAGAAAGCACTTTAAGGGAACTATATCGTTTTGATATATATATATATATATATATATATATATATATATATATATATATATATATATAAAGAACTTATATTTTTTTCTTTATATATATATATATATATATATATATATACATATATATATATATATCAAATATATATAAACAAGTGTTACGTTTATATATATATATATATATATATATATATATATATATATATATAAGAACTTACATTTTTTTCTTTATATATATATACATATATATATATATACATATATATATATATATATATACATATATATATATATATATCAAATATATATACAAACATTACGTATATATATATATATATATATATATATATATATATATATATATATATATATGTTTGTGTGTGTGTGTGGTTGTGTGTGTGTGTGTGTGTGTGTGTGTGTGTGTGTGTGTGTGTGTGTGTGTGTGTGTGTGTGTGTGTGTGTGTGTGTGTGTGTGTGTGTGTGTGTGTGTGTGTGTGTGTGTGTGTGTGTGTGTGTGTGTGTGTGTGTGTGTGTGTGTGTGTGTGTGTGTGTGTGTGTGTGTGTGAGTGTTAAAAAGCTTGAGAAATGTTACATGTGATTAAGTTTTAATTGTCCTCATGAGTTGTTTTCTGTAAGGGTTTGTTACCTTCGCGGAATTGTTCTTTCGCACCAGAAAGTAAAACAAAAAGGTTAGAGTGGATAAAAAGCAGAAGTCAAAGAAAAGGCGAGAACATAAGTTAGGAGGGATGAGAAAAGAAGAAGAAGATCTCAGGTGAAGAAAGGACAGAAGATAACGAAGAGGGACATGGGAGTAACGGAATGGTCAAAAGCAGAAAGAGACAGGGCACGCCGGGGGTATAGTTTCCCTTTATGTACTGAGTTGCACCTCGCGCTCCGCACAAACGACTTCGCAGAAATCTCCAACGCCTGCCCCTTGTGACGTCAACGCCAGGTTATTAGGAAATAATTATTATCACATTGACACGTACACGATTCGCAGCATTTAGTATAACGCGCCTGACGAGAAGAGAATAGGTTAATTACCAACCTTTTAATGACGCGCGTCCGTCTCACGCAATACTTGAAGATGACCATAACGGCCAGCACCAAGAGCAAGCCACCAACGACACCCGCCACCAGAACCGCAACCGTCGTCAACTGTCGCATGGCCGGCCAAACCTGGAAAACCGAAAGTGAAAATGGCGAAATGACGAAATGAAAGTGAAAGGGGTAAAAAAGTTATTTAAGATATACCGTGGCACCGTGTTCACTAAAGCATGGTCACATATTGCTTAAATAGTATGTTCTTATGTTAGGGCAATGGTTGTTCAAGCGTTTCAGCCCCCATTAATTAAGAAGAAAGAATATGTCACATTTGCAACATATGACACAAGGTTACAATTCTAGCAGTTATTGACAGAATATGCAGATATACACAAAACTAATCCGGATTGCTCGTGCGACAAACGAAAGGCAATATTTTCATATCGGTTCACACTTTACAGTTTC
>JAODUO010000456.1:310000-327500 GCA_025642075.2 Ridgeia piscesae
CACGAACAACAAGCGGATGCCGCGTGGTTTATGCGACAGAAATGATATAGTGGGCTGTAATAAAGAGTGATTCTGTTTATGCATTTGTACTTCC
This sequence comes from Ridgeia piscesae, assembly GCA_025642075.2. Taxonomy (NCBI): domain Eukaryota; kingdom Metazoa; phylum Annelida; class Polychaeta; order Sabellida; family Siboglinidae; genus Ridgeia; species Ridgeia piscesae. The sequence continues at coordinate 310,095 of JAODUO010000456.1, forward strand.
GTTTTTTCCGCAGATGCAGAATATCGAACTGTTTTATGTAGTTATTTAAATCGTGTCCGCACTCCACAGTGACACTTGACACATTCCACAGTGACACACGACACACTCCACAGTGACACATGACACACTCCACAGTGACACATGCATCCAAAGTGTATATCCCATAAGTGAATTACTTTCAATCCAATGCGAAATACTCGTGGAATTCTGCGTATGTCAATGTTTTCTTTTATGTTTTCCTGCCTATGACTATGACTATGGAATGCGTTGCCTGTAGATCTATGAGTGACACAGTGCATGGACTTGCATAAAACTCGTCTTGAAACACACTATTTTAAACGTGTTAATGTACAGTCATAATTGTATATTTTAGTAGTTGTACCCCATATTTATTTTAATATTTTAAATTTTAACTGAAAAAAGTGTTACTCGATTTGTTTATTATTATTAATTAACTAATATATATATATATATATATATATATATATATATATATATATAATGTATATATAATGTATATATAATGTAGTGTGACGTATGTATATATATAGTAAATATATATATGTATATATATGTATATATATATATATATATATATATATATATATATATATATATATATCATTGTCTCATTTGTGTAGAATCAGTTTCTCAATTCAAGTTGGAATTCCATCTTCCATCTTCCATCTTCCATCTTCCATCTTCCATCTTCCATCTTCCATCTTCCATCTTCCATCTTCCATCTTCCATCTTCCATCTTCCATCTTCCATCTTCCATCTTCCATCTTCCATCTTATATATTATATATATATATATATATATATATATATATATATTATATATAACACACACACACACACACACATATATATATATATATATATATATATATATATATATATATATATATATATATATATATATATATATATATATATATATATTAATATGCTGATTGTGATGAATTCCAACTTGAATTAAGAAATTGATTCGACACAAATGAGATAACATCGACACCATGAGCGAAAACATCACAGCTACGACCCGACAAAGTGCGACAAATATAACTAATGCAATCAACAAGAACGTAATCATCGGATGACGTCATCATCGAATAGGTAGGACACTCGACGAAAACCAGCAACAAAAGCTAGCTGGATTAACAAACAGAACACTCAACGACAGACCACATCCACGTCGTAAATCAATTAAAGAGAAGTGCTCTTCATCGCCATCATTGACTACGAGAAGGCGTCAGTGCAAACTGAAGCAGCTCGTTTCAAAAACAGGAGCTAAAAGACATGTACGTCGAACTCCTGAGACACAGTTCACGAAAACATAAAGAAAGCAACAAGGTAAACAATAGGAGAGCAGTACGACAGGGTTACACCATTTCGCCCAAGATGTTTACGGCAACACTTGAAAAAGCATATTCCGAAGACTGATCTGGAAAACCAGAGACTTGAGAATAGCCAGAGACTATATCTGTCATCTTCACAATTGCCAGTAACTGTTGGTTTTGTCGAAATTCCCGTTGCTGTGTAATAAGGCTTACACCAACATTTTGACGGGCATAAATCGGTTGTGTGCTCTACGCATGGTTTCTGTAATTGTTCCTAGCCACGTAAAAGATCGCCTATCAATTTTGGATGTTATCTGTTGTTGCGTTCGTCATACGAACGTCATAGCAAAGTAATTTACGTCATTCCGTAAAACAACCGGCCCCAATGTGTGACACTATCGGAATGACAGAGATGGAAAGAGGAGGGATAGACGAAGAGGAGGATAACTGGTATAAACCAGTATAAACTGACCAAATCAAACGTAATTTTCATTACCTTTGCACATACAATAATTATTTTATAATGGTTGGTGTGCGACCCTTCAGTAAGGAGAAAAGGGTTACAAATAATAATTTCACTGAGAATACCGAGTGTTTTCAATGCTGTCACATGTGTTTTCATATTCATAGATGTAGACCAACATTCTAGTGCAATAATAATCTCCAGCGAGGATCAACAAGATTGTTAGCAAGGAATTACAGTGATTTAATTCTTTTGTAGAAAGCCTGAATGATGAGGATGTCATCGTCTGATGCGGCTGATAAAGTACCATAAAATCAACAGTTCTTATGATATTACAATAATTTTGTTACTGTTATAACATATTACATGTTTGCTATAACACATGCAAATTTCATAATGTTGGGACAGAGAGTAATTAGTTTATAGTGGTATATCTTTGACCACAACTACAGTAATATTCTTTGAAAAATAGTAACGGTGGAAATGAGAAATGGATATTAAAAACAACAACATCACAGACAATAATGTATGCTTTGGAATGATCATACATTTTTCATTTCTGAGTATATAGGCTAACATGCTTGTGCAACAAGAGCATTCAGTGAGGGTATACAAGATTGCTAACAAGAGATGTAAGTGATTTTGTTCTGTTTTAGAAAGTTGATGAGTTCATCGTCTGATGCGGCTGATAAAGTACCATAAAATCAACAGTTCTTATGATATTACAATAATTTTGTTACTGTTATAACATATTACATGTTTGCTATAACACATGCAAATTTCATAATGTTGGGACAGAGAGTAATTAGTTTATAGTGGTATATCTTTGACCACAACTACAGTAATATTCTTTGAAAAATAGTAACGGTGGAAATGAGAAATGGATATTAAAAACAACAACATCACAGACAGTGATTTCGCAGAGAATACTTTGAACTTTGCGATGCTATCACCTATTTTTCAAATCTAGCAACATATGCGACGATTCCGGTGTAATAATCACCCGGAAAGATGATATATGAGGTCATTACAGAGTATTTTCAGTCATTTTGTTGATGAAAAACCGAATGACTTAGATTGGATTTTATGTTGATGTAGATATAATGATATAACATCTGTAATTCTCAATATATTAAAATACATTAATACGGCTGTGACGCAGACAATGTCTCCCACACATTATGTAATTTACATACTCCAGAGTTGTATACTCATTATTTTATTATGGTTTGTCTCAGGCCACCCCTTTTGTCGTGGAAATAGGGTTAGTGCTAAAAACAGTGATTTTTACAAAAAGCTGTTAGTCGTGCATTGCTATCACATATGTTCCATTTCTAGTCTATCACTATGAGCATTCGTCCCTAAAAATGTATCCGTAGCCCACATTTAGGGATCTGGCTCATAGCCTAAGTAAGCTGATGACGTCATCGGTAGTGGCGTTAACAAAGGCGTTCGTTTTTCGCGAGGGTGTTGTATCTGATAGCAATTAGTAAGGTGGCATAAATATAAGCGCTCAGAGGCACATAATCAGTTCGCTTGTTCTACAAGAACTATTGTGTTAACCGAACTTTCCGCGAAATCGACTCACACAATCGACCGTTGCGTGTTTCGCTTTCGCATGACGTAGGGTCTTGGGGTTTATAAAGAAAGGAAAGGAAACTGACGTCACAGATGGCCAGGAATCGGAGAGATGTCGCCGTAGGACAGACGGCAGGACGTCGTAAATGACAGGATACCGTGTGACAGTATATTGTCGCCGCAACAGTCACTCGATCAGTCAGAGTGTGATCTGACATATATATATATACGTGCGTTATGAATGTGCCGTCATCTCGTACGGTGTCATTTAACTGTTACTGGAGGGTGGTGGTTGTGTGTGTGTGTGTGTGTGTGTGTGTGTGTGTGTGTGTGTGTGTGTGTGTGTGTGTGTGTGTGTGTGTGTGTGTGTGTGTGTGTGTGTGTGTGTGTGTGTGTGTGTGTGTGTGTGTGTGTGTGTGTGTGTGTGTGTGTGTGTGTGTGTGTGTGTGTGTGTGTGTGTGTGTGTGTGTGTGTGTGTGTGTGTGTGTGTGTGTGTGTGTGTGTGTGTGTGTGTGTGTGTGTGTGTGTGTGTGTGTGTGTGTGTGTGTGTGTGTGTGTGTGTGTGTGTGTGTGTATTTAAGTTCATTCATGAATATAAATGGATTATCTTACACTATTTGACACATTTGTTCATGAGAAAAGAGTATTATGTCATAATTTAAATTATTTGAAACACGTATACATACATATTATACATAATATGTAGTGTAAATATCATTATTAATATTGGTATTCAGATATCTTTTTGAAGGAAATGCTTGCATTAAGTAGTTATGTGTGAAAGCCGTTGTAGATATGTTACAAGGAATGGTATCTATAACAATAGAAAAAGCTAGCTTTACACAATAAGCTATAAACATGAGGTTCATGTCATCGTAATAAGTGCAGCTAACGCCTAATGATCTTCATAAGAATGTTTTGCCTATTCCCATTCATCGTCCATGTAATCAGGATCAACAAAACTATCTTCGACATCCTTATGTCCTCCACATTTTCCGTCAACATCTTCATCCTTTCATCCTCCAAATCCTTCTCTTCAGCATTCTCCACCTCGACAACCTCCTCATTAGAGCGGTTGCTGTATGACATGCACGAAAGATATTATTTGTCGCTGCCACATACTTCAGTGCTGCATTTCTTGCCCCATAGTCTACCACTCACAGTGAACGCACATCACACAGGTACAGTGGACCTAGTCAGCCTAAACAATAACAGGAGCTGGGACAGATCTCCTACCCGAACTGAGTGATATCGACTGACTCGTAAGGTAATTCTTGCTGGTCTGCCGCGTTCTACAGCAGTATGTGTAGGAACTGGTTGGTTGATTTTAGGAAGGCAGGGCTTTGACTTTGGGACTATTCGTCTTCTTGACGAAGAGTTTTTAAAGCGGACCAACGCCATAGATGTCTCGGTGGCTGCCCACGCAGTGCGATGTCGATTCCACGTCCCCTAGGGCATTATCTGGGTAAATATTCGGTGAGCACGATGTTTAGCGCTTTAATCTTGGCTTTGGCGTGTGGATATGATGTCAGGTCGCAATTGCTGAGAGCGAGCACGCCATGCTATTGCAAACATTGTGGCCCAGCGTTGACCCATCCCACCGTTTCACCTACCCTTTATACTCTATCGCCTCCCAATGCAACTCAATTCACTTCAATGTCTCTAAAAAGGATATTCGTCGTACAACTCATGATCGAATTAAAATATTTTTAAAAAAACCGATTATCATAAAAAAACAAAAAATTAAATGCACAATGTAACCGTACAAACAAAAACCATTGGCATCAATATCACTTATTTAACATTATAATTGCGACAGTCACAAAACTCCTGCTGTAGCGAGCCGTTTTGCGTTTTATACAACAATATCTCCTTCGAGACGGAAGAACATGACAGTATGTGTGTATACACCCAACATACCAGTAGCATAAACACGTCTGCGTCGTCGCTAAGTATACGGATCAAGCTGTTGCCAGAGTTGGCCGCATCAATGACATAGAAGATCGCGGTAATGTTCGGGGCCGCTTCATAACCAAAATGCTTCGTCGTCATGAGCCTCCGTCAACAAGATCTGTCCTGCATTGAACCTAGACACACATGTGCCAGGTTCTGCTTATTGTACTTGCTATTCATGATATACGTATTGTGTGTACGCTTCTCTTATTATAAATGTTTTGCCAGAAAATAAAAAATGTTCATCATGGTATGCAATAAATCTATTTCACTAAAATGGTATGCAGTGAGCTATTTTTATTAGGGGTGATACTTGCCTACTAGGTACGTCATAGCAATAATTGTTATAAAATAGGCTCATTCATTGTAACATATCTACAATGACTTTCACACATAATTACAAAATATAAGAATTTCACTTAAGGAAATATATGAACGCCAATGCTATTAACAATACTTGTACTATATACTACGTGTAGCATGGGTGACTATGTGTTTCATGTCCGTTAAATTATGACTGAGTACTCTTTTCCCCTTGAACAAATATGTCAACAATTGAAAGATTATCCATTTATAGTTATGAATAAACTAATATATAATTTCATAGAAGTTTCAATTTTTTTGTTAACCGATAGTTCAACTTTGATCTTTACCTGACCTTCAGTATCTGTTCGTGACCTTGAAGTAAATAATTAACATTAGAAATAGATTTTACATACACAAATACCCCTAAAAAGAGGTATAACACATAAAACTATGACAAGTGGTTCTAAAATATCTTTTAAGATATCACCAGTGGACATCTTGGATCTATGCAAATTACCAAAGTTTCTCAAAGCTGCCGTTTGGGCAGTCAAGCTGAATTTGTTCTAGGACCTGATGAGTCCAAATCAACCAAAATGTTCATAGGATAGAACATTTATAGGTTCACAGCTGAACTGGAAAAGAACGTATTTAATCACTATGCGAAAAACTTTGGGAGCGTTGAGAGATCTTTTCCTCTCAATAGTTTTCTCTGAACTTTAACACAGTTGTTTTCTCACCCAACCTCATTTTTGTAGCCCATATGCGTAGTTGATTAAACAAATTATTGTTTTTGGCCACCTTAATAATATAATATATTATAAAGTTGTATAAGTTGTTATTTTAAACAGCTGACATGTACGTATGTGATCTGCGGTTCTGAAATGTCACAACTGACCTTATACGAATGAAATATTGTGTTACAGCTGTTTCCATAATTAATGTTTTAGCTTGCGTAAGATTAGAGTCATTACTCAAATCCATAATTATAGTACCCACTAAAATAGTCTAGCTCGTTGATGCACCAAAACACACAAACACCCACACCCATGTACATACGCACACACATACAAACAACCGAATCACACGCTTATACACTACCATACAACACACACATTCACTATATCATATAATATATATATAATATATCATATATAAAATATATAACAACACACACACACACACACACACACACACACACACACACACAACACACAACACACACACACACACACACACACACACACACACACACACACACACACACACACACACACACACACACACACACACACACACACACACACACACACACACACACACACACACACACACACACACACACACACACACAACACAACAACAACAACAACAACAACAACAACAACAACAACAACACACACAACACAACACAACACAACACAACACACAACACAACACAACACACTTATACTATTAGTCAACAACAACTATAGACACCTTACTGAAAACCCTTATATAATAGGTCATAATTTTCACAACAACAATCCCACTGACTATTTGAACACAAAATATATCAACACAACATTATCACTAAAAATACGCTAAACGACTGAAATTTTTTAGTAATATAATTAATAAGATTATAATACCCGATGCAATTAAACACTAAACACACTCGTTTCTTTTCACTAATATCACCCATTATAAACGTTATCACATATCTTAGATCATTATTATTATATATAAATACCTTAAATATTAAAACAATAATATCTATTAACAGATGATATTAATAAGGTTTAAAACAATCAAAATATTAATACAATGATACCTATAAAAACACATTTAACCTTACTTAGTTTCACACATTCATAACAATTATATAATTATAACAAAATTAACACAAATCAACACATTATACATTCCCAACAATACTACATATTATCAAATCACCAAACACAAAAACCACCTTACCAAACAACACAATTACATTAAATCATATTTCCCTACCATACCGGGAATTCACCTCTTCTCTTTATTATCCTTCGAAAATAAACTATTACCAATTTGGGACACACACACACAACACACACAAACACAAACAATTCAACAGAAAAATGACTATCACCCCTAACCCGTTTTTAACGTATACCTTGAGCGAAACCCGCTTCATATAATAGGGCTCATAATTGTGTCACGATACAAGGCGAGACTCCGCGCGACTGGAGCTGATTTGGGACAGGCCACAAGAATGATATTCTAACGACGGACAACAGTTGTAGTTTGCGACTGATGAAAATACGCTAAAGCGACTGAAGAAGTTTTGTTAGTAATATATATTATGATAATGGGTATTAGTAATACTGCTCGGATGGCAGATTTACGTAAACGCTGATAATCATCAGCTCGGTTTCTGTTTCATCTTAATATGCACCGCAGTTAGTATAAACGGGTTTAGGTCACATGTGTCTTTTACGGGATTTGCATTTTATTGATTTAGTGATGATAAAATACCTTTATAATATTAAAACATATTGTAATATGTCGTATGTGTAACATGGTATGGATATGTAATAATGGGTGTTAAAACGATAATCAAAATATTATATACAATGGATACGCGTGATAAAAAGTCGTGCATGTTACATCGCTGTACGTTATGGTTTCACGACAGTTCGATAAGCAATTATATAATTATAACAAAAGTTAATGCACATAATTATAACACATGTATACATTTGCCCCAACACAGGTATGCTATTCTTCACTACTTATCAAGATCGCCAAACACAAATAACCGCCGTTGCCATGGCAACAACCATATTAATCGATTCAAATGCATGATTTCCATGACCATTTGTACCGGGGAAGTGTCACGCTGCTTCTGCTTGTACTTATCCTTCGGAAAATGAAACTATTAACACAATTTGGGGACAGCCCGATTATTAGAACCAAAAACAAAACAAAGTCCTATATTTTAACATGGAGAAAATGGACTTCAGCCCCTAACCTCGTTTTTGAACTCGATACTTACCTTGCAACGTAATTTCCGTCAGTGTACGTCGTCACACAAACGTACATAAATGGCGGCTACGGAAATTGTTTGTCTTTATAGCAAATTGCTCGACTCGCTGTCCAAGTCACAAGCGGTCACCGGTAGACCGGTAGTATTATTAATAGGCCGTGTACATTTCCGATTATGTTTCAAATTCTGTAATAGCAAAGTGTGCTACTAAAATAAGGCACATGAGACGGAAATTGTAGGTGAAGCCGACGTATTTTAACATTCACATACAGACCATTAAGGCGAGTGCCACTCACGTACTCGCACACACGAATCCATTCGACATAAATAATGGTGTTTCTTTGCCATTACACGAAGCAGAACGCACTGCCATTGGTAACAGCATGCTTAGGAAGTATGCAAGTTGGAAAGGCCAGCTTTGCGATTGACTAACTCGCGTGTACATATTCAATTCGCCTCTCTTCTGAGACTAGTGAATGCAAAGATCATTCAATAGTCTGACATCAACATTTCTCGCAAGCACGCTCTACTCGGCAAGCATAACTGTATGTAGGTATTTACGAGACAAGCTTTCTTTTGAAACATTTTCTAGGAAGGAAGAATGTACAGCACATTAATGAAGCAGGACAGGTTATAGACCCCATCATCGGCGTCATTTGGGGAAACAGGTAATGCTAATTGCTAGAAATACCAGTCATGTTAATCTAACAGAGTAAATGAAAATGTCTGTCAACCTACCCAGACAACTACAATGTAAATTTAGTAGAAAGTAAGTATTTCACTGGGAAGTATACACTTATATGTAGCACCATTAACAGAAAAAGGGTATGCGAGGTATGCTGAATCTGGGACCATCACACCGGCCTACACAACCTTCTCGTCTTGTACACTGCGAATCATTGCCGCTCCCCACCAACGCCGCTCCCTGAACATCTGAACACAAAGTCGCTCGCCGTGCACCCGTGGCGCCGCCGAGCGAGCAACGACTCTTCGCAAACGAGTGGCCGAGCAGTCTGGATCCAGAACACGACTGTTGCATGTTTCCTAGGGCATCCTTGTTAAGCCTGACTGAATCGGTAGTTTGCTCAGATAAATTTAAACTACGTTTGTTTTATTTGTTGAAGCTGAGCGTGTATGTTTTGACTAGTGCTGCGTGTCGATAATCGCTGTGCGGATGCTGCAGATTGGCTTTAAATGAAGAATTGCTGTTTATGTTTTGGTGATTCGCCATTACGTTTATATTCCCGCCAATAATCTCGCTTATCCTTTCACTGTAACGTACTAAATGTGAGTTTGTATCACGTATGAAGAATTTTTTTAGGGTAAGTCGTCCACGAGGATTCAGATTCTGACATCAGTTTGACGCTATGACATCATGTTAACCCAAAAATCCAAGATGGCCGCCATCTGGTAGAAGGAAAACGAACTTTTGCACCAGAGCACCTAGAAGCATGTATGAAGACACTTTTTCGTGTACGTCGACCACGAGGATTCCGATTCTGACATCAGTATGACGTTATGACCTCATTTTTACCCAGAATTCCAAGATGGCTGCATTCCGGTCAAAGATGGCCGCCATCCGGTAGAGCGAAAACGTAACTTGAACGGGAAGGGAACATGTGGGTTTTTGGAGTTTGCATTGATAGACCATGTAAATAAGAAGAAAAACAATACTTGTAAACTATGGTCAGTAAACAAATGTTGAGGTCAAAACGCATTTTACCTTGTTATTGCTGTACTTTAAGCAAACTACCTCCATAAGGATATCTTGCAGTATAAAAATAGTTGAAGAGTGTATGACAAGAGAACTAATATACTTCAAGACAAGCTCTTTTTTGGCTGTCACTTGAATAGTAAGCACATGAAACTACTTAAAACATGTCAACCAAGATAATGTTACCCTGAAAATTAAAACGTTTGTCCATTTTATTTAGCCAAATGGCACCGTAACAATTAAAACACATTTAGAGGTAACCAATTATACGTTCATGTTATATTACTCATTGTCACAACATTGCAGCTGATGAATCAATTTGACATTAAGAAATATGACCAGCCCGAATCAGAGCATTATACCTCACTACATTCTGAATCATCAGATTCAAATATATACACCCTCCTCTGTACATCATCATCTCCGTCCTCCTCCTCCTCGTTGTCATCTTCCCCGTTCTCTTCTGCTTGCCCTGGTGCAGGTAGGTGCATCGGGAGAGCAGGTCGCGTGTGGCGGACAGGGCGACAGGGACCACCTACCAGCTCCCAGCCATGTCCGAGTGCCTCAGGGACGGGTGGCGCATTAGATACGCCAAGTACTTGGCGCGGAGGCAGTGTTGGCGTATCCTATCTGCATCTTGAGGGAAACGGATGCATAATTTGTTCTTCATTCTCTTCCACTTCGCGGCACGGGCCTCAGCTATGGTGCTACTTTTGTTGTCGCCGTAGATGACATGTCGTGTGACCACCTCCTCCTCAAGGTCAAGGCTCTCTCTACACGACGACAGCTGCCGTCGCGCCACAGGGCTCTTCGCCACCTTGTCATACACCGACTTCTTACGCTTACCGTAGAAGCCTGGGTTGGCATCACAGCCAGTCATACAGCTGCACAATACATTTGGCAGTTGTGAGATGACGGCTGCCGCGACATAGGCTACACAGCAGCGGTTTGGGCGCCCTGGCACAGGGAAAAGGGTCTGCCAATTTCATGAAGGTACTGGGAACATGTGCCTAACCTTTTACCCTCAGATCTCGCTCGTCATCTGTAGTCGAGTATGCTGCATCGTACGGGTCGTTCACACAGATGATGCGGTTAGCATCGCCATGGCGGGCAAGGATGATGGATGAGACCTTGCGCATATAGTCCGACCACTTATATGGGGTGCCATCTTGCGTCTGCCGATCTTCTGTTGTTGGAGTTGCCACACTCATGCCCATGTCGACGAGAGCGACATAGAGTCTACATATTGCAGAGAGAGCTTCTGGATGAGCTTGCTCTTTTGCGTCTTCCTGTATGTGCCGTTGGAGTTGAATAAGACCATGCCCTCATCGACAACACGATGTTCCAGCAACTGGGCAGGTCCACAAGCTGACTGACCTCAACCAGGTTGATCACTGCCTTGAGAGCGGTCTGCTCCATCTCAGCAGCTCTCGCCCCGGGCTTCTTCGTGCCTGGTTCCTTGGCAAACGTCAATCGTTTGCTCAGAGGAACGGATGCATGGAGGGAGGTATTATTACTGAACACCCGCTCTCGCAAGAAACTGATCATGTTTCCTCCCCCGCAGCACGGGCTGAGTTGAAGTCCGCAACGAGCTTACCAGATGCAGGCATGGCTGACTGTAGGGGGAGGAGGTGGGTGAGGCCGGGTCGAATGGGAGGGAATCGAACTCATGCATGCATGCATACATGTGACCTGGTCTTGCACGCACTGCTCATCGTTTCGCATCCGTTTTGGACCGCATTAAATGTGCTTCCTCTTGGCATTTTTTTGTTTGGCCAGGACGTTGTGAGACGACCTGACCCGGGCCACATTGTTCACATTTCGGGAGTGCACGAGCAGCTGCTTCTTGTTCTGCTTCTTAGGATGGAGAGCTGGTCAGACTTCAACAGGTTAATGAGGACGTACACGGGATGATCTCCCACGAAGAAGGCAAAGTGCTTGCGGTTAGTGGCGATGATGATAGTCAGCTTGTCCATGATGTCCTTCACAACTGACTTTTTGGACGGTTGACTGTAAGACATATGGAACAAGCCTTGCTCTTCCCCTGCTCCATATTCAAGCCAGCGTGAAACTAATTAATTATAGGAAGGGTTAGACTGCTCGGCTTCATCAGGGCGGTAAATATTCACACCACAGCGAGCAAGGGCATGAACTTGCGCTGAGGCTCTGTACTTGAGGAGGACGTATCGGGCATGTGGCGTGTGGGAGGCTCACCGCCTTGAATGGTTCTATATGGCGTAACTGCCTGCATCTCAGACGCCTTCTCAGTCAGTGCCTACGACACCATCTTGGCGTCTTTGTGCGTGCATGCTCATCCTGGACGTTTGCCTCGTACTCCTGAACAAGACGTTCTAGACGCTGCAGAAACATCCAGTTACTGCTGTGTGCAATTAATTAAACTGAAGATCAAGCGTGCTTCATTAAAACAAATTAGACTTTCATTGTGCTAAACAAGATATTTGTACCCTCGTTAAAAATCCAGCCAATATGGCCCTCATCCCAAAAGGAGCTCACAACCCCGCTGCTCATGTCCGTCAGCGGGGTTGTCGCTCCCTTTATATTAGTTGGGTCCAGGACTTCAATTCCTAACCATTATATATTACCTTGAAGATGACCCTTGAATGACCTTGACATTACCACGACACCTTGACCTTAATTCGATCTGTCACCATCATAAATTTCATCAGCGCATCGATTTAGCCAAAATAATATGTCTTGGTCAACATACCTCAAAAAAGCGTCTTCATACATACTTTATGTGCTCTGGTTCAAAAGTTAAGTTTTCTTTCAACCATATGGCGGCCGTCTTGTATTTATGGGTCACAATTATGTCATAACGTAAAAGTGATGTAAGAATCTGAATCTTCGTGGGTGACGTACCCGAAAAATATTCTTCATGCATGCTTCTAGGTGCTCTGGGTCATATGTTAAGCTTTCGATCTACTAGGTGGCGGCCATCTTGGATTTATGGGTTACAGTGATACCATAGCGTTAAACTGATGCAAGAATCGGAATCCTCGTGGACGACTTACCCCAAAAAGTGTATTCATACCTGATTTCTGGCGCTTTGGTTCAAACGTTATTTTTTCGAGATTGTGCCAGCGGCCATTTTGGATTTGGCCCTCTGGCGGAAATTGCCAGCATTATTTTAGAGGGACCGGGGGCTAAATCTTTTCTAAATGGACCATAGAAGTAAAATCAATCGTCAAACCTTAGTTGCCAGAAAATTGTCACGAAACTGCAATTCTAGACCCTACTACATTGTCGCTGGGCTTGTAGCGGACAGAAATCTGGGCGCTTTGTGGGTCTCAAAACGACTAAGACGCAGTAGTTGTATAGAATAAATATTCCTGGGATAATGTTGAATGATTAAATTAACGCAACACAGTATAAAGTAAGGACAAGCATGAATATGGTAATAAAGATATAAAGCAAAGTCGAGGTGGGTCCGGATTCGGTATTTCTGCAGTTACCCTTTAGGCCCGCACCTCGAAAGAAATCACGAAAGAGCCAGAAAGTCACAAATTTTCACTCATGCATCTAATATTCTCTTACGAAACATATACGCTTGTGGTGTGAGCAACAAATTAAAATTACTATCCATTATTGATAAAAAATATACATGAAATACACTTGATTTTGCGTGTTTTGGTTATTTTCTTCTCAGGAATCTCCTGTACATGGCGCCACTGTATGTCTTTTAGCTACCTCCTCCACCTACTAAAATGCATGTAAACACCTGATGTAGATCTTTTCGTCAAATATACCCTCAACTTAACCCTAAACCTAAATCTTCTGGCACATTAGGACAACCATCTTCAGCGAACCCTATAAAGTTGCGTTACCTACCCGAGTTTCCTAATGTTAACATGGAAAAACGAGTGACTTTGGTGTTAATTTTGATCGATGAAAGACACAAATATTATTTATTTTTCATCACGCACGGGACAAGTCTATACCATTTTAGTAAAGGTGTAGAATTAGCCAATCGACAAATGTTTGAAGGTCGGCGTTCAGTTCAGAAAACAATATTGTAATCACGTACGTTTTCAATGGACAAATGCTAGACAGCTTTTGAAATGTGCGGCCAATAGTCGTCGACGTCGTCATAGTATGTATATCTATAAAAGGTACGTAGGTCTAAACATCTACAGTTCGTATTAGTGTTTATTGCTATTACACATTTGCCTTTATTCCATCTGTAGATATCAAATCAACGCAGATATATGTGATATAATAAATTAAATTAAGGGGTTATTAAAAACAAATTTAGCAAACTTATTATCAGCCATGTTACTACGTAAATGTACTATCTATTTTTATACAAGTTCTATATGGATGAGACATTCACTTGAAATTGTGTGAACTGAGCCGGAGCGTCTTCACGACACGAACATAATCGGAATGGCGAGGGAGGGTAACAATTGCGGGGTATTGTTAAAAAAAATTGTGGCGATATTTACATTTTCGCTGTCGGCCCTTACTCATATCGGAAGACAATGGGAATTGCTATTGAAATATGATCACGACGACGTTCACAACTTCAAGACTTGTAGAACGGAATATCTACGCGGAGGGGGTGTCACTTCAGATTTAAAACGCGTGAGGGTGCGATTTTCTAAACCAGACATGGTACGCCTGAATTTCAATGGATTAGGGACCCGCTTGTGAAGTAGATATTTTTACCCATACGAATGCTCCGCATATATCTGCCCATAGTAATTGACCACCATGTGTATTATTGTGTCCAGCGTATACTATTGTTTAACATTCACAAACGAATGCAGTGCTTGTATATTAAACACGTTTAAGACACTTCTCTCAACCGACCCGGGAATATTGTATAAAAACCCGACTGATCCTTTCTCGGCCATCGTTGTGTTGAAAATAATGAATGGAGGGGGATTCACGATGATTCTCAAACTGCGCCGAACTTAAACATCTTAATGGGGTGCATGTTAGCACAACTCATGATATGTTATATTATGGAAGTGAAACTTGTATCAAGTTTGGTGCGGTGCATTTTGTGAGACGTCAATACGTTTGCTCGTGTCTATTATAATCTTCACGACAATTAGAAACAAACGGTGCAAGACTTCTTTGTTTTTTCAATTTGAGTATTTTACGAAATGGTACATCGAATGGTGTAAAAGCACCGTCAGCAATCAACCAGTCATTAAGGTTAGATAAAAAATTACATCATGTTAAAATACCTGACAGCTGAAGGACTCTGCAAGCCGGACAGCCAACCTCCAACCCATGTCGGGGAGGAGGCGATGTGATTTCCCAGTGCTTCAACAGCGAAATGATTTACTCTCCTCCCGACCATGGTTACCTAAAATAAATTACGACGATCTGCACATATTAACTCTTAAAATGCAACATACGATATTATGAATAATGTCACCGTCTCTAAGGCTTAGCAGCCGCTTCGTCATCTTGAATGGTATCTCACTTCTCGTCTCTTTTGCTCGAAGTTCGCGAACAATGCTTCCTCGAATTCCCGTCGCCGTGACGCAAGCATTGAAGAGCTCGTAGTCCAGATTTCGTTGTCATCGTGGACGTTTTCTGCAACAGCAATGAAACGGCGTATTAGTAATTATATAAATAGTAAGCCGAGGAAGCGATCGAAGAAGTGGAAAACGAGGGAAAATGAAGAAAATGGCTTATCACGGATCCACTTCTACTTCGTTCACGTTGGCCGGCGGAAGCGGCAATGACGTGATCACTGATTATGTCAATCCGCAGTTGCGCTAAGCACAACTTCGTGGTAACATCAATGTCGTGCCAGTGTACGCATGCGCCAACTCACACAATGGTGCTCGTCCAGACGCCTCTATCAGAGGAGCGCGCGCTGTCAACTTGGTTGTGCGGCCGAGTATGCCACAGTTACATTCCCGGAGGGGAAAGTGTAATTTGTTTTTTAGAAATGACTTTTTCATCGACATTCAGCTGCTGTGAGGTCAGTTCATTTTACCAGTCAGATTTCGAGGATTACTGCATGCGTCCTGATCTAAATATTGACGGGTGTCGTACATAGAGAAAAAGGCTTTAGAAGCGTTTCACGAGAGCTAGAAATAAGAGATTGTGACTAGACTCGACCTGCAAATCAGTGAGATGACGATAACAAGAGGCAATACGTTCTATAATAATAATAAAAATAAATACTGCAATAAGTTATGATAGGTTCAATTGTGCTACAGTAGAGACGGAGAAGAAATGTTGGCTCAACGTTGAAAGCACGCAACTTTCGAAGAAAGTGCAGTTGCTGCTGAGACTTCATTTGTATGACTGTAGCATGACCTGAATAGGCCATTGGTGGATATATTTTACATTCCAGTGTATGATTATGATAGTACTCTATAAATCTTATGTCTGTTTCAGTCTTTTCAGTCTTGGTAACTTTTTATCTAAAGCCTACCATACCATACATATTAACCAACTAATGATACTGGTGTACTGACAACATTAATTAGTTAAATAATGACTGGTTATCTTTGCATTTCAGGTGTCTCACGTGCTCGTCCTGTTCGCTGGTGGAATCGCTATTCTTCGACGCGTTGCCATTCGGGTTCTTTTTTGTTCTATAACGGGTTGGTACGAGTACGACTGCAATGGGCGTGGCGATGTTATTAAATCATAAACACTACTTTAATTTTAATATTGCTAGTATCAATCAATCAATCAACAACAAATCGTTCAAAAAATCAATCAGTATATTTATTTTCCAACGCCGAACATAATACGGAACGTTGTTGGTGTAGCGTAAAGACATATTCAAGTGGTTTAGATTGGACGCTATGTCTACACACGCACGCACGCACGCACGCACGCACGCACCCACGCACGCACGCATGCGCACGCATGCACGCACACGCACACACCACACACACACCACACACACACACACACACACACACACACACACACACACACACACACACACACACACACACACACACACACACACACACACACACACACACACACACACACACACACACACACACACACACACACACACACACACACACACACACACACAC
>JAODUO010000457.1:0-152500 GCA_025642075.2 Ridgeia piscesae
ATGAATGATGTAATACTCCTGATACAATGACATGCATTTTATTTGCAAATGACATTATGATGATGGACCAAATATGCTAAACATCGTAGTCAACAAGCAGCTTGGGAAATTATAACACTGGTTTTAGTTCAACTAATTGTCCCTTAATGTCGGCGAAACAAGATTCATGCTATTTGAAGAAAAACATAATACATCGTTAAAAATAGAAAGAATGTACCAAGCCACTCACGTGTCCCAGGAAAGATTAGTTGACTCCAAATTAACATACATTACGTCAATAATTTACAAAGAACGAAGCTTATTTAATGTCAAGTTATTATCCTCGTTATACTTTCTAGGTTTAACGCCGGATTTTGACTACTGCTCTAAGATGATAGATGACACACATATTGGTCTAACCTACAGCAGATCTATGTTCTGCAAAAAGAGTGATATCATTTTATCAATACAATATAAATATCTTGTTTGTCGATCTTAAAAGTTATGTTTCTTTTATTATATTGTTTATAAAATTCTTACACAATATACAAAGAAAAACGCACTTTACATCACAAAAGATAATTTTAAGTTAGTTTTTCTTGATTAATGAAAGTTGTTTTGAAATAATACAGAGGGATACTAATTAAGCAATTGTATTCTTTTTGAAAGCTATACGTATGTCTAAAGTCGGGGTCAAACTGTGGAATAGCTTATCTGAAAATATAATCATGTGACGTATATTGGTATTTTTAGTCGCATAAATAGTCTGTAATTGAGAGCTATTCAGCATTATGATTAACATGCTACTATGTCGAGAACCTGTATAGCAGCTGGGGAAATTACAACACTGGGTTTCGTTCAACTAATTGTCCCTTAATGTCGGTGAAACAAGATTCATGGTATTTGAAGAAAACATAATATAATCCTACATCGTTAAAAAATAGAATGAATGTTCCAAGCCACTCACTTATGACACGTGTCCCAGAATACAAATTCAATTAGTTGACTCCAAATTAGCACACATTACGTCAATGATTTACAAAGCACGAAGCTTATTTAATATCAAGTTATTATCCTTGTTAAACTGTCCAGGTTTTATGCCGGATGTTGACTACTGCTCTAAGATTATAGATGAAACACATATCGTTCTAACCTATAGCCGATCTATGTTTTGCCCAAAAAAGGGTGATATCATTTTATCAACACGATATAAATATTTTATGTGTCGATCTTAAAAGTTTTGTTTTTTAGTATATTGTTTATAGAATGGCTATCACAATATACAAAGAAAAACATAGTTTACATCACAACAGATAATTCTAAGTTAGTTTTACTTTCACGTACTACTTTGAAAGCTATATGTATGTATAATGTTGGGGTCAAACTGTGGAATAGCTTATCTAAAAATATAATCAAGTGACGTATATTGGTATTTTTAGTCGCATAAATCATCTGTAACTGAGAGGTATTCTACAACATGGTTATCATGCAACTATGTCGAGAACCTACATATCTTAAGAATATCAAAACGTAAGCAAAATACAAACTATTACGTTGCAAGAACGATGTACAATACAGCGTTAATTTATACTTAATAAAAACACATTATATTCGTGTTGTCGGTACCCAAAAAGGTTGGAGTCAACCAGTGGTAAGTACTGTATATTTTTGGTCACCCCCTTTCAACATACACCATTGTACTGCATTTTATATTATGATATGGAATATTTTATATTGTCGGAAATAAATTATTTACTTACTTGCCTGTCATACGTAAGGAAACAGTACACAAGCTTAAGTATATTACATATTATAATGACATATTCAGAATGTAGCATTCCATAGTTTATATATACATGTGTAAAAACACACACGCACGCACGCACGCACGCACGCACACGCACGCACGCACACACACACACACACACACACACACACACACACACACACACACACACACACACACATTGTCTTTATTAAATTGTTGATGGCTTATGTTCACCAAAACATTCTGAAGCATGGTTTAGTTATCCTATATTAACACAATGTTGAATATATAATGCTTAGTTTATGCACTTATGAATATAGTATAATCTTTAACCTGTAATTTTACGAAACGTCTTTATTATAGAAATGTAATTATTAGTTTTGTATAATTCTTATTTTAAATTTATATATTTTCGACATACACCCGCTGCTATACTTAAGTGTTTTGATTACTATACCGAAAACGCCACTCACCCGAAACTTCACAGTTCCTTCCATAAGTATCTACAAGTACAATATTTAGTACTAATCAAGTCATCCACGCAAGTCATTTCAAATCTTTAAACTAGTCACTAACCGTCATACTGCAATGTACAAGGTCAGCAGGTGAACAATATTCTCAAAGCACACAGGTAGATCCAAGAGTACATTCATACACCGTGATACCCATCAGCAAAATGCAAAGTGGTATCTGCGCAATTGTATCGTGACGGACTTAATTCACATATGTTGTTATGATTTGGCTATACTTATTTCACACAATCAATATATTCATGCGTCGTTAACGTATTCTTGTCAAGGCTAACTTGGCCTGTCCCCCGCAATTAAAGCAACACATTTTTGATGTGCGAATTCTTCAAAGTACGTTGCCTTCACATAATTTTGGATTTAAACGAGGTGACAAAATGTTACGGTCCAGTAAGTGACCCACCGTTATCATTCTTGAGCATATATTTATCTTTCATGATTTGGTCACTCACACAAATTGTATGTGAATATCTCACACTGATAACTAGTCCACCCGGGGCACTATCCATTGCCGCTCATCAGATAACAATCCCCTGTCATAACAGAAGTAACTGTCCCCTGTCTCACCATATGTAACTGTTCCATGTCTAATCCCAACACTAATTGTGTCCTCTCTCCCGCATTAGGTAATTGTCTGTCTAAATCGGTGTTAACTATCCTCGTTCCAATATCACGTAACGTCCCATGTCTCAAATGACGGAAGTTCACGGAACTAATATTTTTCGATTATATGTGCCACTATGCCACTGTTTTGAACAATTGCCGCTACATATATTTTGATATGATACAGTTACATATTACAACATACCGTGTGGACATAGGCATGAGTACTCTCCGATACCATCTACGCAACTTCCACCGTTTCGACAGGGCGAACTTGAACACTCTATGACGTCATTCTCACAAATCTCGCCGTCGTACCCTTGAACGCAGCAGCATGTATTTTCCCAGCATGTCCCACCGTTCTTGCACGGACCTCGAGATGGACAATATGGGTCGAACTTCTTATTAAAATCCCTATCCACGCAGTTGCTTCCTTTGTATCCACTGAGACAGCGTTTCTTACCGCCGTCACACTTGTAATGACCTCTACAGGTGTCGGAAGGCACACATGATCCTGTTGACATTCCTGCAGAAAAAAGAGCTTAGTAGCGTCAGCATTAACACTGTTCATTATAATTCGAGTTATGACGAAAACATTAGATGAATTACTCTGTTTTCTATAATTTGCTCATTAATCTTCTAAAATAAAGTGTTCGCGTTGCATTCAACAAGATATCACCGACTGCAGTTGGCGTCGCTATGCGATACGGTATTCTCGTCGGATGAAATCAACTTATTACCGCAAACTCCTCCTCTCTTCGTTCGAGACGTCTGAACATGTGATCGGGGTTGTCGAATTGTTTTCCTCTCCCGCCGCTCTCCGAAAGAATGCAGTGAAACATGTTACTACGTGTGAATAAGCGTTTGACGGTTTCGTCTTGTTTCTCCTCGCATGATAGTACATTCCGCTTAGATAAAATCTTCATAGATCATCAATATTGTTACCGTCATCAGGTCTTCCAGGTTTCAAGGTAGACAGTGACACACACTGACGTTTCTCCGTGTGACTTCTACACCGATCTTGCGGCACATGTAGATATTCAGTTCGGCAGTGGCTTCGATGACGCCAGCGGTGGGTTCTGCTAACCCGATGATTTTAATGTCATTTCCCCTGCTATACTGTTCAAGTGCATCAAAATATTTTGCTTTTGCACTTCGTTTATCATATTTATGACATTAGTCTATACTTCTTCCATATCGCCCTCCTGCGTTCTATGTTTTCTTTTATCTTACGACATATACATGACTGCCAAATCTTGTTTTCTGCAGGAACATATAAATCCTTTTTGAGGCCCTATTTGACTTTCCTCAGTTACTGAAATGTAATAATTTATCGATCAATTCATATAGTATTTTACAAGCTTCCAGCATTCTTGGGAGCAGGCGGATCGTGCTTGGACACCTAACGTACTGGCCGGGGGCTTCCCCACTTGATCCGGCCGGTAGCTAACCTAGATGGGACACCATTAACACTCCCACATTCGAATGAACTCGTATTACCCATTCCCTGGCGACATGTATGGAGAACTTCAGTTACCCACTCTTCAACATTTTCCTTTCGGCCCCACTGGTACACTCTAAGTTAATTCAAAGCAGAATATTTTGCACCAGCTCAGTGAAGTGTTGGTGTTTCGTCATCATGAAATATATATTATAATATTATATGAAAATTAGTCAAACTTATGTACTCTGTCTAGCAGAACGATGGTTCCCACGAATGTTGAACTGGTCTTTGGTAATTCATTGTACAACATTCACTAAACTGTCAAACTACTTTGTATAGAAATTTACTATGAGACAGTTATTTACGTAATTAAGCATATATATATAATGCATTCATAAGTATTCTCTTAGATAACGATGTATAATTTAATTACGTCTACATGACATGTCTACGTGACAATGACTTCTAACAGAAGTTTGAGCGGTCAGTCATCGGCGAAAAACAAATCCTCAACGAAAAAACTTCTACAATAATAAATTACACACACGCACACGCACACGCACACGCACACACACACACACACACACACACACACACACACACACACACACACACACACACACACACACACAGTTATTGCATTTTGAGGGTCGAATAGCGCTAGTTTTCTTCGATGTAACGTCTAGTATTCTTGGTATAGTATAGAATGGTCTTTGTAGTAGTGTAATAGTAGGAATTTGTGTCACTTAATCATACATACATACAAACATATCATACTAAAAAGGCATACCTCCTGTATCTATCATTCTTTTGGAGGCGGCTTCTAAAACATAAAGTGCATGAAACTCAGTTATAATAAACACAACCAGGTATACGGAAGAAGTCGAGTTATCAAAGCACCTGAGAGTTATTCAACATTCTGGGGATTAACATGATATAGTGTTGTTGTTCTGTTCAATACTTCGCAACAGCATGAACATGTTTCGATATCCGTGGAATATACAAGTGGACATCATGTTCAAATCACAATACACATTTCAATCATACAGTCATGTTGACGTAACACTCAGACACACAGACACACACACACACAACACACACCCGCACGCACGCGCGCGCGAACCGCACGCGCGCGCGCGCGCCACCACACACACACACACACACACACACACACACACACACTATTTCTATGCCGATAGCAGTCATACTAGTAAGTGCTGACAGACCTTGAACATTTGCAACAAAAAGGAAATGCTCTTAAATTTAAAATTATGTTAACAGACACAGACATAAACGCATCGCTATCGACAGAAAACAAGTGGGGGATGTCATAAACCTACCAATATTTGTCCCCCAGAGTACGACAACAACATCGTCTACTCTGTACATGTTCCCAAGGTCGACGTTCCACCACGGACTTCGTGACTTGGTTGTTACACTACATTTACCATAGACAATCGGTCCATCCGCGTTGCCTTTGACTGCGTACGAAGCGACTGCATTCCGCATTGTTGAACTCTGCTTCGCTCGTCTGTCTTTTGCAATGTTCCTTACATCGTCTGAAACCGATTCTTTCGAGCATTCCCAAAACGAAAGCTGTTATTATTGACGTTATTCTTATTTCGAACTGCCATGATTCGAATGTTGATTGGGATTTTTGAATCAAGCTTATAACGAACGCTGTCATCGAAGTGGAATGTTCTGCAGTATGATTACGTCTTTACGTTCTGGTGGGATGACGGTTGTAATCGCGAAGAACGTCATTTTGTATAACATTTTGAAGATACATATGTTAAGCATTCAGAAAAAATACATACATGTACTTAGTTTTGCAGTAAGTAACATAATAATGTTTTGGCATATATCAGTAAATTGCTCACTGGAAATATTTTATTAAATGAAATGTTGACAATTATTTCAATATTTTATTTGTCAAACACTGACAGTTCACATTTTGGTACTAAATGTACATATATATATATATATATATATATATATATATATATATATATATATATATATATATATATATATATATATATTATATACTTACCTAGTCACAACAGGAATTAATTCTTAAGAATTACTTACGCACACACACACACGTACGCACGTACGCACGCACGCACGCACACACATTAATGTGTGTGTGTGTGTGTGTGTGTGTGTGTGTGTGTGTGTGTGTGTGTGTGTGTGTGTGTGTGTGTGTGTGTGTGTGTGTGTGTGTGTGTGTGTGTGTGTGTGTGTGTGTGTGTGTGTGTGTGTGTGTGTGTGTGTGTGTGTGTGTGTGTGTGTGTGTGTGTGTGTGTGTGTGTGTGTGTGTGTGTGTGTGTATTATTTATTATTCTGATCAGAAAGGTTTCTTTCAGTTAACAATTACAAATGATGTAATTGAATCATACAATCAATACGTAAGACATTAGATACTGTGCGGCCGTACCAGGAATACCGTGCACTTTCACCTCGCACAGAATAAGTTTGGTGTTTGTCGCAGTCGATGTGATCCTGACGATTCTTCCTCTGAACGTGAATCTGGACCTACACGGAAGATATCTCGTCTCGCCCTGTGCGAATTTGTCTTCTTTCTGCATATAATAACATGTTGTCCGGGTCGGCTTAATAGCTGGTTCTGGTGAGAATATTCGCAACACGTCTATGTGTAACACCCTCAGTGGATCCTCTGTTGGAGCAAACACATAATGCATTCATATTCAAACTGCTCAATAATAATGTTTTCAAACAAAATACGTTTTCCATCGTATCAGCTGAGGTAATTGATGTGGTAATAATAATAATAATATGAAGAAGGAGGTAACTTCTTTTACGTCTAAATCATCGGAAATCAATATCATATATTTTAATCTGGATAAAATATAATCTTTTGAGTAAATGCTTTTATTTTTTTATTTATATTTGCGCTGACTGATAGACAATAATTTTGAAATTATTATGCCTTGCGTTTGCATTCCATTATGTTATCTTTAAGAGCAACATCTTGGAAGAAAATTACAATAGACAAGTTTGTTAGTGTCAAATGCAGCTACAAAAAGGAGGCAATACCGATGAATATTGACACAACGTATCGGAATATAGATGAAGTGTGGACTATCAGAAAGAATAATCGTCGAGGAAGTACTCAGTATCGTAAGAGAAAATATAACAAATACAAGTATTGCCAAGTAGAGTCAACAGTTAGAGTCAACACTGGTACCGTAACAAGTGCTTTTGAAGTTGACAGTTGAAAGACGTTGCAAGGAAAATTGCCTAGTCGGAAAATTAATGGGTATATTGGCCATACAACCGGAACGGCGGGTGGATATGAGTTACTGAAGCGAAAATACAAAGGTGGGTGTACATTTGACCACCTATCAATGGAAACATGAATTTGTCTCATGTCAAAGTGCCCAAGAATGTTCATAAGTAACAATAAGTGTATGTATAATAGTTTCACAGAACATATTATATGTTCTGTGAAACTATTGGTGTTTTGGGTTAATAAATGACCTATTTAAGGACATTAAAGTACTTAACGAGAATACATTATTTAACACTGATTCTACATACTTTCATTTCAGTGATGTCATATAATATTGAGAAAAAACATGTTCTCTAAACCTAATGAAAATGCTACGGACACGTTCATAATTACGCAAATAGAAGGACTAGTGACATTTACCAAACTAGCAATAAAAGCAGAATAAAATACATTTGATATTACATAAAACACATAATCAGCCTATGAACTTTTTATTTAAAAACATATCACAGGTTACACATTTCAAATAATTATTGTTGAAAGATAATCACATAATCCAATGATGTGTTTGACTTACCCAACATGTCACCGTGACTAGTTATCGTCACGCCGATAACAACATGTGAGGCTGTCAAGTCCACCTGCCACCACGGGTGTCCATCTCCTTCTTGGACACGGGAGCAGCTGTGCATTCTGTGGTCCGTGTTAGCAATACCATCAACCGCCTTTGATGCTACCGCGTGGGGGAACTCAGTCGAAACGGAACTCATGTACGCTGGTTTATTCAGGGCTACATTTGCAACCTGTGATGACATAGTAGTTCTGGATCACGCATCCTACCATAAACAAACCTTATTCACCTTTATTAATCGGCAATGCTCAATAATTACATTACAAAATATGTTATTATATATATATATATATATATATATATATATATATATATATATATATATTATATATATATATATATATATAAATATATATATATATATATATATATATATATATATAATAACATATTTATGTAGATTTTGTATATATATATATATATATATATATATATATATATACGTGCGTGCATACATGTATTATAAATATTGTAATATATACAGCAGTAATATTTACCTTTGGGTATTCAAATAGCTTAACGTAGAAAGCAAGCGTCTGTCCGAATTTCTTCACATGAAGGACGACCGCTTTTCCAAGGTGGAAATGAAACGTCACCGCGTCATTCTTTGAATCATATAGTACATTAACTCCTACAATAATACAAAACTGTGATATTAAATGTATTACTTATTAAAGATCAACGTGTAAAAACAAATTCATATCATCAGATGTCATTCTACATGCATATTGGATCCATGCATATACAGCATACGTTTGTATACTGTATACGTTTAAATAACATATAACGTAACGTTATGACAATGGCAACACATTCTAATTTCAATAACTAGCTGTTCGCTTATAATCATAACAGACGATGAAACACCGGGTGAATGGTCAAAAGAGGTTAAATTCATTTATGGTGAAATATATAGAAAGATTAAAACAGATTCTAATATTTTATTTTATCATATCCTAGGATAAGTACAATAAAGTAAATGTACATCTTAAAAAGGGTCAAACTAGGGTAGTCATGACGAAAACCTTTAATTTGAGATTCGTTGATCTTAGTCAGGTTCTGACTGACACCGTTCACGTAAACGTCCATCATTTGCGAAGATTCGCGAATCTCGATTGTGTCTGAATAATTTGCCTTCATCACCAGGGCATGCCAAATAGTGTCATTCGTTGTTTGACCTGCAACATGAACAGAGGACAGATGTATACAATAGCGTTTTCATAATGGTTTAGACAGTTTATTTAAATATAATTATTTGTGCACCTAAAATACACCGTATAATAAAAACAAAACATTAAATCCATCTTAGTTCTTACCATTACGTTTAGTCATGCCCACTGTTTCTCCCTGCATAGAGAAACCACCACCACGGATAATCCAGAACTGGCCATGTGCACTGAAGCGGTATGCATCGCCCTCGAACGGAATCGTATGACAGAGACCAAAGCCAGCACCTATCAACCATCAATACATTATTATTGCACAAGCCCCCTACCCGAACGGGTATGATTGACGGCAGCCCCCCCCCCATCACATTTCACTGCTGTACGATCCACGCGGTTATTGATGTTATTGCTGTGCCACCAAAATCCAAGGAACCTTGTTTGGACCAACAGGGCATGAGTGTCTACATGGAAATATTATGTTAACACATTGTCACAATATTATACAATGTATACCGCCACCTTGTTGATAGTAGCATATAGTTGTTCCTTTCAATTTTCTATATTACAAACGTCAAGTAAACATATATTTGTGAACGAGTTTGCTACATTTCGTAATTTCAAGGGTTAACTGGTTGTTGGAACAAAACATTTTAGTCGGTAGCATGATTAATAGATGATAACCATTTTGTAATTTATGAATTGTGTGCCTTTACGCGCGTGATATTGTTGAGGAAAAAACATTCATTCGAAAAGTAAATATGATTGGGTAAATTTTTTAATAGAATAAAATTAATACACATGGCTACATTTGCTTCACTAGATCATTTAAAATAGACGCTGCGATTGATTTTAAGTAGCATGATGGCGTTTATGTGCTATGTTTGAATCTGAAATTGTTTAAATTCGCATCAAGATCTGACATTTAATGTATTGCAATGGAGTAAGTTCAACAGCGTATTTTATTCATAGATTCATTTCTGTGTACAACGTAATTCATTTCAAGTAAATCCATGCATGTGTTGTCTAAACGTCATAATTTTAATATGAGCAATACACCAAATTAATACTGCTTGGCTGCCGTCTGTAAGTTATAAAACAATAAGGTTGTCTACACAGTAGAAGGTCAAGGAAACACTTTACATAGTACTCTCGCACCTTGTTTCGGAGGCACATAGCTACTGCAATCGTCAGTCGGACGTAACTGAAGGTAAACCGATGTGTTATTGGCCAATTTGTCGCACACAATTTTCGGCCAGTAGTCTTGCAGCATATAGTGGAGCGGCTGACGAGTAGGTGAGAATCTGCTGGTAGAGCCGCCGCCTTCAGCGTACGACAACAATTCGCCTGTGCCGCCGTAGCAGCATTGTTGGTCACCTACTTTCTCACTGGTCACAGACAATACAGCAATTTGAATATCAATGCCCTAACATACAGGCAACGTAATTATTAAATCTTCTCCTAGGTACCCAGATTCACCCAACAAAGGTTGTTTGTTAGTAGAAATTGGTCAAATACAGTGATCTCCCATTATTCAGATGAGGCCACTATTGAAGTAAACTCGATGTACTATCTGATGCAATGTTTTATAACAAACGTTCATAGGAACAAGATACAAATACTAATTGTCGTGTAATAACAAATAGTAATTTTGTTAATTGATGTCATTTGTCTGCCGTTCATTGGGTGTGGTAATATTGCATCGCCATTTCGCATTCAAACACCAGAATATGATAATGATGTTACGCATAGTGCGTGATGTTCAAACACTCGTACAACGTCTTTCAACAAATGATACAAGAAGAATAAAAACAATGTATGGCACATACATCACTTATCAGACATGTCCCACTGATATCTAAATCATTATGAGAACATTATTATGATCATCATAATTTGAAGTGTGTCCAATGACCTACACTGTTGTTCGCCAGCAAAATATGTTGTTGTGTTTCCCGCTTGGTGAACTAGTTGTTTCGTTAAAAAACCGTCCATCGTTCCTGGCCATATTCAAGTTGCAAGGACAGGCGAGCAACTGTTGCGTTGACATCATCTGCAATCGTTCTTTTGCGGCCCATTTATCACAGGACTCCTAGCAAAACAACATATGTATATATATATATATATATATATATATATATATATATATATGTGTGTGTGTGTGTGTATAATACATAATTCCGTTTACCCTATACCGCCTGACCCTTCCAGTTTCAGCACTGGCCAGCATTGAGGGGTAGGCCAACAACACTAGCATGCCAAGCACTTCGAAACCATGTTTCCCAAGCCCTAGCGGCTTCGAATGGGTCAACTAGGACTACGTGCAGTGGGTGCTGATAATATCTGGATAAAAAAGAACCGCCGAAAGAGGGTAAGTAGATTAATGATAGCAACCTACAATGTCAGAACTCTACTACCAGATGAACACATACAAGTTATATACAACCAACAACATCATACTCAGATAGTGACATAAATAGCTTCTATAACGACGTCGATGAAACTTTAGGGAAACTAAACCACAACACGATAGTGATGGGAGACTTCAATGCGCAAATAGGGAAACGAACCAACCCTCTGAAAACGGCAACGAGCAAATTTGGGCTCGAATTGAGAAACGAAAGAGGCGACCGACACCTTAGTAGAATGGGCAACATCAAGAAAGTATGAAATGATGAATACAATCTTTCAGAGGGGAGATGGACGTGGAAAGGCCCAAACGGTGTAACGAAGACCGAAATTGACAACATCCTAGGCAGCTATACATCGTCACAAACGTAAGTCTTCAACAAAGTCAACATTGGCATAAACCACACGATGGCTATGAGCAACATTAAACTGCGCTTAGACGTGGAAAAGAACAAATGTATGACCAAGAAGCCATGAAGAGTAGATGCCAAACAAATAGGAACAAAGAAGAGCGAATTCCAACTCGAACTGATAAACCGATTCGAGACACTAAAAAAACTAGACGACATCGACACCATGAGCGAAACCATCACAGACGTGGTCCTACAAAGCGCGTTAAGAGTAGCTAAGACAATCAACAAGCCACTGAAATCGACAATATCGTCACCAACACGAGCCCAGAGGGCGAAACGACGCGAAATGGTGGAAAACGGCGACGATAAACAACGAATAGAAAACGCAGAAATATGCGCAAGAGAAGACATCAGGAAATACGACCAAGCGATCAAACGAGAACCGATCATCAAAGAAGAACGCAGAAGCTAGGCCGAGAGTGATTGATCACACTCCTAGACAAGCAGGGTAGATAAATACATAATCAAGATAAGATCATAGAACAAATAGAGGAATTATATAGAGGAATTCTACACTGAGCTATGCGACAGTGAACAGAGTACCATAATCCACACTGACCCAAAAGAGGTACCAGAGATAACATCACGGGAGGTGGAAGCAGCATTACGAGATATGAAGAATGAGACAGCAACAGGCAACGACCATATAAACATCGAGACATTGAAAGCAGGAGAAGATATAATATCGAAAACACTTGCTAAGCTGTACACTAAATGCTTATCAGAAAAACGAATACCCACAGCATGGAAGAACTCTAAAATGAGGATAATCTTCAAGAAGGGAAATAAGAAAGACCTCAAGAATTACAGACTATCAGATATGTCTATTATCAATCATAGATAAAGTACTAACGAAAGTACCAAAGAAAGGCTAGAGAAGACACTCGACGAAAACCAGCCACGAGAGCAAGCTGGATTCAACATCGGATACTCAACGATAGACCCGTTGTAAACCAACTGAATGAATTCGAATGACCACGCTTTTAAAAACCCATGTTGAGATGGGTTTATCAAGTTATTTTTAACAAGAAACTCAACCAAGTGATCTTTAATTAGTCTTTCTATTAATTTGCAAATCACTGATGTTAAACTCACTGGTCTATAGTTCTCTGACTTGTTTCTCGAACCATTTTTTAAATAATTGTATAATATTTGCTTATTTCCATTCTATCCGAACTACTCCATCCTCTAATGACAAATTGAACACTGCTGCAAGCGCTATTCTAATTTGTTCTACAATTTCCAATAGTAATCCACGCATCCACATCGTAAACCAACTGAATGAGAAGTGCAGAGAATATAATATCCCACTCCAGAATTCGTCGACTACAAGAAAGCCTTCAACTCTGTGCAAACTCAAGCAGTGTTGACCTCGCTTCAAGAACAGGGGATAGACGATGCGAATAGACCTCGTGAAAGAAATCTACACCAACAGCTCGATGACAGCCCACCTACACTAAGAAAGCAACAAGATCAACATCAGGCGAGGAGTACGATACCATATCGCTCAAACTGTTTACGGCAGCACTCGAAAGCCGACCACTGACTTGGGAAACTAGAGGCTTGAAGATAGAATATCTTGGCTTGAAGATAGATGGCGAATCTACACCACATGAACTACAACAAATGCTACAGGAATTAGCTGATCAAAGTGAAAATCAGGGTATCAAGATGAACAAGTCGAAGACAAAGGTGATGATTAAAAACGACACATCAATATATGTCAGCAACACTCAGATCGAGAACGTTGAAAGCTACATCTACTTAGGACAGAGATACAGCATCAGAGACAACAACCAAGACAAGGAGATTCAAAGAAGACTCACGGCCGGATGGACAGCATTCGCGAAGCAACGCTACATCATCAAGGATAATATTGGAACATGATTGAAGAGTCAAATCGACAACTCATGCGTACATCCAGCAATGGCATACGACACGGAAACATGAGCATTCACCACCCAAGCAAAGAACAAGCTAGCAGCCGCATAAACATAGATGGAAAGGAGTACGTTAAACATCATATACCGGGACAGAAATACAAACATCTGGGTAAGAGAAAAGATAAAGTCACACGTGATTGAACAAGTCAGAAGACTGAAGTGGACTTGGGCAGGGCACATCAGCTGGACACGAGATAACTGATGGACACTGCGTATCACAACCTGGAAACCCCACGAAAGAAAACGTCCTATAGGAAGGACTACATTCCAATTTAACATGTAATGCACGTTGAAAATGGCAATAAAGCTTTATTTTACAGAAAGTGGAGGGAACAAGGAGGCGAGGAAGACCGAGAAAACGATGGGAGGACTGCATTAAAAGAGATTTAGAAAGACTGGGAGGAGAAAGGATAACATCAGCATAATATAGGAGTTGGAGACTTACGATAGAGTATGCAGTGAAAGAAACGTGAATGGAAGAAAAGACGAAGAAAAGTAGCCATGTCCAACCTCACCCCTGACGACAGGAACAACAAGAGGAAACAATTATATATATATATATATATATATATATATATATATATATATATATATATATATATATATATATATATATATATATACATATGCACATGTACACAAACGCGCTAGCACACACACACACACACGCACTGACTCACTACCACATAGATGCGCGCGCGCCATCAAAACTTAATTATTGCAGTACGAAGTTACTTTGAAGAATTTCTTGTTTATGTCCGCCGATTTTTCTGCGAAACGTTTCATCAGATCTAGGTTTGATATCCGTTGTTTCCATATTGTTCTTCCCATCACAATCTCAGCTGCTCGGATATAGTTTGATTTTGATGTGGCAGCGGAATTCGATCGTGCCCGCCTGATCAACTCTTTCACATATATCTTGTAGTACCATCTGGCCGGGTGGACAAAGGACCACATTGTGACCGGCCCGCTGTAAACACATCAACTTTCACACATTCATCACAGTCACATGTCAACTGTAATACGTATCATAGTACTCCCAAGATACAAAATACAGTGTATTTTAATCTTTGTCGAGAGAACATTCACACAGTAGTGTGTGTGTGTGTGTGTGTGTGTGTGTGTGTGTGTGTGTGTGTGTGTGTGTGTGTGTGTGTGTGTGTGTGTGTGTGTGTGTGTGTGTGTGTGTGTGTGTGTGTGTGTGTGTGTGTGTGTGTGTGTGTGTGTGTGTGTGTGTGTGTGTGTGTTGTGTGTGTGTGTGTGTGTGTGTGTGTGTGTGTGTGTGTGTGTGTGTGTTTGTGTGTGTGTGTGTGTGCGTGGGTATTTTTAAAAATGTGTTTAATAAATTACTGTTCTTTTCAAACGAATATACTCACAAACACATTATATTAAAACCGTGCTGGTCTACATTGTCAAAACTTACGCAACTTTTCTTTTACTACGCCTATAATGCCTTTCCTTTATGCCGAGAGCGCCGACAAATGATGGATGCAATGTGGAATGGTATTTGAGGTTGATATGATCTAAACTGAGAGAGCCACTGTTTGGAATTCCTTTCTTCAGTGTGATTGATATGAAATCAGGGCGGTCGCTGGAATGAGAGGAGAAACAGTAACAAAAAGTAAAATTAACTATTACAACATTAGATGTATCGTTTCCCTCTCGTGAGTCCATGGTTTAACAACATATATTAAAATGGTTTATATTAAAATCAATCAGTTCGAACTTATAGTTATCGCTGGAATGGAATGAAAGACGAAACAGGTTCAAACAAAACTATCCAATGTGATTGTGACATTAAATTGTGTCAGCTAGAATATAAGAATTCTTGAACCCATTGTTTCACAAAGTATATTAAATTTGGTAAATATTTAACATAGATTGGTTCGTTTACGTATGTTTAATAGTGTATAGTTGCCATGTTTATGGACATTATCTCGACACGCTTTCAATAACGGGAAGTTAAGGTAAGAAATAAATCAGTTGTAGACAATTAAATAAATCTTTTAATAATAAATAATGCGGGTAAATATGTTGGCATCAAAACAATTGTTTGTGGAATGTTTGGCGCTTAAATTAGCAATTATAAACACAAAACACATATAGACATACACTTGCCTTACATAATTTGATTACTTTATATTAGGAAGACATTGTGAATTACATTATGTATGGTGCTGGCATTAATGTTTAGATATCCTGACACATGACAATATGTTATGACAATGAATATGCTTCTAAAAATCATTCACGGTTTCAAATGACACCACCATGACTGAAAGCATAAAAATCTTAATTTCTAAATGGCTGCCGTCTACCGAATATATAATATTAACCGAATGAAACTGTTTTCACGAGACGACGAAAGCACATATTTCCTTGACCTTGACCATAAAACAAGGATTAAATACAGGTAGTATCGGAAGGCGTACGAACTATGAGTTTACTGGGCGATATTTAGCTCCTTAGCCCACTGCAGGGATTGGGTTGTTTGGGCTTGTTTGTGCAGTTAAGATATAAACAAAACCAGAACAATTATCAGGTTGTGCGATAAAATTTACATGTGAAGCCACCAGTATGACGCAACGTTACCTGTTTTCGGTTAGGATCTTATAAACAACATCGACACGTTTGGTCTTGAAATGTGACCTTCGCCATGTAATTCGCTCTGATGGAGTTACGAGGTCACCCCACGTCTTTCCACTGCTACGCGGCATATTCAGCGAATCTTTCTTGTCCCCGGCATCTGAAGGAAACGTAAACATGAAAAAAGGAGCAATGAACAGACTGATAAGAATGTCAACAAAACATATGCACATGTATATGAAATATAACACGAGGAATGTGCTATCCTACCCAGAGTTAATTCGACAGGTTTCGTCAACTTGGCACGGCCATTTACCGACAGAAACACTGGAATAATGCCGACACGAGGAAACATCGGTGTTATGCAGACGATCTTGTTGGGGCTGATAACGAAGCCGCGAACAACGATTTTGTCAAATCGACAAAAAGCCTTTTTCTTGAAGCACGGGCCGGACACAGTAATTGGAGAGCCACCTAATAGCGACGATCGCTTCGGTGACAGTTCAAATCGTCCTGAGTCAAAGGAAGAATACGACAATTACTGAAAATTCACTGTGAACGCAACCACAATTTCACAAATATGTTGTTCTCGTCGTTTCAATTTGTGATTGAATCGATTTATAAAAAATATATATATGTTATAATTTCTCATATTTCACAGGTTAATATATCTAGAACAAATCAACCTAAGCATTTGATGGAATTGTTCTTTACAATGCATATATATATATATATATATATATATATATATATATATATATATATATATAAACACCATGTAAACCAAATGTAAATGCAGTTTATGGTTAATGTGTACCAAGCTGATAAAAACATATAAATATAAAAGTTAACTTAAATTACGACGCAGCTCGAGCATAATATGGTAACGCCCAGTGGTCAATGATATCCAAGTCTGATGTTTTATCAATATACCGAGGTCATCAAATAATGGTCACATATTCTCCAAATCGTTATGACAATGGTTGGTCATACTGATATTTGCATCATATTAATGATACAATGTGTTATACTTTATGTGAACAATTTAAGGAATTGATTTTGGCTTGTGAAAAAGAAAACTGTTCTGTTCATCACTAAAAATATGATTCTAATCTAACATGAAATCTGATGAAGTAACGCACCTGCAACACATTTTGTTTTCTTCTGGGCAGCTGTTTTACCAACTTCACTTCTAACAATAGACCTAGCTGTGTCGACCCTGTAGACAAATGCTCCGAGCCTTTTTATTATGTTCTTCTTGGTTCTACGGATATTCGATTTCCTGCGAAGTCTGGTGACAGACGCTTCGAGAGAGCCAGGCAGCATTATCTTTGTCTTGTCGCCAAAATCAATGCCAGCCTAAAACGTTTGACAAGACTACTAATGTAGTTTACACCCATCCATGTTGCAAGAACGAACTACCGGCTGCTTTTATCAAGACTACCATAATACCTCTCACAGGACGGGATAATGTGTTTATTCGTATGTGACATTATTACACTATTTTCATTATCCATACATAAACGTGATAACATTTTCGTATAGATTCAATTAATTTCACATTAATGTCCTTAAAAAGGATATTCATTGTATAACTCATGATCGCATCTACAATATGTAAAAATAATATAGTGTCACAAAATACAAATGAAACGCAAAATTTACCCACACAAAATGCAAACCCATTGGCATCAATATAACTTAGTTAACATTCTAATTGCCACAGGCACAAACCTCCTGCTGCAGCGAGCCGTTTTGCATCTTATACAACGATATCTCCTTCGAGACGGAAGAACATGAAAGTATGTAGAGAGCGGGTGATCAGACTCAGATAGGCGATTGATTTAGCTCATGCCAAACGATAATCATCAACAACTATGTGGTATTCGACACGAGACTATAAATGTTCATGGCCAACATGGCCTAAACTAAATATTTCGTGGACCCGACAATTGATTTGAAATAATTGTGGGTTTGTGGTAAGAGCATAACATTAGGGTCATAAGTTCATTAAACAAATGCATTTATCTTAACATGTTAAACATTTCCGGTGATGCTAGTAAGTGGCGTGACGACTTACCATTGCATGGGCAGTACTGCCACGACGGCAAGACCAGTATAGAGTCTTGTAGTAAAACACAACAAACGTCTTCTTATAATCTGTCGTCAGGACAAGTTCAAAGGTGTTTCTCTGAAGAAACAATTTTTAAGATGATGCACATGAAATGTCAGTTGATTCGAGAGATATCAGAGATGTCAACTGTGGTAGGAATGTCACTGAGAGTGTTGAACTGTGACTTAATCATACAAATACCAATTACGTTGTTTGCAACTATATTGATTAATCCAGAAAGCTGTGCAGCGTTTCGTGTGAAATAAATCACAGTGATTCATTGGTAGGGCGAAACATGAAGTTTGACCATTTGTGGGTAAATCTGTCTTACGATGGACTGGCAGAGAAGAGTAATGAGTAGAATATATATATTCAATGGATTCCCCGTGTATTTAATAAATGATTCGACGGTGAACACTTGCAGAAAGTGTATGTGAACTAAGTAAAGCAAAAGGATATGTTTATTTTAGGTAATTCATGTCGAATCAACCACTGGTAAAACATATACCGGTGCCAACCTCACAAGACCGTAGTCACTTTGTTATCAAATGCCACGAATCTACAACGGGTTGTACAAGTCCTTGGTGTCATTCATTGATAGGTAAACGTGTTCGGGGAATTTGTAGCGTAACATGATCTGGCCAACTAAACGTCGCGAACCGCTACTGATATTTACGAATTTAGCCATTCATAATGTAACGCAATTTAACAAATGTGTCGCTGGATGTATTCAGATCATGAGTTGGAATGCCGTTCGAACGTAGCGAATGCTTATCCTTACATTACATCCGCGCCGCGCACTTTGTTGCAGGATTAAGCACAGTTGGCTGTGTTCAACTGGCAATGTTTGATTACTTTTCAGACAGCAATAACAAAAACACTAATACTACATCTTTGGTGTGTGATATGGCATTATAGAAAATACTATTATTCTTTCTAACATCATAATAAATATAATGCACAGTCTAAATTAAGAAGACATGTAATCCACCAATATTAAAACACTTTTGTTCCGTAAAATCATAAAATATAACCAGTGGTATGGCGGATTTGCGCTTGGAAAATATTTCGGCACAGTAATTTTCCAAGCGACAATTGTTTCGCTCGCAAATTGGTTAGATACACATACTTCAAATATCAATCTACGTTCAACTAGATACCTGATAGCAACATATTAGTATGCTATTTACTTGGTTGTGACCTCATCATCCCGTTATTCAAAGAGCAATATCTAAAAACTTGTTTACAGTTATAGACAAAAAATTTATTCCACGAATGAAATTCTAAGTACATTGATCAGTGATGTAATAGATGCCAGAGGCTGTTATCTCCATAACATAAGTAACGGTGGTTCGATATCTCAGTCAACTATGCATAATTCTTACAATAAGCACGCGACCGAAAGGAACATTGTATAAGGTAAAGGACAGTGTTAACATTATTTGAATAACTGGACGTTATGTTAAAGTATATTTAACTCAAACTGGGAATACAAGTATCATCATACTTAGTTTTCAATACCTTTGTTCTCTTCGATCCACCTGCGTACACCACGTATTTCCACTTGACAGAAAAACTCTTCTTCGTGATGTATTTTCTTCTGAATTTATTCCTGATATGATAATCGGCGTAGAAAGGCCTAGTTCTTCCTCTGTACATGACCACCCTGGGGGAAAGCCTTGATTTAATATTGGTCGTTATGTTCGTCCAGAACGGTGCTAAGAGTGGCACTGATAAATGTGTCTCAGGCGGCTCTCTGGGGAGGATCACATGTCCGGGGTTCTTCGGCCACAAGACGATATATCCGTTGGTGCTTATCTGCAGGAAATCACACAACATTGTAAAAAGCATAGTCCTACAACAGTCGCTTCGTCTACTGAACCAAGCTGCTAACGGTTGGCAAGTGCACAAACTGCATTTATTGTTATGCAAATGAAGCTTTAATATCGCCAACACACAGCAATTTCAGATTTGCCACGTATACCAAAATGTCAGGCGTTTGATCTACACAAGACGGTGCATGACAGAAGAAGAAGGTATCCAGCAAGTACACGACGGTAGGAGACGATGCACAACAGGAGAAAAGAACGTGGACGACAGGAGAAGGGGGTAGACGACATGATACGACGGTATACACACCAGAAGACGGTACACTATAAAAGGAGATCATAGACGCCAGTGGCCAGTTGCATGACACACACCCAAGTCCAAATCACACCCAAGTTAGGGTAAATAACACCTAGGTGACACCTAGCCAGTAGGAACGGTTGCATGACACACACCCAGATGGGTTATGTCACAAGTTAGGTCGAAGCAGCCCCAACTGCAGCTAGGTGACTCACAGCACGTTGTATCTTGGCAGCAGTGGTTTACTGGTTGTATAAATTCTACGACTGTCCTCATAATCGTGATCATAAGGGTGTTTGCTTACATGTCAGTCTGTCAACGTTGAATGCTAATTACTAAATATTGACAAATTAAATTGCTATTATTATTAAATGATTTATTACTTTGCATTTATTACCACTGTATACGTGATTGTACACAGTTCGGGGTGACAGTATGTATATCTTCATAAATATGGACACTATGGCCTATTACTAAGATGTGTAGGTCTATCAACGTGGCGTGCTTATTATAAAATATTGACTAATTAATTAAATTATTATTAAATTATTTATATTTGTAACTTTCTATTAATGTAGTTATACACATTGCATAATAATACGTGTAATTATCTTCATAATCATGGAAATTATGGCCTTTTGTTTTTGTGTTGGTATGATTACGATTATTGATTAATTTAATAATATTACATAATTATTAAATTATATCTCTTACAATTAAAGTTGTTTTTTACAAATTGTATGTTAATATAAACGTATATTCATGGACATTGTGGTATTTTACAAAACAAAACATTTCTGTTTGTCTAGGTTACCCGCTAAATATCACTTATTAACTAATTTATTTATTTATTATTACATGATTAGTTAATATATATATATATATATATATATATATATATATATATATACATATATATACATATATATATATATATATATATATATATATATTATTTATTCATAATCAAATATGGTTATGCACACTGCATAATATGTATGTCTTCATATTTGTGAACTCTGTTGGTCTTAATTAGAATGTGTTGGTCTGTTAACTTGGTGCACTACTTAGATAATATTAACTAATTAACTGAATTAATTAGTATGAAAACAATAATACTGCAAATTTATTACTCCATTCAATGCATTTCAAAACACTACAAACCGTATTTTAATAGTTATATAAATAAATGCCATTTTAAATTCATTTTTATTCAAATATTGATCAAAACACCAACATTAGCTCATTGCCAGTTTTTCTTTAGGTCCTCCACTCTGCAACGTCGTCGATAGAGCGTTGACCTCTGCCGTCACAGCATTCCATCCTTTTTTCTGTTCCTGTTAGACAAGGTTGATTTGAATCGGCCTTGTAAACGTTCTTATATGTGGGCGTATGCCTGTGTTAAGGCACAATCTCAGCATGAGAAAGGTTGTCCTTACGATTTCGCTGTGGTCTCACTGCTTCCACCATGAGGACTGTTAGAGGTGAAATGAATCCTGGGAAGAGTTGTTCTCAAAACGCGGCAATAGGTGACACAAAAGAGAGATAGGGGTAATGTTACCGCCTTGGGTGCGTGTCATGCAACCGGGCACTGGAGCACACAACTTGAGATAACTGTCACTCATATACAAGTGTATATGCCAAGGGTAAGTAACTTTTCTTTCAGTCTCGTCCCGACCTTTCGTGTATTAACAGGCCTTGACATTCACCTTCACCTCTTCGCCTATTCCGTAGTCTTAGTGGACCGTTGGGGCGCCACAGATGACTTGGCAACCAGCTCCTTCCATTCCTCTCGTCCCTCAGCCTTCCTCATGGCGGCACCCAGTGTCATGCCAGTCCATTCCTGGATGTTGTCCTCCCATCGCTTTTTTTGTCTGCCTCGTCTTCTCCCTCCTTGCACTGTACCCTGCAGGATTGTCTTGGCAAGCCCTGAAGACCATTTCAGTTTGCGTCGTTTTACTGCGGTGAAGAGGTCTTCGTGGGGCCCAATGGCTTGCAGAGTTCTGTTTCGCACCTCTTCGTTGGAGATGTGGTCTCTGTAGGTGATGCCGAGGAGCTTTCTGAGGCATCTCATCTCCATGGCCTGTACCCTTCTCTGCGTGTCTGCTGTTAGTGTCCAAGACTCACAGGCGTACAGGAATATGGACATGACTAGGGAGCGCATCAGTCTGATCTTTGTACTGAGCGCTATATTCCTGTCATTCCAGATAGTCTTAAGTTTGGCGATGCTGCTGTGGCCTGGGCGATCCTGGCGAGAATTTCAGGTTTAGATCCTTCATCTGCGATGATTGCTCCCAGATATTTTAGCCTGTAGACGCAATCTAGTTGCTCGCCGTTGACCCTGATGTCAGTGCTGAAGCCATCGGTGTTGTTGGTCATCAGTTTGGTCTTCTCTGCATTGATCTGCATGCCGAAGGCTGTAGAAGTCTTGTCAAGGCGCTCCCCCAAGTCAGCTACCTCATGTTCCCTTCCTGCTAGGCCTTCTATGTCGTCGGCAAAACGCAAGTTTGTAATACTCCTGCCACCAGTGCTGACTGTCCCTGCATGGTCATTCAGTGCGTTAGTCATAATTATCTCCAAGAAGATGCTGAAGAGGGTGGGGAGAGCACACAACCTTCTCTTATTCCGACGGTGGTTCTGAACCAGTCCCCTATGCTGTTGTTAAGGTAGACTGCGCTGCTGGCCTTGTCATAGAGGTTCTGTATCATTCTGATCAGGTTGGCGTTGATGTTGAAATGCCCATAGTGCTGCATGCCATACCCTGTCGAACGCCTTCTTGAAGTCAATGAAGACGTGATAGAGGTCTTGCTGGTGTTGGAGGTACTTCTCGCACAGTATCCTAAGGTTGAAGATCTGCTCTGTTGTGCTGCGTCCTGGTCTGAAGCCTGCTTGTTCCTCAGCGATGATCTTTTCCGCTTGCAGCTTCAGTCGATTCAGCAAGATTTCAGCAAAACTTTGCTCGGGTGGCTGATGAGGCTGATGGTACGATAGCTCTGGCATAGCTGTAGGTTGGCTTTCTTGGGGAGGGCGATGATGAGAGATTGGGTCCACGGCGTGGGCCACTCCCTGACTGCCACATCTTGTTGCAGATAGTCAGTAGGGCACTTATCATAGCTTCTCCCCTTGCCTGCACCAGCTCCGCTGGGACGTTGTCCGCTCCTGCTGAGTTCCCCTTCTTGAGCGATTTCACCGCAGCTTCACCGATGGGCTATTTGTTGTCGTCGGTTGCTGGAGGGACTTTTAGTACTTCTGGGTTCTATGAGTGTAGTAATATATATATATAATATATATATATATATATATATATATATATATATATATATATATATATATATATATATATTAATAGATAGATAAATCGAGAGTAGATATATTTATCTTGTAACTGCAACTACGTGATGAAATAATTATTTAAATTTAGTTGGTAAACTATTTGACTTAGGAGGCCTATTATGACTAATAAATAGTCGCTATCATATCGCTTTGGGTTTTAAAATTAGCTATTTTTATTATAATTATTTAATTCCATTGACCGACCATTACGGACAGCCCAATTGTATTTAGGAATATTTTTATTAACATTTGTTAATTTACGCATGTTGTAATTAGACGATGTGTGGTAAAAATGGAATACGTTTATGGCAGAATGTGGTGCTAGAGTTAGTGTTATTTCATTATTATTTTGCATATGAAGTAACTTACAACTGCACAAGAATGTTTGTATCCGTAGGTAATATGCTGTTTTACATAATGTATTAATCTTTTTAAACTGAGTGGTTATGTTTTGATTAAAAATATATAGGTATTGTTTATTGTGTGGCCGACTATATTTAATACTCTTTTTTGGAAATGTATATTATGTCATGAATGTATGTATTCTGCTGTGTGCTGGTGTGAAATAATTATGTATATTTCTGGTTTGTGTTATACGCCAATTTTGAAAGTATGCGGGTAATGTTTTATGTTTATATTTATAATACAATTATAATATCATTACACTAAATAGGTATTCAACGTTTGCTTAAATATTAGTTCTATGTGGGAGCTGTATTTATTTGAAGATATTATTCTTACAAGTATTTTTGCAATTTGTTTATTCAAGTATATTTGTGTCCCTAGATCAGTAGATTGTAATTAGTGTGAGACAATATTGTAGTTAAATTTTTATTTTAGTTTGAATAATGTGCTCCAATTTAGTTATAAGTCCAATTGTTCGAGAACATCTGTTTGCTAATTTATCAATATATTTACTCCAGTTTAAATGTGACATTAATATAAAGCCCAGAATGTTAAACTGGTTAACTCTCTCAATATCTACACCATCAGTTGTTAATGTTAGTTCATCAACCTATTTATTAGGCATTTGAAAAATATTGTTTTATTAATATTTTCATGATAATGTATAATAATAACACATGTTTATTATATGTGGTTCTTTATTAATCAAATATTCAACATTCACTGTGTTTGTATCATCTGTGAAAGCTTTAATTGTACTTGTATCATCAAGTATCATCAACATAACTTATGCTGGCTTTCGGAAAATCATTGATAATATAATTATAGTAAATAACAGTGTCAGTGGCCCTAACATTGAGGCTTGCGGGACGTTGAATAGTTGAATATTATTGCTGTGAGCTCCATTCTAATGGCTCCTGGCTATCTCACTGATCGGCAGGGCTTTATGCAGGATCAAATTTTTGCCAGTCACAAGTTTGGGTAAAAACCTAATGTCTTACAATTTTGGAAGACCTTTTTTTGCTATGCTATGTTATTTGATATGCAATAAGTGAATAACACAACAACAATAATATAATAATGTCTTATTTAATGACATTTTTCAATTATTACACCATGCCTAATAAAAAAAACAAGTTACATTATGTCGCAGTGTAAAAATTACGTCAATTATGCAGTCATTATAATATACAGTACTCTCAAGCAATGTTACATGTCTACAACAAATTATAAATAAATCTTCAATACAACCTCATTGCCGTACTATTCATAACAAAATAATACATTCTGTAAAATCATCATAAACGAAGGACACCATTTTACCTTCGCAATTACTACAAAACATCAATAAAATAATAAGTCGATGTCGTCGGCGGTGAAGGTGTTGCCGTAACAGTTGGCGTCGGTTTTGCCGTGAAAAACTTCGTTATTGTGGTTAGTTTGCGAACCTTCGGCTTCGGAGTTGGAGGCATCGCGTGGACGATAATGTGTAATGTTTATTCGTAGCCACGTGAGTCGCTAACGCGGCCTCGTTTTAAAGTTGATCATTCCCGGGAGTCACTCCAGACATAAACGCCATAAAGTCGAAATGTTAATAATATACAGGCATATAACACTTGTATATTTTATTACGGATATAAATTCCCTCACGTATATGTAATTTATATGTATTTTGACGCTTTGAAAAGTGCGCATAATCCGTATTATGAAGTTTGCGTTACTAGTTAATTCATGCCCATTATTATTGACATGTGACACCCCAACGGAATTAATCAATCACGTATGCTATTTGCATAGAGGGGTCTAGCAGCAAATGAAACCACATGTATGACTGCCGCTGTGAGTAGGCGCCCTACACGCATGTGCAAAATGAGCTTCTTGCGCTGCGCTACTGCTACGCCTGCAGTGTACGCGTGAATAGTGTGGTGGTAGGCATCTTTGAGCGCCGTGCTAGGAATTCACAGTACTGGAAACATTTGTTTCTGGGGGATACAGAACACGTTACATTCCAGTGATGACACAGTGACACCCGTCATATAAACTGCCAGGACGGGGCATTATCACACTGTGACGGGCTGTTACCCGTCCTCGAAAAATCCCCCCGTCCATATTTGAAATTGCCCGTCCAAATGACGGGAGGACGGATCTCTAGATAAAGCTATGCTGATCGGTTTGCGTTAAATAATAGAGTACATGTTTGTCACACTTGCAACTGCACAAATATTCCATTTCAGTTGTTAATAAGCATTCAGGTGGCACTGTTTCATATTCTATTGGAAACATGAATAACAAAGATTATAAACAATTATATTAAATCATTAGGCTTATAGTTAAATCTTTAGTTATAATGACATAAGATTATGCACACTTCAGGGACATCCCAAAAGGTATGGCTAAGCGACAGTCCACATTCGACTGGAAAACTGCTCAAACACATCCACCTCTACATAACAATAATAGTAATACCAACAATAAAAATATGACTGTCAGAGATAAAGTCCTTACTATGACTACCACTACCACCTCCACACAAATATTTATTAATCTAAACAATCTACCAGCCAAATGCAAACAATCATA
Organism: Ridgeia piscesae; assembly: GCA_025642075.2. Classification (NCBI taxonomy): domain Eukaryota; kingdom Metazoa; phylum Annelida; class Polychaeta; order Sabellida; family Siboglinidae; genus Ridgeia; species Ridgeia piscesae. The sequence goes on from JAODUO010000457.1 coordinate 27,281, forward strand.
TATCTATCATGAAATGCTTGCATGTGTATACATCTTTCATGAGAAACTGTTAAAATGTGTGTTTTAAAGATGTCTACACTGGTTGCATTCTGAATACATTCCGGGATAGTGTCCCAAAGTTTTGCAAACTTGTCAGCAAATTTACACTGGCCTGAAGACAAGTTGTATTTCTTGAGAGGAATATTTGTCCAATTACAAGTGTGACAGTCATGCACACTTTAACGCATACGGATCAGTGAGGTAGCCAGGAGCTATTGGAATGGAGCTCACAGCAATACATCTAACACAATAATATAAAACTAACCGTAAGCAGTCCGTAAGACTAGAAGAGGTGAAATTAGATACTTTACCTATAAATGGAATAAATCTGAGGGCCATTGACATTGTTATTTACTATAATTATATCAATGATTTTCCCAAATCCAGCAAAATTATGCTGATGATACTTGATGATACAAGTTAAACTAAAGCCTTCACAGATGACAAAAGCACAGTGAATGTTGAATAATTTATTAATAAAGAACTACATATAATAAATATATAGCTAAAACTACATACATTACCATTAAATTATTAATAAAACAAAACGTTTTGTTTCAAATGCCTAATAAACATATTGATGAACTAACATTAACAAGTTATGGTGTAGATATTGAGAGAGTTAACCAGTTTAACATTCTGGGCTTTACATTAATCTCATATTTAAACTGAAGTAAACATATTGATAAAATAGCAAATAGATGTTCTCGAACAATTCGAATTATAATTAAATTGGAGCATATTATTTTAAATTGTTTAAAAAAATATTTTATAATTCAATAATATTGCCTCACACTAATTACCATCTACTAATCTATACACATGTAATTAAATAAACAAATTGCAAAATAAACTTCAAATAAACATAACTCCCACTTGGAACTAATATTTAAGCAAATGTTGATAACCTACTTAGGGTAATGATATTATAATTTATTATAAATATAAACATAAAACACAACCACTCAGTTTAAAAAGATTGACAGATAATACAAACCAGAAATATACATAATCATTTCACACCAGCAGACAGCAGAATACATACATTCAGGTCATAAAACAAATTTCCAAACAAAAAGTATTAGATATAGTCTGCCACACACAATAAATAATACCAATTTTTTTTAATCAAAACATAACCACTCAGTTTAAAAAGATTAATACATTATGTAAAGCAGCATATTACCTACGGATACAAACATTCTTGTGCAGTTGTAAATTACTACATAAGCAAAATAATAATGAATTAACATGAACTCTAGCAACAAATTCAGCCATAAACGTATTATATTTTTTACCACACATCCTCTACCTACAATACGTGTAAAGTAGCAAATGTTAATTACAAAAATACACAGGAATATACATGTTCCTAAATACAATTGGGCTATCCGTAATGGTCCGTCAATGGAATTCAATAATTATATTATTATATAAAAAAGATACTTAATTTCAAAAACCAGTGTGGTCCCTCTGATAGCGACTATTTATTAGTCACAACAGGGGACTCCTAAGCAAACAAAATTACAAACTAAATTAAAATAACTATTGCATCACATAGTTGCAGTTACAAAATAAATACATCTACACTCGATTTATTTATTTATCGATTTATCTATATCTAAAGATAGATCTGTTACAGTAGTTTATCACAGAAGGTTGAGTACAGTTTATTAAATCGGAACATAAAAAGCAGCGCCGAAACGATCAACATTCATTATAGGTACTTATATAGATATACCACATCGCCGATGCAATTTTTGCGAGTTTGTTTTCAAAACGCCGCCAGTGCGACCACAGTATCCCGCCGAAACCACCAAGTTTTACCGGCCACCCGAAGTGGTAGCGTGGCCAAAGCTTCCTAAATGCAAAAACGAAAAACGAATTCGTTTTTTGTTTTTCTTACTTCACTTTTGAAAACGAAAAACGAATTCGTTTTTCGTTCGCAAATTTGAAAACGAAAAAGGAACAGACAATTTATTTAAAAAGTTGTATCAATGGGACCCCATTCTTCTTGAGAAGGCAGCCTGGAAGGATATTGATAGTTACTTGTTATTTTGTCTTAGAATTGGTTTATGCCTAGTAAATTTTTTGATAACAATACCTTGTAATCTACATTGACCTCTTAGGGTCGGAAGTTTTCTAATTTTAATAAAATATAAAATATATGATATTTGGAAAAGTGTAGATTCATAATTAAGACAGTCAGACATGCCATGCCATGTTTGCTTTGATAATACATAATATTATGCATATATATCAAATAGACCCAACAGTTAATTGAACCATCAATATTTAGCTTGCAATCAATGTCTGAAAAGGCTCTCGTATATAAAAGATATTTTAAATTAAATTTGGGGCATCCAGACGTATGCCACTTTTGTGGTAAAGGAAGCTCGGAAGGATATTGGGACTTACTAGTTATCTGAGTTATAGAAATGAACTAACACCTAGAATAAGATTTGTGATAATACAAGCTACGCCTCATCGACCTTTATGGGTCGGAAGTTGGTCATTTATTTGAAATATAATAGCGTACCATCTTTGCACATGTTTAGATTCATAATTAAGGCATATTTCTCAGATTTGCACATATTTATGTTTTGGTACCAAATATGTACAATTTGGGTCTAAGGTGTGTGTATTTTGCTGCACATTAACCATACACTATATTTATGTTCTAATTGTAGTTATGTAATCTTTATAGAGAAGAACCCCACACAATGTTATTAAAAAGTGCAGAAGATATTGACTAGTGAAATGTGAATAAAATTATTTATTTTTAACAAGCTGTCGAAAAAAGTCTAAGTCTCAAATTTCAAACTGCTGTTATTTGAAAACTATTTAAGCTAGAACGCTCAAATGTTGGATTCTTGCTAATCTTACCAAAGGCTCTCACCAAGCTGATCTACAAATTTCAAATAGAGCAATTATGTTTGAACAATATTTTGTCTGAATGTACAGTGTTGTAAAAGTTACTAATATTATGCAATCTGGATATGGTAGATATAAGTCGTAAATATGCCATCCGTACGGTATTACTGGTAGGGCCTATCCAGCCAAATAACAATACTGCTAAGTCAAAAAGACTTACTATGATATGTAATTACTAACAAAACAATTTCCCCAATCGCCTTAATTAATTTTGCATCAGTCGGAAAATACAACTGTCATCCGTTTGTAGGATACCATTCTAGTCACGCGGAGTTTCGCCATGAATCGATCGTCGTGACACACTTACAGGCCATATTGCCACAATGTAACAGAATGTGTGTGCTGTTTTTAGAGATTACTAAAAGTAAAACATAATACTTCAAATAATTTTTTTCGAGGCTGAATCTTGTCTCGATTACCTAGAATCCGTCAGGTCGCAGCTATTTTTCACTAAATTAATGTCAAAGCTGCGAGATGTAAAATGCCTTTTGTTTCATAAATAGAAAAATAGCTTGAGTAATATTTTCTTATGCATAATGTGTGTGCATGTGATGACTGAAAATTAACATTGTTACGTCGTAATTATTTTAATTAGTTTACCATTTTAAATATTTATTACTATTAACCATACCTTCATATTCATTTATCATTATTGTTGTTATGGAATTTGTATGGTATTATATATATATATATATATATATATATATACATATACATATACATATATACATATATATGTGAACGAAAAACGAATTCCTTTTTCGTTTTTCGTTTTCAAAAGTGAAGTAAGAAAAACAAAAAACGGATTCGTTTTTGCATTTAGGAAGCTTTGGCCACGCTACCACTTCGGGTGGCCGGTAAAACTTGGTAGTTTCGGCGGGATACTGTGGTCGCACTGGCGGCGTTTTGAAAACAAACTCGCACAAATTGCATCGGCGATGTGGTATATCTATATAATATTAATATTAGTATTCTTCTTATTGTATAATTTGTTTTAATAGCAGTAAGTTGTGAAGCGCCACAAACAATTATGGACTTGGCGCTATATGAAATAACATATTGTTATTATATCTTATAATTTCCTGCAGATCATAGTGATAATTATTATAATATTATTTATAAGTAATTAAACTATTTCCCGCGTGCGAGTGCAGTAAGTAAAGTTTTATAAATATTCGCGCGCATAAACGCGCCATCTAAAGGTATTTTGTGTAAAGGTCTTATATAGCGATTTTATGGTAACGGCGGCCGCCGATGAAATTGCCGTAGAGATCTGCGCGTTTATTTTGTGAATTTTCTTCATTAGAGGAATGCAAGTGAATCTTGTTTGTAACATAGTTTATGTATATAAGATATGTGAGAAGTTTAGCGGCTGTCGTTGGTCGTTTTCATGGTTAAGTCAATCCAACCCGGTCGTCTGGCACCTGCACTGTGTCTGTGTGTCTGTGATTGTCAATTCTAACGAATCCACTGGATCACCGAATTTCGGTTCTCTGGTAGATTCAAACTGTAACAAAAAAGACAGCTCACTGATAGTGATACTTTATTTTCCTGTAGTATTGCTACAATCGCATGCGTGGCATATTGCAGTCGCGATTTCGTTGTAAATCGACGTAGTAAGCTCACCTTTGACTTTGTCATGACAGCTGAACCAGCAGTCGACTCGGTCATGTAGTATTTTTCCAAAATGCAAATTAAGGCTTGTTGTTCATTGCCTGCAGCGACCAAGATGGTCCCGATCATGGACATGGTCACATGACATGGTGTCGGTGGTTTTGCTAGATTTTCCCATTTTAAGACCACTTTCTGAGTAAACTACCGAGATCGACCCAAAACATTCCAAAGTTACACAGCTTCTAAACTGGGAAACTTATATTTTCAGCAAAGCCTATTTGAAAAAAAATATTACTCTCATACAACAAATACATATCTATAATTATTTGTTCGCACAAACGTTTTGATTGTGTGGATTTTGAATCTAGGAAACGGCATGACCTGCATTCAACATACGAATCGAACTCGCAGTTCATACGAATCGAACACATGAATATTGGACCGTTTCGGTCTACAGTCTACACTCACATTCCAAGAACCAGTGCAACAGCAGTAAATCAATGTTAAATATTATTTATAGTTTACAATTATTTAACCGTTTAAACTTCAATCCATATTTTTGTGTAAAAGTATTTAATTTGCACAGGGCGCCGGTCGAACGTCGTTATGTAATGTGGCGTACGTGCCGCGAAAACCGTGCGCACCACCACTCGTGCCGCTAATAACTTTTTTTAACGCCAAACAGTGTGCGACATGCCTATTTGCCATGAAACGATTGCGTTTTTGCACGCAGGTGCACATAGGTAACATGAATACCACTTTGGGGTTGATATACAAACAAATCTCAGTGTCAAGTGTAACACTTCTGCGTGCAATAATAATAGTACTTTAAACGATTTTTCACAACGTAATTTAGTAAACACCCACTCACATGACTAGCAGCCACCGGCGTCGTTGTCACGTTTCATTCACGTGCTCATCACTATAGGTTATGTCGAAAATTCGTTTGCATAATCATGTTGCCAATCAATGTTGTTTGGCAGCAAACCCAATTTTGGCGCCACTATAGCAATGACGGCCAGACCATATTAGTAATAATCTATAATTGCATTAATATATTAGGTAACTGGGCCAGTTTCACTAACATTTTTAACTGCTCTGACTTATCACCGATTTTGATCCATAAAATCGAAAATTCACTTTACGTAGAACCAAACTGAAAATGTGCGTTTCACTAAGTCAAGACTTCATCCTGGTTCCGGTCGATAAAATGCACATAGAAATGCAAATTTCTAAGATTACGCCATACCACACTTTAAAACTAAGTCAAAGACAAAGACATGCTTGATAAACAGGTAGAATTCACTAACTGCCTATAAACTGGCATAATCATTGAAGTCCAGTTTCATGCAAATATCCAGTTGTCCAAAGCCAAATAAATCTTCAAAACGTTAGCGATTAAAAGCATGCTAAACGATGACTTGTATGTATACGACATCATTGGGATTAAATTAGCGTCTTGACCCCGCGACGTTTGCCGTGCAGTTTACGGCTTTGCGAAGGTCAAGGTTATGATGTTTTTTTCCAGCAAATTTAGGCTGCATCTTATTTAAATTGTATATAGTTACCTTCACATTATTATACTCGACGACAGAATTCTAATTTCATGTTGGCGCTCTCTGCAATTTTGTAAATTGAAAACGTTCAACAACGACGGTCGACGCTGCGGCTAAATGTTTACACCGTGTGTGACACCGAAATAGTTTCCTCAATAATGCGTCGGCCACTTTTATAAGATTGCGTTATAAATATTCATAAGTTGTTGAGAAGTGATATTTTCAAACGTATTTTGACTCGTTTTACGTATGTTTAGCCAAACTGTACAAACTAAAATTATAGATTATCAATTAGCATGATGACGAAAGTGCTCCGTAGCTAAGTGCACTGTATCTTAGTGAAACGGTCCCCAGATCCGTGAGACAAATCTACCATGACTCCCCTAGCGGGATGTAATCTACCTATCCCTGATCTACCGGGTGCCTTAATTTCAGAGTTTTAGTTCACTGTAATATATATTTCCCCGGGGGATTCCTTGCTTCATTCGGTTTCCAAATGTTATATTGGCGTCTCAAGTCTTATGCTTGCAATGCAATGGCCAATGCCTATGTGGATGTGGTGACGATTTATAAGAATGTGCAGGAGGCGATCATTTTATGAGATAGTTATCATTTTTCATATCACAAATCAAGATGTTTCTTTTTTTACCTGTAGAGGCTTTCGTCTGACATTACATGTCGACGTGTTAACGTCAGACAAAAGCTTCGACAGATAAAATAAGAAACATTTCGATTTTGCATATAAAAACACATTGGTCATTGGCTTGCCCTGAGTAATACACATTATTTTTCATACTAATTAATTTAGTTAATATTAATTGAGTAGTTCATCAAGTCAACAAACCAAAACAATCTAATTAAGGCCAGCTATGTCCATAAATATGAAAATATATACATATTATAACCTACAAATATATATTAACTAGTCTTGTAATAATAAATGAATTTATTAGTCAATAACAGTTACTGATCATTATCAGACAACTTTGAAAGAAAGAAATGTTTTTTATATAAAATGACCACGATGCCCCAGAATATGAATTTATATAAACATGCAATTTGTAAAAGAAATTATGGTAACAAATATAAATTAAAAGGTTATGTAATATTAATAATGAAATAATTAATAAACCGATATTTCATAAGTAGCCATGTTTAGTATACAGACTAACACAGTAATAAAAGTCATAATATTCATGATTATAAATATATTTATATAATTTATGCAATTTGTAAAATTACCTTTACGATAATAAATAGATATAATCATAGTAATTTAATAGTAATAATAAAGTAATTAATAAATGTATATTCGCTAAGACTAAGTAGCAGTGGAATGTAGACAGACGAACACAGCAACAATAGGCCATAATATCCATATAATTTGCATATTTCAAGCAACTTGTAAAACCAATTTAATTATGGTAAAGAATATACACTAGCAAGTTGTGTAAAAGTAATAATAATTTAATAAAGCAATATTTTATTAATAGCCATGTTACAGTACAGTAATAAAAGGTCTCGACGTCCATGATTATGTGTGTAGATATGTTCATTATGTTATATTCAGCAAGATGAATTATGTTATTATGTAAGCAGGTGGCGTATGTCATAAACAGACGACTCTGCATGTTATGTACCTTCACAGTTAACTGACAGTCACAGACAGTTTTGTAGTTACGATGGATTAAATTCATTCGGGCATTAAAATAATGTTGTATTCGTCAATAACAGATCTATAAATACTGTGGCAGGTATATCAAAAAAAAATTAGAATGTGTTATATCATCATTTAAATGGTGCCATTTGATAGATACTAATATGCAGTTAATAACACTTTTTGAAAAAAATTGAAATCTTCAATATTTACTGAGAAATTCAATTTTTTAATCTTAAAATTGCTACATTTTTGTCTATAGGATTTTGGTCCATTTCTTTTGCACAGGCTGCATAATGACTGCATAAAATAGGTTGGAAACCAATAATAACATTGGAACCATTTAACTTACGCATGTGAAACCAAAAATGGGTCAACCCTTTAGGAAATGCAAATTTATTGTGACCTTGATTTGACCTTCAAAGTTGACCTAGATTTTATATCTACCTAGATTTGACTCACAGTATGGTATTAATTCCTATTAATGGTATAATTTAGGTGAAATTGTTTAGGAAATGAGCCTTGTTAACATTTAAATATCAAAACTGTCAATATAGCAACTTTATGGACACTTTAAACGGTTATTAGAACTTGACCTAACTAGTTGACCTATATTTCACATCTGACCTACATACTGGAATTTAATGCATAATTAATTCATAAATTCACCATGAATCTTGATAAATCCTTTGACGTGATTTATTTTGTGACCTTCACGTGACCTTCACAGTTGACCTACATTCCCATGTTTTTTCAATATTTGTTCCACTGCATTTGCATTAAGCGACTGCGATGCTAGACACTTCTCTCAAGATCAAAGAGTGTTGTCAATTCTTGAGAAGTTGACCCATGCGAGCGTTGCCATCACTGACATTCACACAGGTTTCACTATAGGTAATGTGCCTAAGTCCATGCGATATGCATTGAAGTTCACAATTTCTCTGTGATAGTGGGAATTGGGAATTCTCCAACTTGCTGATGAGTCGACCCATGTCAGGAGCAATGCCTACAATTCAATACATTACAATCAATACTGCATACAACACTACAGAATATTAAATGACAAATTACAGCACTTTGATATCGTAACTTATCCATATTCTTCACGAGTGTCTACATGAAATTCAAATAACGAAAATATTTCACATAAAATACTACACAAAATGGTAAATATTATTAGTAACATCAACAAAATAGATAGTCCACATAACTGTTAACTAAATGGTAAAATGAAATAATGTGAATTACAGGTATTGGGTGGTGTATATTATAGTGGAAATATTAACTGTCTTTCTATCATAAAATAGTAATACTGACACACTAACAATATACATGTATTAAGTTCTGTTTACACAATTTACTAAAAATCAATGTTTAAGACGCGGATTGATCAGATTAATAATGTTTCCCTGTAGTGATTAAAATTGAAGTAGGTCGCAGACGCAGTCACAAGTAATCGTGATGACCTGCGCTGATGCCATAAATTTAACTGTTTTGAAATTTCGTTTGTTTTCCTTAAAACATTGAGTTGCACATACAGCTGTATGTAACACATATTTAATAATAACTTTCTAATATGTAACTGATAGTCATAACATGAGGATGGCACAGATTACAATATCGATTGCGCGTACGTTGGCCATTGCAAATGCCACGCAATGTTAATGGCGCCTGAACGCATAAATTATGAACAGCGCAGGCCGCAGCTCTGAGCGACATGAAAAAACGCTCCAGACTCTGACCAGACAGTCCTGATACCGCCCGTTGTCTGGGGGGTTTCCTCGCGTCCTGCATTGATATACATAGTTCTTATTTATACCAAATGAAAGCTAAGATGCCATAGATGTGGGTTACACTTAAAATAATTGAGGTTACACGCTAATCTATATTAGCATTTTTCTAAATAAACGCAACGCAAAGTTCACCAACCTTAAATTTAATAATCCACATCCGAATACAATGTAACCGATTTTTCCTGCCGATCATCTTCTGAAGGCATTCATTGATCGATATCAATGTCAACAGTAAAAAAATTAGTATGCATCGCGAGAAACACGCCGTCTTCCGCAATGTACACGCAAGACATCGCCTTTGCGGCCATGCCCATAGTGCGTGTGGGCTGTGGCATGCGCTAACTGCTCGCGACCTGTGATATATCTGCCTTCTGTTTAGCGGAAGTGATGCATAATGACATTCCAAACACATACACATCGAAAAAACGTGGTAAAACCGTTTCGAAAAGGTCATAATAATTTAGCCTGGTCAGTTAACTCAACAGGAAGATCACGTCCTAGTCCTAGGCTAAGCCATTGACCTAGCCATGTAATAAAACGGGAGTTCCAGAATTGTGAAACATTAATAATTCAATCAGTGGTTACCGGTACGACATCAGCTATTTAGAAAATGTAAGTAATTGAATCTGGATATCTACTATAAATATAATATTATATACTGTTGCCGGCGTTGCAAAATGTCGATAGGTACTCACGTGAGCATATCTGTACTTTACGTTTCTGACCGTGAAAGTTGCATGAAGATTGATTAGCCTACTGCAGTCATCACACCTTTTAAGTTTAAATCCCTTGGCTCTGCCTCGTAGGCGGTAGCGACGTCGTTTTGCACCAGGTGCGTACCATATTTCACATATGATAATAATGACGAAAATAATAACAAAATAACGCATGTTTCAACCAGACTTCAGAGTGAACGTATCTACTTCTACTCGGTGGTGCAGTCGAACATCACTGATTGGAAGTCGTTTTGGCGCGCAGGATTTAGCGCGCATTGGTTTCTGGTATAGCTACGTGTTGATCAAGGAATGGAGTGGAGAATAGATACTTTGTGTATACTTTGTTTCAGAAAAAATGTTGTCTGCGTCGTCCTTGACAAAACGCAGGGTGCCCACCAGAAAGGTCACAACAGATACATCATTTTGTAACATTATATCTCCGATGTTGATTCAGTTTTAGGAAACATGTAGCACTTCTGCAACTGCTTACATAAGTAACTAACACAAGCATACATGTAATATTATTGTGAAATAGTTTATTTTAGTAATTTTTTTATAATATTGTGTGCTTAATGGATAGTTCAGTGTTCATTTTTAGAAGAATAAAAATGTTAATAATTGTATTATAAAATAATCACAACCACAGTGTAGCTTCATGGAAACTAGGTGAAAGTTAGCCGGCTGATTGCAACGTTTCTCTTTACCAATATTGTATACCGTCCACAAACTGCGTGTCCCTATGTAGGTGTATCATTTGACTAGTCCATCGTGTAATACTGCAGAGCAAATAATCCCTCACGCCATTAAAAATCTGCGTTCGTGATTCCGCCGTATGTTTTTTATTGTTGAATATTTATTCATGAGTATTTATTTACGACAATGTTTTATAGTGATTTGGTTTACGTACATGATACTCATGACCGCACTAGGCTTGCATTCTGTCCAAAGGGTTGTACAAAACATTATTTCTATATGGAGTAAGATGGCCACTCATTTCGGAATTTTTTCTCACTCAACTGGTACTAACAAAATTAATGTGAACATAATTTGAAATTACAGTTGATCCGAGGTTATTAAAGAGAGAGAGAGGATAGGGGGAGAGAGAGAAGACAGACAGACAGACAGACAGAGACAGACAGAGACAGAGACAGAGACAGAGACAGAGACAGAGACAGAGACAGAGACAGAGACAGAGACAGAGACAGAGACAGAGACAGAGACAGAGACAGAGACAGAGACAGAGACAGACAGAGACAGACAGAGACAGACAGACAGACAGACAGAGACAGACAGAGAGACAAGAGAGAGAGAGAGAGAGAGAGAGAGAGAGAGAGAGAGAGAGAGAGAGAAGAAGAGAGAGAGAGAGAAGAACATAATTTAAAGCTGCATGTGCGCAGCTGACATGGTTATAGTATCTTAAGGCACTGTTTTAAATATACATACAGCACACAGTTGTATAGGTGGTTTTTGGTTCTTTGATAACAGTTTTGTATACTCCCTGCTACTTGATAATTTTGTAAGAAATACAGTTTAACATACTGGGCGAATCCCTGTGTACAATGTGAGATCAGTTCTTCTTTAATTATTTCATAGTGGCAAAGAATGACTGAGAAATTTCTTTGCAAAGGCATGTTTAACTTCATAAGTGTATATTTTATTTGTGTCTCTAGTATCATGACTATGCACTTCGTATTTAAAGATAATCCTCCAATTTTGTAAATAGAATAAGTCATGGTGTAGATATTTATAGTAAAGTTTTAATTGTTGTAATTTAAGGATGTCATCTCTTTTAATAAGCTAAGTTTTTATGTAGTGGTTCAGTATGGGAAATGTAGTTACTTAAAGTCATGGTTCTCAAGTCTTTTTTTATAGTTTTATTATTCTGTTTGATTCAAAGCCCCATGCCATGATGCAATAATAAATGTGTGGAACTATTAATGAATTATATAATATTTTTTTAATGTTTAGGGGTAACATATGTTTCAATTTATTAAAAATACTAATTGTTCTAGAATACGCATATTTATTTCAGTGTGCTTTTTCCAGTTTATATTTGTATCTATAATTAAACCCAAGAAATTAAAATCTGTAATTTTTTCAATATCTATATTGTCTATCTTCAGGGCGAGTGTATGTATATTTTTATTTTGAAATATCATGTAATTTAGATTTTACTATATTTAGTTATAATCAATTTATTTTGAGAAATTCACTTATCTTAAGAAGCTCTTCATTTATTAAAGATTCAAATTGTTGTCATATATGTATGTTATCATTGAACATGCTTAGCGTACTTGATAGAGTTGTATCGTCGGCATAAATGAGAAAGTTAAATATTTTAGTTGCTTAAGCAAAATCATTGATATTTATATTGAATAATAGTGGTCCTAAGATTGAACCTTGTGGTACGCCTGATGACATATTTGATATTGTTAATCCGTGTATTGTTTACGTCTTTCTATGTAGCCGCTGAATAATTTTATATTTATTCCATGTACACCATAACATTTCAATTTTTCGATTAAAATGATATCATCAATGGTATCAAAAGCCTTGGAAAGATCTAAATAAATGTTAATTGGTATGTCATCCTTATCCAGTTGGGTTATTATTCTGTCTATTAATTCAAGTGCAGCATATTATGTTGAATACTTCGGTCGGAAACCATACTGATGATCAAACAAAAGCTATGAGTATTTTAAGTGGATGACAATTGTTCAAAAATAATGTTTTCAAGTACTTTTTAAATAGCTTGTAGAAGTGATATTGGCCTATAATTACTGAATACATTTGGCTCACCTTCTTATAGACTGGCATTAACTTTTCTATTTTTTATTTATCAGGGAATATTTCTGTGGTTAGCACTTGGTTTGTTAATAAGGCTAGATATTTAGTTAGTACTGGTTCAAGAATGTTTAGCAATTTAGTAAAGAGACCATCATATCCATAGCTACTTTTCTTTGGTAAATTAGTTATTGTTCTCTTTATGACATCTTCTTCAACGTATTTAAATGTGAAATTACTGTCTACTATTTTATTTAGATAATATGTAGGTCCACGAGTGCCTTTATATTTAATAGTATTTGCCAGATTAATACCTATTTTGGTAAAACATGCATTTAATTTATTTACAATTTCTGTCTAGACAGTATTTCATTTATATTTTTCATGTGTTTTTATATCGAATTTAAAATGATTATAGCATTTGTCATAATATAATTGTTTCGCTTTGCAAATAATTCTTTTCAAAATGCCATTGTACTTTTTTAAATTGACCAATAATATGCCATATTCGGAAGATTCATTGTTAATAATGTGTAATTGTGTGTAACGTTTATCTCTGTATCTTATTGAGATTAGCAGGCCTTGAGTTATCCATGTAGACTTTTCACGCTGGCATTTGTTTAATTTCACTAATTTGCTAGTCATATATTTGGTTTTAGCTTGGTTTATTTATTTTTGATAATATTATAATTATGATTTGGATCAGTATTTTGGTCTGTGTCTAATTGTTTATAATCTCAGAAGTGTGTATGTCATTTTTTACCTTTAACATACCGTCTAAAAGATACTGAAACTGTTGTGCGTCAATCTAAACAAAGACAAAGTTAACTATAATGCCCTGGGCTGGCCTGGGCTGGGTTTGGGTATTCCAATTTGATGCGACTGAGATTGAGCTCCTTCATCAGAATATGAAATGCGCCGAACTGCTGGCGTCGCGCAGTCCATGCCGATGGGCGAACCCGTTTTCGTTTCTTATGTTTTTCTACGTCATCAATTTGCTGCAGTACAGCCATTGCACACAGTAAAATGGTATGTTCTTCTTCACTGCTGCTGCATTAACATACAAATGGCCTTCACCTTATGACGTCACTCACGCAACTCTTCGACCCGATTGTTACGCTACGACTACGTGTGTCAAGCACTCGCACGAGTGTCTCGTACGATAGATTCCCATAGCTAGCTGTTACAGTTTTTTTGTTACGATTGTTGGCTATGGCAGTACATTTGAACCATGGATTTGTCAGTGTAGCTGCATAACATAAATCGTTGTTGCGGAATATTATTGAACAAAAATACTAAAAAGACAATCCCACGAATGTGCGTTTTATTATTATGGATTTACATAGCATTTACATTATTTTCTTAAATCTATTTAACAACATGAAACTTGTGATATACATATACAATGCATGTCGTCATACTTCAGCGGGGGCGTGAACATGCGCGCGCACACACACACATCGTATGTCTACGATCATCATATCGCAAATTGGTTGTGTTAGTTGAACAAAATTGAACATTCACACATATATGTATAAATACCATATAGATACCATCTAAATTATATTACCACATGCAGTGCTACCTATTGGAATATTGTGGTGGAAAGCTATTCTAAGTTAATCATTCCATGTACTAGCTATCAAGTAATACGTACTACACGAGCAGTGAACACACTCATACGATAATATATTAGTATGTTGCTCATGCGTTTGAACGCATCCGGTTGTCATTTGTTGAAGATCAGATGAACTGCATGCACAAACTGAAAACGTCTCTGTTTCTGTTCCGTGCCCAGCAAGATACGTGTTAATTTCGTATCAGTTAGCGCTAGTGCCACCGTCAAATAAAGTTTGTTCTTCAATGGCGCCTTCTTGACACCGTAATTCACACAACAACCACTAGGGAGACACTGATGAGAAGAGTCCAGTAGAAGGCGCTCTTCATGCATGAAAACAAGAAATATCAGATATATATTGACAGTGTGTCTTCCTCGATGGCAGCAAATAATTATTACCATATACTAATAATGACCAAATTGCTTTCACGAAATGTTTTGCTGTTCCTGATAGGGCTAACAGTTTTTCTTGCTATGGCTAAATGTGTTATCATTTGCGGACATTCTGTTAGAGCGTTTTCCCTCCTGATATCGTATGCTAGGCATGCCAATTATGACTTTATTCTAGAGGTATCAATATTATATGCATATTTAAGAAAAATGTCATTGTGGTAAACTCGTTGCATTATTAAACGAGAAACATAATGTTGACAATTTAACGCAGCTTTGAGAAGAGAACTACACGGTTACACACAAACACCCGTCAAATAGACAGGTGCTGTGAGGATAACATCAGACAGCAGTCCACTTACCACAAGTCTCACTAGAATCGTCGTCGGTCTCTTTCCCTTTTGTGACGTCGTCATCGTCATCGGCATCGTCAACGTCAACGTCATCGTCATCGTCATCGTCATAGTCACCTTTGCCTTCTTCGTATTCCTTGTCTTTGTCGTCTTTGTCTTTTGTGTCGTCATCCTTCTCATCTGAGTCGACGGCGTACGACCCCTTGATGGCTTTGGTCAAAGCATTCCTCTGGCTCGCCGTCAATCCATTTTTCTGGGTTTCGGAAATGGCGATCGAGGGCCTGGTCCCGACTGAGAGATTCTAGTTGGGCTTCAGCCAGCCTCTACAGAATGATGACACAATAACGATCAGCAAGTAATATGCAGAAAGACCAAGTGTCTGATGCCAGCGCTGGTATGGATGATACGACAATTCATTGATGTCCAATTACACAACTTTGAGCCGCTAATCGTTTATTATTGATGAAGTTTAGGCATAATCTGTGCATATCTACGAAAAGCTAGCGTGGTGTCTACAGTCGTCAGGCAACGTCTGCAACTGGATAAGCAACATCTAAGGCTACGCCAGCTGAGAGACCCTCTATCCACTTTTATCGACCAGCTCCTCGCAGGAGCTGGTCGATAAAAGTCAAAGGCACCTTTGACTTTTATCGACCAGCTCCTGCGAGATACTAGTTTCAAAACAGCAGCAGATATCAGAACATGTATGGAGGACCGTGGTGTTTGGCGTGTCATCGTTGCCCGAGGAGACTCGACCAGACCAGATGTAATTGGCATAAAACTGTTTATTTATGTTCATGAATAAACAAAGATATAATTTAGTAGAAGTTGCCCATCGAAAGGTCAACTTTCACATTCACCAGAGATTCAGCTTCCGTGTTTGACCTTGAAATGAAAACGTAATACCAGAAATGGATTCTACGTACCAAACACCCCTAAAAAGAGATATTATATAGAATTATAGGACAAGTGGTTCTAAAATATTGTTTTTAAGATAGGACCAGTCGCCATTTTGGATTTATGCAAATTGCCAGAATTGTCCAAAGTTGCCGTTTGGGTAACCAAGCCGAATTAGTTCTAGGATCCGATACGGGTTTAAATAAAAAGTTCATGGATTAGAACATTTCTAGTTATATGTAAAATTGAATTATATGTATTTTGAATGCGTCCATGCAAATTAAAATTATATTAACAATTATATTAAAAATTTTGTTTAAAATTATATTAATAGAATTATTAAGTTAAGCTAAAATTTCACAATAAGAGAAGATTGGTGTTCAGCACCATCTATCCGCTACTGAGAACAGGTACACCTACACTCCACACGCGTACGGGCCAGCCATACCAACCAGCGTCACAAAAAGAAACATTCATGTAGTGTTGAAAACAGCCAAGTTAATTTTCCAAGGTCTTTACTGCTATATTTTATATTTCATTCCTAATAAGGCTGCAACGGCACCGGGATAAACACTATTTCTAAAGCGAGTTGTGTTCGCACGGATGCTTCTAAAACGTTTGCCTGACGGTAATAATTGGAACAGATGATGGGCGGGGTGAGTTTGGTCGGAGATAATTTTGCCAGCTCTTTTTCGGATCTGTCGTTGTATATAGCTGTTAGAGAGGTGAGTTCACTACCGACAATTTTGGAAGCTGTTTTCAGCACTTTGCCAAGCCTGCTCCTCTAGCGCTGGCTGATGCCGCTGAACCACACACATATTGAAAATACAAGAATACTCTCAATAGCAGAACGATAGAACTGAACAAGAATCTCCCTCCTCAGCCCGAACTTCTTTAGTTGGCGCAGGAAGAACAGCCTTTGTTGAGCCTTTTTGACGACAGCATCTGTGTTATTTTCCCAACCCAAGTCATTATATATTATCGTGCCTATAAATTGGAAACCCTTCAACTTTTCGATAGAGTCACCATTAATAATAATGGGAGCAAGTGAGGATTTCCTCTTTCTAAAATCTACCATCATCTCTCGAGTTTTGGACGCATTCAATAGAAGGTTGTTATTGTCACACCACGACACCAGCCTGTTCACTTCATGGCGGTATTCGAACTCATCTGAGTCACCAGCCCTTCTAATGTGGTGTCATCTGCGAACTTTAAAAGGAGTGATGGGAAACACAAGGAGTATAGCAGCGGGGAAAGGGCATCTACGAGGAGTCCTGGTGTTCAAGATAATAGGGCTGACGACAATACGTTCATTTTAACAACCTGTGATCGCTGTAATAAAAAGTCCAGAAGCCAATAGCACATTGATGAGTCTAGTGACAAAGGTTTCTGAGGGATGACCGTGTTGAAAGCGGAACTGTAATCTACGACCAGGATGCGTGCATATCGGTTTGGAGACTCCAAGTGCTGCATCACAAAATGCAGGGCCAACGCAACAGCATTATCAGTGCTTCGGTTTTCCCTGTAGTCGAACTGCAGTGGATCCTTGCTGGTGTTGGTGACATATTTCAGATATGTAAGGACCAGTTGCTCCAACACCTTCATCACCACTGACGTTAGAGCCACGGGGCGGATGTCGTTCAGCGCTTTTACTTTTGGATTCTTCGGTACCGGAATTATGGTTGCTGCCATGTGAATGAATTGTGCGTTTTATGATACAAGTGTGAAATTTGGCACAAACGTAGACCACATAAATACAAAAGTATTTGGATATAGGGCCATCTCAAATTTCGCCCGGAAAGGCATTGGCGGCCATATTCTAAGATGGCCGCCGTAAACCTATTTTCTCATATCTTAGTAACTACGTCAAGTAAATCAGTCCTTTTGGTATTGAAACCTAGATGTTCGGGGTCAGCCATTTCATATGTGTTACTTTTGACCTTCTCCGACATTAACATCCGCCATTTTTAATGATGGCTGACGCCTTTACTAATAACCGTATATCTCTGGATCCACCTTGGCCTCTGCCCTCTCTTGGCCAACACTAGAACAGAGGAGGGCTGAGGCCAGACTTACCACAATGTATAAAATAACAAACAATCTCTTAGACATCAATCCCAACCAATACCTCATGGCCGGACACAGCCAAACAAGATCCAACCACCCACACAAATACAGACAAATATCAACCTCCCACAACTACTACAAATGCAGTTTTTTCCACAAACAATAGCCCAGTGGAACAGACTTCCTTCTAGTATATTTGCCCACAACAGTCTCGACACCTTTAAGGGTGCATTGCAGGACATTAACCTGACAATTGCACCCTTCAGACACCTCCAATAAGCAATATACACCACCACACCGTCCCCCTCCACACCCCATCCCTACCACACCCCCACCCTTGATTTGTACTTTTACCCACCCACCCCACCCTAATCCCATATTTCCAAGCACAAATACAAATTCTACTTCCAGATAACATGAAGCCAGCCATCCTGAAACCGAGCAACCATACTAGTGCGTGATGCCCCAGTAGGGGTTTTGCACTACAACATAACAGGAGAAAAAAAACATGATCTACGCGATCTAGAGAGCTAATTTTATGGTCAAAATATAGGTAACTAGACAGCCGACTCCATTGTATTAAAATATTTTGTATTTGACCTTTGCCGACCTTCGTATCCGCCATTTTATAAAAAATGACGTCCGCTAAAACGATTTTTAACACACATTTACAATGCTTCAGTCAGAACCGCTACATTTGTGTCAAAATTTAAGTTTTTCAAAGTAACGATTTCAAATATGTTACATATGACTTTCTCCAATATTAATATCCGCCATTTTTAAAGATGGCGCCTTTCAAAGCCAAACTTCTTCACAAATTGAGAACTAAACCACCTAGAGAGAAAACATTGTCTTTATAATTAAGATTTTTCGTGCTGCTATTTTAAATATACTACTTTTGATTCTATCGGACATTCGTATCGGTCTTTTTCAAGATGGCGACTACTAAAAATGGCGGTTATTTTCTATAATGGCTATCAACAAACGCTATTTACTAGCTAGCCTATATTCACGAGAGGAGTATCAGAAGTCGTTCCCTCTCTTGGTGTTTAGAAAAGTTTACGTTAACTCCGAAATGCCTCACAGTTTTAACTCATTGTTTATTTTATTTTGCGTTGTTTGATTCCATGTTTTGTGATATGCCAGAAACATTCAACAGGAGAAACTTAATATGTCGTCTTTGACAGTTCAGCATTCCTGTAACACATGTGTGTATGTAACACGATAAGTGTATACACATTATCCATGACCAAAATGTCCTATGGAAAATGTAACAGTTACTAATTACTAGACGTCCTAGTGTTTACTGTGTCGCAAATTAATTATGAGCACACAGTCCAACACAGTAGCAAAGAGCAGTGCATTGAAGTCCTGCCTTGAGACACTTACATAGTCCCATGCATCCCGTCTTGCAACTACAGCGCAGTAGTTCTCGACAAGCTTGTGTCGCTTCAGGAAGAGTTGTCCAATATATTTTCCATCCGCCATTTTCATTCCTGTTCCATGTGCACCCCCATTCACTTGGAGATGGAAGCTCCGGAGTCGCGATCATCGTCTGTGCCCAACAGTGGCCGGCTTGGTAAGCAGCCCGCTTTGTGTGCTGGAGAAGTGCTGCTTGTGTCGGAGGAAGACCGTCAATAGCTCTACCTTTCTGTGTAAACAGCTGCTTCCTCGCTCCATTGACAAATTCCTGGCTGCTAGTACGGTCGTACGGCAGGACTACACATCGTTCCAGTGAACCCGGCCAATTTTCTACGGTCTCCGGGGTAGCAGCCAAGGCACAGAAAGCTGGTGTGACTTCGTCATAGGCATTCCACATGTCCCATGCAGTGCGTTTGCCCCTGCCTCCAAAACATGACACCGTGTCACAACCAGTGAAGGCATGAAACATTGGCAAAGCAACACAACGATCAGGACCCAGTGCGTCGGCCACCTCGTGGGCCGGAAAATATCGAAAGTTCTTTCCAGCACCAAAGGCAATCCACATTTCGGTGATGTTGAGGCGCTGAGCTGATGCCACTGCAAGAACAACCACGTCCGTGTCAACTGTTCGAATGGATACCTTGTTACACCCTTGTTTTACAGCATCTTCCATGTGGAGTAGGATTCGTGTGTCCGCTTCTTCATGGGTGCATGGAGCAAGGCCTGACACGTCTCGGGACTGAATACACAGCACACCAGTATGACATGTGCTGATGACTTGTTTGTCGGTGGCAATGGTTGCTGCACTAGTCGCCAAGAACGAAAACAATTCGATCTTGTTGTCGTTAATGCGGAGAAACTCCTGCCAGTTCCCAGGAATTGTGTTGGATGGTTCTACGCGTCGGCGGATACCTTTCCCTCTCCGTGTTCGTGTTTCGGCTTTCAAGCTATCTGCGATATATTCATCCCACACAACATCTAGTCTGTTCACGTGTTGCAGTTGCGATGTGATGTACGGCAGGAACACTTGGGTCGCGTAATCGGAAAATGTCTTTGCGAAACCCGGTCGAAGCATGTTAACGATTGTAGCCCCATCAAGCCGGATGACTTGTACGATAGGAGTGGGGGAAAGGTCTTGTGTAGGAACAAGATCTTCCACGCAGCCAACCAGATCAGACTTTGTTCCTGTCCGCAGTTTCCCCATTTGTGATAAAGCAGGTCGTTACGCTTGATTTTCATGTTGAAAGAACTGATCGAGATCACCACCCCGTATTTGCGACGCTATGTACAATCTGGAGAACAGAGAACAGTCATTTTTGAGTGATGACCGCTGTAGTTGTGCTCTTGATTTCTCTCGCATTGGAGGCCGGCTGAATAGTGGTAGGTTATTTCTCTTGATTGGATCTGTAATGGGCTTTGTTTGGTTGACAATGCGCTCGTTGACGTAGGTGTCATACTGCTCTTATCCGAGAGATTTGATCTGACGCAACGTGTCAATCACAGCTGGATCTGCAAGGTCTCTGCTATCCAGTACAAGCAAATCCTTGCTGTTCTCAGCGAATGGATTTCCCATATCTTCTATTACATCAGTTAATGACGTGATATCTCGTCCGAATGTCATCTGTGCATGTTTCGTCTGCTCGTGATGCCGGAAATCTGTTATCTTTCTCTTCTTGGTTGAAACCTCAAATTCTCCAATCAGACGTGCCATTTCAGGGCCAGACACCATCCAACACCGCAGTGCTGCAGGGTTCTCACTCAGACCCACAGCCCCACCATCACCCGTCACAGAGGCATTATTCTGTTCATGAGCCTGGTCAATCGCAATACCAGAGAACACGTGTGTTGTTTTCTTGATGCATTGCGTAAAGTCTCTCTAACTGGAGGCATGCCGCAGAAGAAACGTGTTTAGGTGGAAGGAGGTGTTTCTTCTATAGACTGACGGGTGAACTTCTTGGAAGCAGCTGTATTGTCCTCAATGCGAGATTTCCTCTTCTCTGCTCGCTCAAGTTTTGTCTTGTTGAATTGTAATCGACAAGAGTCATGCCATTTGGCTTGGTGCTGTCGGAAGGTTGCCACAATGCCCACACCATCATCTAACCTTGATAGGTTGATTGTCTTAGGCAAACAACCAACCTTGTCGAAACCCTTAATATTGTCAGCGATAGTCTTGTAACCAACCCCCTCTGCGTCACGTTTTGAAGAAGCAGGACAGCGAAGCACCTCCGGTGTGTCCTCCTGACACAGAACGCATTTGTTCCAGTTTGCCGTCAGACATAATACATTGGATGTTCCAGGCTGATCCACCACTTTATATACCTTAGCCATTCAGATATTATGGCAATTACGCTCTTTTTGTGAAATAGGGTGTAGAAGGAAGTCATAACTCTACGGATTACCTGCATTACATTAAAAAGATACCTACATGTTCTATGATTGGTACATTCCGCATTTATATCATCTAACATAACACATATTCAAAAACGAAGCGCGGTTTCCTTTCATTTTGGTCATGTGACATCCTCGCAACCACATGATCAGCTGCTAAACCGCCTACCGATCGAGAAAAAAACCATAATATTAATATGTTCTACCACCTATCATAATTATTGAAACTAATAGGCCACAATTTATAAAATGGTAGGTACGAAGGTCGATGAAGGTCAAATGCAAAAATATTCAAATCATTCACATCGGCTGTCCACATGCGTTTCCTGTGACAACAACATTACCGCTCCAAGTAACGTAGTTCATGAGATATGGGAACATTAGTTTTGGCGGCCGCCATCTTCAAAAATGGCGGATTTGAATGTCGTAGAAGGTCAAATGTAACATATTTAAAATCACTGACCCAGAAGTTGTATGTTTTGATTCCAAAACATCTAGTCTACGTTGCAAAAGTCTTTAGATAGAGAAAATTGGTTTTGGCGGCCATCTTTAAAATGGCTGCCAACCCCTTCCAGGGAAAAATCTGAGATGGCCCTATATCCAAATATTTTTGTAATTATGTACTTTATGTGTGTGCCTAGTTTCATGCTTGTATCATAAAACGCACAATTCGACCATATTTTGTCACATATCGGCTGCACTAGTATATAATTAAGCAATTATAAGGGTAAACATAATAAGTATTATGCTTCTTTTACCTTTTTTCAACAATTTGTATTGTATGTATAATGTAGTAGGAGTAGGAGTAGTAGTTGTTGTTGTTGTTGAAATAAATACATTTCAATTCAACCACTATAAGGTCCTAACATGAATTTCCAGAAAACACACTGTGGCATTGAGGCCCATCATGCAACTACTCTGGCGGCGACGGGAACACTGTCATCAGACGATGTGTCATTTGTATTCTGTCACGAAAAGCACCCTGAACCGACTAGGTAACTCGACTCAAGGATAACGTAAGTCTGTATTTATGAGCATAAAGCACAGTTGATTTTTCCTTCCCCGCGTTAATATAACGTTTGTAATGTTATAAGAAAACTGGACAAGATTCATATCTGAGATGTCTTCACCTCTGCCACCATATCGTTGAAGAGATGAACAAAATCTCAAAAACAACACACCTCCAGCTCATCCACCACAACCCCACCAATACACGAAATTACATCTACTCGATTGACAGAAGAATTTTGAACTGAAACGGTTGGTCTTTATTCAAAACATCACAACATTCTATATCTAACTTTATACACGGGGCACAATAAAAGGCGGTCCACAATTGGCAGACCGCACGGAAACGGCAGACCACATTCACAAAGATGCCACCGATCGATACGCACCATATTTACGTGGGGAGCCCTTTACGTGCGTTGTTCTAGTTGAGGCCTTATAGTTGCTGTTTTACAGTGTTCTTGTGATGTTGAGATGTCTTTCAATAATAACATGTGTAATAAGCAAATTTAACTACAGTACTACAAGTTAGCATATACAATGCTTGAAAGGCAAAATAACAATTCTTGGATTTGTTGTTTGTTTGTTTTTATTTTCACCAACACAGTAAGTATTCTTAGTATTACTATTTCACTACAACAATGACATCTCATGTATATATATATATATATATGTGTGTATATACACACACACACACACACACACACACACACACACACACACACACACACACACACACACACACACACACACACACACACACACACACACACACACACACACACACACACACACACACACACACACACACACACACACACACACACACGCATATATAACATTCATATACCTAAATCACTAGTTATATAGACATCCAAAGAACATGGCACAAGTCGCTAGATTTATTTTTACAAAAAGGGTACAAGAAATGATTTCATGCATAGGCCTACACTTCGCCTGTTACGGGATACATTTACGAAGTCGGATGTGCACGAACATGCGTACGTACATGCCAGCATACACACACTAATTCCCATGACTGCAACAGTTGTCTTGTCGCACCCTCATTATATTGATCATCATTGCTCACC
The DNA here is from genome assembly GCA_025642075.2 of Ridgeia piscesae. Lineage (NCBI taxonomy): Eukaryota > Metazoa > Annelida > Polychaeta > Sabellida > Siboglinidae > Ridgeia > Ridgeia piscesae. The sequence goes on from JAODUO010000457.1 coordinate 51,608, forward strand.
TGTAGTGTCCCGTCGTTGGGGGAATCCTCTGGTAGATGGTGATCGACTTTCCCATGAACGACACACCCTCATACACCCTTTATAAACTGTAAAAATATGACCCACAATTTGACGTCCTTCTTTCGACGTACGTATTGAATATCCATGAGGTGGTTTCTTTTCGAACAATTTATAAATAAAAGAGGCAAGTTGATGAGCGGTTATAACAAAACAAATATAGACCCCCAACTAATAACGTCACCGTAGCCGTCGGAACCGGGGGAATGAGCCCCCTCAATATTTGAGGTGTTTGACTCCCAATACCGAAAGTTTCTCAGCCATGGCCAACAGCGTGAATATATTGAGAAGCGAGACAAAACGTTTGTTTGAACCGCACTGCAAAAAATCCATGAAACAGCACTAGCGAGTCTGCAATCCTCTATAATTATAGAAACATCCCTTCTACGAATACGTTATCTTTACTTACACAGTGTTATTGCCAAGTTGGATGTGAAGAGGAACTGGGAATCCGAACTAAAGGAAAACAGTAGACGTGTCACGCCGGAGGTAATTAGTTTTCAAATTTCAGGACAACATTGCCCACCTATCAGAATAGATCTCAGTCACAAGAAACTACGTAAAACATAAGCTGGTGATCAACTCTAATAACACAAAGTTATACCCTACCGTTAATCTATACTGTAACCACAGAAAACTACTTTGGAGAAGGTCGAAGATACATTAAAACAGTAGCTCCTGGGTCACCTCTACAAATGTGTGCGTGCGTGCGCGCGTGCGCATACGCGCGCCTGCACCTGTGTGTGCCATAGCCAGGAGGGTATTTGATGGGAAACATTTAATTAGAAGAAAATCCAAATGAACACTCCTACGCTAGATCAAACAGCGGGTGTTCAGTGGAACAGTTAAGTCATGCTCTGATATTTACGCGAGTCTTTGATACTGACCATACTGTGCATCATCTCAGAACATCTATGTCCTACCACAGTTGAAACAACGTTCATCTAGCTGCATTCCTCCCGCCACCACCCTCCCCGCTACTCCTTAAACATCTTCCCGTTAAAATGGAAATAACTAAACACAGTAATTCACAGGATGATTTATTTATATTAAAAAACCTGCTCCCCGAAGCAAGACTGGCATACATTCACAGCACAGGGATAACATTAGGTCAACAAACTGGCAATGTTCACACGTCTGCTGCATGTTCTTGTGTGATGTTGAATGTACAGAATGATGACAAAGACTGAATCTGTCCTCACTCAGCAAGCAAGTTCAATTTCATCATAACATAATTTTCTACTAAATCTATAATGGTAGCAAACAAATACCTTACCTGATTTTCCACTAAATGCATGTCTTGATAATTTTAATTATTTGCAGCATTACGTTATTGATCTATTATCTAACAACACGCCCAACATGTTGCCAGTCACGTCCTCTAAAAATAATTGCCTGAAGCAGTAGGACACATCTGCAATCACTGTTGTAAGTACATACCGACACATTAACACCTCCACCGTTAATTTCAAAATATACATATCTCAGTGGCATAAATAGGCACATGGTTAAAATGTAAAAAAATACATGGCAAAATGGAATGAACAGGAGCGTGATATGTTCACTAGTCTAAACTAGACCTCATAACAGCAGTTAGACAAGGCGCCAATACACGTCTATAATTGATATGATACATGAATGTAAGACATACTGCCCAAGAAAAGCATATTTGGGTATATTGTTGACACCACTCAAATAAAAACAGTTTAGATGTTTGTTTATTATGAGCAGATGGAACCTTATTTTACTTTTTGATGAATATTCTGGATAAATTCTTACTATCCTCAAAAAGCTGTTGTTGTGTCAACACACTACCACTACTGAGTAATATTTTACATTTGCATTAGATGAAAAATGTGTTGACAAACTAACCGTTTAAAAAGAAAAAAGTTTGTGTACAAAATTAAGACTGGAAAATTATTGTTAGAGTTAGCGTTACATTTATGATTTCCGAACATGAATAAAATATATGGCAAGTTGTAAGACATCTATATCATTATATACATATTGATTACACAAAACATTTACATTTTGTAATCATTTGTTAGAAAAATAAACTACAACATTTTATCACAGCTGCTGTACAGGAAGATTTTTGTAAAAACATGTGTTGCTAAAAATTAAATTAATGATTAAATGCACCAGAAATGTTGAACGTAGGTTTTTAGCATAATTTAGTGATCAAAATAAATACATTAAGAGAAAATTTTCTTGCAGAATATTCACAGCAATATTTAAGAGAACATATCATGAATATCTCGGCTGATATTTGTAAAATATCTACACCATCAAAGAAATGATATCGCACACAAAAAAATGTTCATCACCATCTTAATTGTGTGCATATATATATTGATGGTATATTCTAAATATTACAACTTATTAAGAAAGACACATTTAAATAACAAATTTAAGTTACTGTCATAAAAGGTACAAAACAACATAACATTCAACATGCTGACTCATGCTGACAATGTAAATACCACAGGTAAAATGCACTTGCAAATGCAACAAATGTGTTTGTTTTAGACATTAACCAGCCACTAAGGTGTTCAACAATGCTAAATTGTTAAAAAAAATGTTTGTACAGTATAAAAACACCAGCTGCTTCTCTATTAAGCAACATAAATTGATACAAGATTGTTATGCTTCTAGTTGATGTCTTCTGTAGAACACATTGCAGATGCAGTGAGGCACGTCAGCAGATTCAGTGAAGCATGTTGTCAGATTCAGTTATATGTGTCCGTCCAGATCAATCCATAGTTACTATATTCTCTTGCCACTCAAAGTCGTCGTTTGGCACCCTGTAATGAACAATGATTTGCTCACTGTTGGATGTTTATTTCACCTTTTTATCTTTCCATGGATAATGTCCTTTGTAATTTGATGTCTGAGTATCTATCCACATACACACATAGGCACGCACGCATGCATGCATGCACAAATACATAATCAAAACTACAATTAAAATTTGTATTTACACTAAGCACAAGAGGCAATTAGCCTGAAGTTACGTAAATTACATTTAACGCAACATTTCCCAATTAAATATTCATGTTAATCAGGCGAATTAAATGATCCTCTATTAAAGTGTGTTCAATTAAAATAAATAAACAACTTTAATTAACAATTAAATTATTGTTGTTCATTTGTCAATTATAATATTCATGATATGATTCAATGTTTTTTTAATAACTCCTCAGCACTCATCCACACACACACACACACACACACACACACACACACACACACACACACACACACACACACACTCACTCACTCACTCACCACCACACACTCACTCACTCACTCACTCACTCACTCACTCACTCACTCACTCACTCACCACACTCACCCACTCACACACACACACTCACACACACACACACACACACACACCACACACACACACACTCACTCACTCACACACACACTCACCACTCACACACACACACACTCACACACACTCACACTCACTCTCTCACATCACACACACACACACACACACACACACACACACACACACACACACACACACACACACACACACACACACACACACTCACACACACACTCACTCACTCACTCACTCACTCACACACACACTCAGACACAGACACTACAGTAGCATGTAGTATTATGTCACTCTAAGTGAGTCCTTATGGTGCACCCATTCAGACACAGACACTACAGTAGCATGTAGTGTTATGTCACCCTAAGTGAGTCCTTAGGTGCACCCATTCAGACACAGATACTACAGTAACATGTAGTATTGTCACTCAAAATGAATCCTTATGGTGCACCCATTCAGCCACAGACACTAGGGTAGCATGCAGTATTATGTCACTCTAAGTGAGTACTCACGTTCTCGCAGTAGAGGTGACAACAATAGGAGCGGAGGCTGCGTGTGACACCGGTTCCACAATGATACCTACAAGAAAAGGCACACTACGGTTGACACTGTGTATTAAAATCTCACTTCAACTGGCAGTGATGGCAGATTGAAGTGATACTGTGTATTAAAATCTCGCTTCAACTGGCAGTGATGGCAGATTAAAGTGACACTGTGTATTAAAATGTCATGCCAACCCTCACAGCATGTACACTGATTCCACACAACTTCAGCATGCCATACCATGCCAACAATTTAGTTTTGCTTCTTACATAATGTAGATATTTAGGTTTCTAAATTAAAGATTTGCACATCAGCCGTTGTTCAAATGTAGACAGACTACATTCATGTAGACCATAATCAAGTGCCGATACCATAACACAGATAATAATAATGCATAATTCAAAACTTAGATATATTTCAATTCACACGGCCACCATATTTTAAAATTAAACTGTAAATAAAAGCACACTTACTTGGTCTGTACTTATATGGTCGATCTTTGGCACTGTAAAACAACAATGGAGAGATGCATCACAATTTCAGTTCTTTTCTGCATGTGTCTTAAATTTGATGCTATCTCAGTAAGGACAATCTTCAGAAGTCAATATTTACAGGTAACAAATATCTGATTGCTGGGAAAACCAAGCACTTTACTATATTAAAAACAATTATCTTCCTTCATAAATTATTGTTTTACAATCTGAAAACATTATTTCAGTTGGGGTGTCTGTCTATAACTGCAGATAATGTGTGTGTGCGTGTGTGTTTGTGTGCGTGTGCTTGTGCGTGTGCGTGTGCGTGTGCGTGTGCGTGTAGATTATATTTATTTATTGTATTATTGTATTTCATTTTATTGTATAGACACTGTGTGACTCAAACGCCAGAACACATTCCTATTTGACATGATATGTACATTTCATGTCGAAAATGGTGAATAAAGCTTTATTATTACAAGCTAAACACCTGAACAGTCATGTGAATTACGCACCTGGTGTAGCAGTAACAGCAGGGGCAGCAGATGCAGCAGATGAGGATGAGGCTGACGAGGAGGATGAAGAGGGCAAAGGCAATGAGTATCCACCACAGATACCAGTAGCCGGACCACCAGCGCGTCGTTACCTTCACCTCACACAGCTGAAACACACATCAGAGTGCTGAAACTAGTCAGTGTCATAGTACCACTGCATGTGAAACCACAGTCTCACAGCAGTTGGGTAACTAACAGAAACTGTAAGTGGTGTCGTGATATTAGTGCAATTAAAATAACAGTTAGTGTTCATTGGTGTTGTTTGAAATAATCATACCGACTTTGCCTAAGGTTATTACATAAAACGTGCTTAATAATTATGAGTAAAATCGATCTGACAGTACATTTGGCGGCTGTTAGTTGTTGTTTTCATAGTTCGGTCAGAAAGTAAAAGATTGCCAAAATGAATGGTCATCATCATGCAATTCACTATTGTTTTGCGTATCCGTGCCCCGTTAGTCATGCATTTAATGAGAGTTTTTAGCAAGATTTAGGTTAAGTTAAAAAATGTGCTGGCCACATCATCAGGGGTAAAACTAAAATTGCCATGGTCGCATTTGCTGGGTGGTCATTTTGACAAAGGATGTTTATACAGCATAGACAGTGGGAAATGGTCGTAAAAAGTGGGTGGTCGTTAATCAGGGGGGGTCGTTCACTTGGGGTTCTGCTGCATTACTGTAGATGGCACAGTCTGTATTGTAGCCTGTAGTACTGTAGTATCAGACTATACAGCCTGTAGTACTGTAACATCACAAATGGCACAGCCTGTATTGTAACCTGTACTACTAAAGCATCACAGACTGTACAGCCTGTATTGTAGCCTGTAGTACTGTATCATCACAGACTGTACAGCCTGTAGTACTGTAGCCTCACAGACTGTACAGCCTGTATTGTAGCCTGTAGTACTGTAGCATCAGACTATACAGTCTGTGTTGTAGCCTGTAGTACTGTAGCATCACAGACTATACAGCCTGTGTTGTAGCCTGTAGTACTGTAGCATCACAGACTGTACAGTCTGTGTTGTAGCCTGTAGTACTGTAGCATCACAGACTATACAGTCTGTGTTGTAGCCTGTAGTACTGTAGCATCACAGACTATACAGTCTGTGTTGTAGCCTGTAGTACTGTAGCATCACAGACTATACAGTCTGTGTTGTAGCCTGTAGTACTGTAGCATCACAGATGGCACAGCCTGTACATCTGTGGTGAGATAATTGACTTACTCCGACGCCCTCCACGGAGTATTTGTGATACAGCTCAGTCACTTCTGTGTCAGATTCTATTCTTCTGATGGTCCTGAGGGCTTCATCTGGGTTCACAACTTCGTTGCCCTTGACCACGTGGAAACACAGGTCAGTCCTACACACAGACACACAAGGTATTGTAGAACCTGTCTTAGACAACCACCCCTTCTGCATAGGTGGTCTCTGATTGCATCTCATCTCATGCATCTAATGGTAACTCTGGGAGGTACTCTATTAGCACAGTGCATTGTGATTTGTCAACCAGTCTTTCTTTCTTTAGTACATTACAGGATTCACTGAAGATTAAGCAACGCTGCTATAAAATATACTACATGCTATTCTACGACAATGCAACCATTGAATTATGCAGCTGAATCAATGCTAGCTGCTTTCATTTAGGTAAGCCAAACAATGCAATCCTTTTATAACAAATCTGCTTTCAAAGTCAAACACAGATTCAGCAGAATGTACAAAGGAAACCTACTTGTCAAAGTTGACTTCAGCGTCCTTCTCAACATGATAATGCGGGGTGTCTGTGTAGATCTTCCAGCCAGTCACTTGGCTACCCATTTGGCTGACAACATCAAACAGTTTGTTACCCAACACACTGACTACATCAAATGGTTGTTTACCCAAAGCATTAACAACACTAAACAGGTGGTTCCCCTTGGGACTGACAACATCAAACAGTTGGTTAGCCAAGGCACTGACAACATCAAACAGTTGGTTAGCCAAGGCACTGACAACATCAAACAGTTGGTTAGTCAAGGCACTGACAACATCAAACAGTTGGTTAGCCAAGGCACTGACAACATCAAACAGTTGGTTAGCCAAGGCACTGACAACATCAAACAGTTGGTTAGCCAAGGCACTGACAACATCAAACAGTTGGTTAGCCAAGGCACTGACAACATCAAACAGTTGGTTAGCCAAGGCACTGACAATATCCAACAGTTGTTTACCCAACGGTAACTGTTGGTTACCCATGGTACTGACATCAAAAAATAGGATGCCCAACTGACCAGTGCTTAATAACATCATGTTTAATAACAACCGAGAATATTTTCTTGAAGGCATTATATAAATGATAGAGTTGGAAAGTCATAAGATCCAAGATGGGTGGTCATGAAACTTCAGTGGGGAGGTCAGAATACCCCAGCGAGGTCAGGACACACTAGTAGGATGATCAGGAAACCCCAGTGTGCATGTCAGTAGTCCACAATGTGGAGATCAGGAGACCCTAGTAGGTAGGTCAGGCGAGACATTGCTAATTTGTACATGAACTTAATCACAAAAAGTGTTAGACTATTTCACTACTGAATTGCATTTGCGAATAACTGAAAAAAATGTTTAGGAAATTGCTTTCATAGCTCAGTATCCAGTCCTTAGGATTGCTCAAAGTGCCCAGCACTTCTCCACTGGCAGATCTGTTTAATCAAACACAATATTAACATCGCTTCGGAAGTATTCGGCCACACTGCAATTACTTCACTACTGAACAAACTCACCCATGATTCGCAGTGGTAACAAGAATATCTAAACAATGAACCTGTCAAATGAGAGGGAGGTAGAGTTGTGGGAAGAACAGAACTGCCCAAATCTCACCTGTCAAATGAGAGGGAGGTAGAGTTGTGGGAAGAATAGAACTGCTCCAATTTCACCTGACAAATGAGAGGGAGGTAGAGTTGTGGGAAGAACAGAACTGCCCAAATTTCACCTGACAAATGAGAGGGAGGTAGAGTTGTGGGAAGAACAGAACTGCCCAAATCTCACCTGTCAAATGAGAGGGAGGTAGAGTTGTGGGAAGAACAGAACTGCCCGAGTCTCACCTGACAAATGAGAGGGAGGTAGAGTTGTGGGAAGAACAGAACTGCCCAAATCTCACCTGTCAAATGAGAGGGAGGTAGAGTTGTGGGAAGAACAGAACTGCCCGAGTCTCACCTGACAAATGCGAGGGAGGTAGAGTTGTGGGAAGAACAGAACTGCCCGAGTCTCACCTGGCAAAGGTGGGTCCATTTTCTGGTTTGCGTACAACTTCAGGTCTGTCGTTGAAGATGAAGCGAAGTCGTTGGTTGGATCGAACCACGTAGAGCTAGGGCAAAGAAAAAACAACTATTCATAAGGCACAATATCCAGTCCATAATAATAATAAATAACTTCTATGGCGCCAATATCCTCATAATCCAATCTCAGCCGTGCAACAAAACTAGTGGATTAAGCATTCTCGTAGTCGGGGCATATTTCAAAGGCATATTTCACACCACACTGCCGAACTATTTCTTACTTGGTTTAAAGGATATGTTGTGTGTGTGTATGCGAGAATGCATGCATGCGCTTATGTGTGGGTGTGTATACATGCATGTGTGTGATTGAAATAATGCCTTATCCACATGGTGTTCCTGACTAGGTTAACCCTAACACTTAACTAACCACCTAAATACCTTCCTATGTTTTAAACAAACAATAACAAAATGAATATTACTCACATAGAGTGTGACTTGACTGGGGTCTCTGCCATCTGGGCCAGTCACACTGACATCCATTGTGAAGTAGCCATAGACAAATTCAAGATAAGATGGCTCTTTGGTTCTGACGATCCCAGTTGACTCTTCAATAGTGAATGCCTGAGGCACACTCTGACTTTCCGAGTTAGACTTGTGGAAGACGATGTTGCTGAGTGAGTATTTATTGGCAGCGTTCTTTGATTGGTCCTGGTCGACCGCATACAACCGCACAATCTTGGAGCCATATGGGGCCAAGGCCAGCACTCCTACAATAGACAATAGATATCATAGTAAAATATTTCATATTTGTGTGAAGATTATCTTTGTTGCTCTTAACCCACTTTTACAATGATGACAACATTCATCCACTATCTCTACATTCCCAACCAGCCACTGTTACCAAGATAGCAACATTCAACCACTTTTAAAGAACAAAAAAGGCAACACTTTCATGGCATACACCTAACAGAGTATAAAGTAATAATTTACACATATACTCAATTTTTTAATGCCAGCGGTTTACCAGAAACAACACCCAGCCATCGAAATACTATGAGCTACGCCATTGTAGACGAAGAATGACGTCACAAAGATGAACACTTTTCACAGTTTCCCTGTGTATTAGTTATTCATAAATCCGTCTGGAGGTACAGAGAAAATAAAAATGGCATGTTGTTATGGGCTATCTAAATCTTCATCCAAAGAAAATTTTACGGATACAGAAGTGTCTGGATATAGATTCCAGCCGCAAAGACAAAGGCACATGTTGGAAGATGACATGACAACTCACCCGCAGATGACATGACAACTCACCCGCAGTCACGTCGGGGCTCCCTGATGATCCAGTTGCCGCAAATTCTGGCTTATTGTCATCCTTGTCATCGACGATGATGACGACAGTGATTACATTGTCGGGATCAACGTCTCTCCTTCGCCTGCTCTTGGATGTGGTGCCGTTTCTTGCCTCAACCTTCAGAATGTACCTCTCCTTGGCCTCACGGTCCAGGGGAATCTCCATCCAGACCTCACCACTCGTCATGTTTATTGAGAAGGCCGTTTTATTGTGTGGATCAAGGTTCCCATCTGCCGTCACAGAGAAGTAAAGTTTACAACCCTTGATGACGATTCATGTATTGGGTCTAAGCTGTTTAGGCCGATTTCCATTGGTTGTAGATACCTTGCGGAGAGTTGGTGAGTTGCAATATTGTATGTATAAAATTTTAATTTGTTATGTGAACAAATGTGCAAATTTCATTTTAGGAAGCCCTGGGGAACCCTTAGAATGATCAATGCAAATACTGATTTCTTGTGTATAGTTGCATTACAACACGGACTGTAAATACAAAATTTGAAAAAAGGTACACCATAAAATAATTTGCATTTTGGATGGCACTGAGATGCCTTCAGACAGATTCTATCAAATATATATATATATATATATATATATATATATATGCTCAATAGTATATATATATATATATATATATTATATATATATATATCATATATATATATATATACCTTGGGTGGCACAACAATGGTAAATGCCTGTACAAAACCAGAAAAAAACTTATTATCTTGTTAAGCTCAATATGCCAATATGCATATACACTGCTCTGGCTACCTCTGGACACACGCTTTGTGAACAGCAAACATCTGTCAAGTGTCACTTACACATTGAATTTGTGTAACTTCACACACAAAAATTACTTGCAGATGTTATCAACAAGTTATCAACAATGTTATTACTATTATGAATTATCTTCTTAGTTACGACAATTATTTGAATAAAAACATACGTTTTAGCTAAGCTGCCCTATTAACATTCGTGTGCCTTGTATCTTTATACCATGTTTTGGTACAAAAATCATATAATACCACACTTACTGTAACAAATCTTCAGCAAATTTTTCAAACATTATGGAATATATTATTCATGGCTCCAATATATGGTTATGATTTTAAGAAATTAACTTTAGGAGCATATCTTATTGAAATGTACAACATTTGGACCCATCATCTACGGTCTTGGTCACATACTGGTGTCACGTGTGTTGGCTCAGGTTTTGACAAATAATTTAGTTGTAGATGGCGGGCAGATGATATCCCTGGTCTCCGTTCATGGTACGGGCTCTCTGTTTGATATATACAGCTTCCTTTATCTTCCTCTTGCACCAGTTGGATTCTTGGGTCAATACTTTGTTCTTATCCATGGACACTGGGACGTGGCCCGGCAATGGTCTCCTACTCCTGGTAGTTTGTCCAGGTTTGAGTGTTCTTTGAACTGAGTGGTCTCTTAGTTTCACCAATGTATATGTGGCTGCTGTCATTGTCACATGTGATGTTGTTGATGGTACCCCATTGGTGTTCTTTTTGTGTTTTGTCTTTAGGGTATTAGCATCAAATGGAGAGTGTTAGCCAGCTGATGGTACACGTGCACGTTGTGTGACTTATAAATCCAGCCAAGTTGTTCTGGGCTGCAGGGTTATCAGAACAACTTGGCCAGATTTATAAGTCACACAGCTAACACTCTCCGTTCGATGGTAGTACACCGTAAAGACAAAACACCAAAAGAACACCAATGTGGAACCATCAACAACATCACATGTGACAATGACAGCAGCCACACATATATTAGTGAAACCAAGAGACCACTCAGCCAGAGGTTCAAAGAACACACAAACTTGGATAAACCAACAGGAGTGGGAGATCACTGCCGGGCCAGAGGACACCCAGTGTCCATGGATAACACCAAAGTACTGACCTGATAATCCAACTGGCACAAGAGGAAAGTAAAGGAGGTTATATATCAAACAAAGAGCCCCTACCATGAGCAGAGACCAGGGATACCACCTGCCCGCCATCTATATCCAAATTATCCCCCGAAACCTGAGCCAACACACGTAACACCAGGGTGTGACCAAGACCTGTATATGATGGGTTGAAACGTTGTAAGGTTCAAAAAGATATGCTCCAAAGTTAGTTAATTTCTTAAAAACATTTCATACACTGTTGTCATTCCGTAATATTTTTTATTTTTAATATACACCAACTTAATTTCAGTTTTCATTTAACCTTTGAGGATGGAACACAAAGGTGACTTTACCTCAAGCTAAACAATGATATATCATTTTTGGCACTAAAACCTTTCCTACACAGACTGATGCTTTTAACAAGAGTTTCTGACAGCTTCAGTTGCTATCACCATTGCTTGTGCAGGCTGAGTGCCACTGTCACTATCAATGTCACCAATAACATATTACTAATAAGGACACAAGTACTGACCCGTGATGAAGTAGTGGATGACATTATACGGTGGACTGTCACTGTCACAGGCTGTCACCCGTCCCACTCGCTTCTTAGTCTGCACATTCTCATCCACGTGCCACTCGATAGGGTTGGGGCCTGCGAGTGACTGGAGACACACAGACAGAGACTGGAGACACAGACAAAAACTGGAGACACAGACAGAGACTGGAGACACAGACAGAGATTGGAGACACAGACAGAGATTGGAGACACAGACAGAGACTGGAGACACAGACAGAGACTGGAGACACAGACAGAAACTGGAGGCACACAGACAGAGACTGGAGACACAGACAGAGACTGGAGACACAGACAGATACTGGAGACACAGACAGAGACTGGAGACACAGACAGAGACTAGAGACACAGACAGAAACTGGAGACACAGACAGAGAATGGAGACACAGACAGAGACTGGAGACACAGACAGAGACTGGAGACACAGACAGAGATTGGAGACACAGACAGAGATTGGAGACACAGACAGAGATTGGAGACACAGACAGAGACTGGAGACACAGACTGGAGACACAGACAAAAACTGGAGGCACACAGACAGAGACTGGAGACACAGACAGAGACTGGAGACATAGACAGAGACTGGAGACACAGACTGGAGACACAGACAGAGACTGGAGACACAGACAGAGACTGGAGACACAGACAGAGACTGGAGACACAGACAGAGACTGGAGACACAGACAGAGACTGGAGACACAGACAGAGATGGAGACACAGACAGAGATGGAGACACAGACAGAGACTGGAGACACAGACAGAGACTGGAGACACAGACAGAGATTGGAGACACAGACAGAGACTTGGAGACACAGACAGAGACTGGAGACACAGACAGAGACTGGAGACACAGACAGAGACTGGAGACACAGACAGAGACTGGAGACACAGACAGAGACTGGAGACATAGACAAAAACTGGAGGCACACAGACAGAGACTGGAGACACAGACAGAGACTGGAGACACAGACAGATGACTGGAGACACAGACAGAGACTGGAGGACACAGACAGAGACTGGAGACACAGACAGAGACTGGAGACACAGACAGAGACTGGAGACACAGACAGAGACTGGAGACACAGACAGAGACTGGAGACACAGACAGAGACTGGAGACACAGACAGAGACTGGAGACACAGACAGAGACTGGAGACACATACAGAGATTGGAGACACAGACAGGGACTGGAGACACAGACAAAAACTGGAGGCACACAGACAGAGACTGGAGACACAGACAGAGATTGGAGACACAGACAGAGACTGGAGACACACACAAAAACTGGAGGCACACAGACAGAGACTGGAGACACAGACAGAGACTGGAGACACAGACAAAAACTGGAGGAGGGAGAGGGAGAGGGAGAGGGAGAGGGAGAGGGAGGGGAGGGGGAGGGAGCGGGAGAGGGAGAGGGAGAGGGAGAGGGAGAGGAGAGGAGGGAGAGGGAGAGGGAGAGGGAGAGGAGGGAGAGGGAGAGGAGAGGGAGAGGGAGAGGGAGAGGGAGAGGGAGAGGGAGAGAGGCAAGAGCATAAGACATGTTTACTCACAGCAGGGCAGCTTCTGAAGGATGGTAGGTTGTCATCAGCATCTTTCAGGTTGATATAGATGTGTCGGATTGTTTTCTTTGGTGGGTTGCCTTGGCCTTCCACCACAATCGTCAACTGCCATGAATGTATATGTTTTATGTAATATATATATATATATATATATATATATATATATATATATATATATATATATATATATATATATATATATATATATTATAATAATTAATATATATATTATATATATATATATATTATACTACCACATATAATATGGCACCATATTCTTGTTTTCACTCAGAAATATCTATTAATTAAGTTATTTGGAAAAATACGAAAATTTACATTGGATAGGAGCTATTTAAAACAAATGCAGCTTGAGAGTAATGGCAGCAACCAGCGCCAGTGATGTAAGTTTTGAAAAATTATTTAAAATATACTGTGGAGAGAGTTGTGAGGATCATCAAATCATGGTCACATATCCTGTAAATGGTAAGTTCTTATGTTTGGGCAATGGTTGTTCAAGCATTTCAGCCCCTGTTTAATAGATTATGTATGTGTATGTACACATACACACATATAGATGCCTATATCAATATAATCAACCTAAATAACCTGCTTTCCATAGTAACGCAAAGAAATGCCAAAAATTACAATTAATTTTAATGTGAGTTGATTACTTGAGAGTAATCTCAACTGACTTGGTGCTCTACAGAAACACTTTATCATCAACAGTCATATACCAACAGATGCATTATGTTTCTCAATAACTCAGAAAAAAACATATGTGTAATAATATTAATAAAGTCAGGGAACTTCAGAATATTACGTTACCACAATGGGCATATGAATGCACACACATACACGTGCGCACGTATACACACCTTATACAAGGAATGTTTCTCGCGGTCTATGCCCCTTGTTGTTGTGATCAGACCAGTGTTACTGTCGATGTGGAATGGTCCACTGTCTTGCACCTTCTTGCTGCCGACGAAGAAGTAGTAGGTGAGGGCAGGGGCTCCTGGAATACCACTGTGAGCTCGGATGTGTGTCACATTCGTCGCTTGGGGATACTACAATGTACGATATCTCTATGATTTTTACTACACCAAACCAGCTGTTAAGTCACACGTGTCTGTTTTACACGTACAGGCAGAAATGTACACCTTGTAATGTCATCTTTCAATATCCAGTTTATTTTCTTTGGTAAATTATCTTAATAATAAATTACTAAAAGCACAGCTGCATTTGAGTTTGCACACAGCACAATTTTAAACCTATTGTTCTCAACATATCGCTTTTTAAGTCTGCATATTTTTGTACATTTTTAGCAATAAATAAAAATCTACTGAATAGATTTTAACAAATGATGCACCAATGTAAAGCTTGCAACCAGTTCAAATGAACATTTCACAATTATGCAACTGAATACCCACTTTTCTGTAGGAGCTCACACACCCATGGCCAAGAAATAAACGCTTCGATTTTTCCCCTTACAATATGTGATCTTACGCTCGTTCTCATGCAGTGGCGCCCTCTTAAGAGTTCCTCATCACTCTATGTACCCACTGTCTCCACCTTTCTTCTGATGAGTCGAAACACATAACAGGCACATATAAGTAACTGACTCTAGTTATTACCTTTGACTTTTCAACAAGAGCTAAGCAAGGCAGTATGTGGACCACCTGTGCCTTCATATGGACTGACTGCCCAGCATCATATCGGTGAGCTACAGGACCAACCAGGTGTGCTTCCTACCTCTGTCACATTGATATAGTAACCATCGTGCGGCGGAAATTCTAAGCGAGGCTTTCCATCAGCGGTCTGCATGGTGTTCACAAAGACAATGACGGTGGTGGTGGTGGCCTGGGGTGGCACCCCACCATCCCTCGCCTCCACGGTCAGCACGTAGGGCGATTCACGGGCATGTCCAGCCAGGGGGGTCTTTGTCACAATGACATCTGTCCCTTTCTTGATGTAGAATAGACCTATCAACAGGAAACAGATGAACAGGTGAACTTTTTCCAACACTCGCCACCATTCTATTGTCCGGCCAGTGTATAATAGTATTGCCAATATGTAAATATTAAGGAATGGTAACAATGTCTGAAATATCTGTTGAAGATTTGTTACAGTAAGTGTGATATTATGGTGTGTTTTTTAACTCACAATTATACTAACTCAAAAATTACTTGTTTCCAGCACACAACAAGTCATGTTCTATTAACTCACAATTATACAAACTCAAGAATTACTTGTTTCCAGCACACAACATGTTCTATTAACTCATAATTATACTAACTCAAGAATTACTTGTTTCCAGCACACAACATGTTCTATTAACTCACAATTATACTAACTCAAGAATTACTTGTTTCCAGCACACAACAAGTCATGTTCTATTAACTCACAATTATACAAACTCAAGAATTACTTGTTTCCAGCACACAACATGTTCTATTAACTCATAATTATACTAACTCAAGAATTACTTGTTTCCAGCACACAACATGTTCTATTAACTCACAATTATACTAACTCAAGAATTACTTGTTTCCAGCACACAACATGTTCTATTAACTCACAATTATATTAACTCAAGAATTACTTGTTTCCAGTGCATAACATGTTCTACTAACTCACAATTATACTAACTCATATTTTGTGATTACTTGAATACGAAGGTCGTGCGATGCCTCTTTCAATTGTCAACATGTCTCTGACCACTGTCATCATCACTATATGCCACCACTAAGAGATTCAGCAACGCCAGAGTTGTTGGAGTCAAGCCAATATGTGATAAAATATGGCCAAATTGTACATTTTAAGTAAGTAAGTAAATTGTTTATTTCTAACCACAACAGTTAAGATTGACACAATCCGTTATTATATAAATACAACATTTTCAACATATATACAAGTAACCACAAGTGTTGGTTGAAAGTGTTGGTTTTCTGATATAAACATGAAATCTGACACACACGTAGAGCATGTAAAGACAGGAACAACAAATCTCACAAAAATAATATAATAATAGCTGGTTATTTGTTATCATATGTGAAAACAAGAGATTGGTGTAAATGGTGGGAAAGGAAACATGAAATACCACAGACAAATGTGGAGCCCAGCCAAAGCCCTGCGGGGAGAGAGAGGACAAGAGGAAGTGGGACAGCTAAGAGCTAACCTTCCCCGCCTCCCACCACCGTGTAGGTGATCTGTCCGTTGTTGCCGGTGTCGGTGTCGACGGCGTGTACCCGCACCAGGGCCGTGTCACTGCCCAGAGACTCCAGGGCACTCGCCTTATAGTGCGACTGATCAAACCTTGGATAGTTGTCGTTCGCATCCGTCACTCGAATCAGCAACTACAACAAGGGCAGTTCTTCAGTAGTGTTTCCCCTCCTATATGACGAACGAAGTGGGCCACCTCGCTGTTTTTCTAAGCCACCTCGGCCATAATATGACAAAATTTCTTGTGTCCCTTATGACTATTTACAAGCCACAAACATGTTTACATGTTAACTTGTAATTTATTTCCCCAGTGGGTAGGTTAAAACACACTTCGATACAGACCCCTTTTTAAACTATTTTACAAAATATTCCAGGGGCATGCCCCCAGGCCTCATTACATCACATCGTGCCTTCAGTACTTGCTCAGCTGACCCTACCACCTCGCCAATCATTTTACCCGCGGGAACACTACTAGTGCAGTGTCCAGTCCTCAGGACCGATTAGTGCTCTACACTTTACTCCCTGACAGATCGTCCCATCAAACACCATCTCTATTTCTCTGGGAAGCATCAGGCCATAGTGCAATTAATGCGCAGACTATTGGTATACAAATATCTACCATTCTCATTAGCCTGTAGGTGAGTTAACTGTAGCAATGTAGAGTGAACAAAGTTGCCCAAGGTTTGACACTGCAGCATAGGATTCAAACCCACGTTCTCTTAGTCAAGTCTGAAGCTCAAGCAATGTGCTACTACTAAATATGCCCTAAAGGTTAAACTTGGAAACATATTTTGTGTCTGATTCCTTGGAAACCGATCACATAATATTTTCAATTGATTTAACGCTGGGAAGGAGCAAATTGCAGAGTTGAAATCAGGTATCACAAATGTTTGATATTTGGTAACTTGCCAGACGTAACCATACATGTTAAGTTTTGGAAATGCCAATGTGGGAGATTTATACGTAAATCGGAGGGTCTCGGGAGAAAACGGTATTTCATATGTAAATCGGAGGCTCTTGGAAAATGGGGCTATTATATGTAAATTAGGTTTTTAACAATAAATGCAAAGAATATAATACAAAAAGGAATAAATCCCACTGATTAAGATATTGACACAGATATTGTTATTATGAATTAACTTACTCTGGAGCAAAACCATTCTTGGAGCCATGAACAATATTCAATATTAACATATATGTTTTATTATCACTATATAATACCACACATATAATAAATCCCCTGGTAATCTCATATAAAAAAGATGTGTTGCTGTTTAGCCCTCGTGAATTAAAAAGAAGGCTTAGCCTTGGTGATAGAACAATAAATATTATAATGTTCAGTAATTTACTTCTTGTGTTCTAGGTATAGGCCTAACATTGGCATATTTGTTCAGCTTCTGATATGTATCATAGGTTGCAAAGAATCCCTTGCATGAAAAGCAGCAGCATCTACATGATATTTTGTTACACAACTAACATAATCTTTACATGTAAAACTTGAATATGGAATTCATTTTCATGAGCTGGACTGAGCCATGGTGACAGAGGCCCGACTGGAGATATTTAAATAAGCATGTTTTCGTCTGTTAAGGATGTTTTTCATTTACATGTCAAATGTACTCAAATAATAAAGCGCTTAGCAAAGGTACATACATTTACAAACATGCACAGGTAATGTAGATGTATGGATGGACATTATTTGTATAGATGTAAATGGATTGCAGTTTGTTCTACAAGACTGGAACGTACACAGTGGGCGATAATATGGTATCGAAGCGGCTCGCGGCATTTCTATAAAGCTGATAAACAATGTCAGCGACAGGCAAGGTGTAGGTCTTGTACTTAGGTATTTATTAGACTGTTTTTAATGTTCAGTCATCACAGTAAGAGTGATTTAAATAAATCCAATTCAGGTCATTGTTCAAATCGTTGTTCGCGCCTGCGAGCGCCCGGCGGTGTCTGTGAGCATTAGCTCAGTCTCAGACTCGATTGTAATTAGTTAACTGGCATTGCTATTCATTGTGAGTTGACTCTGAAAAACACTTGACACAATGCCCAGCCAGAAATAAACCAATTATCCGCACCCAGTAAGGTAAATTACGTACAATTTGTTTGTTTTCGGTGGACTGAAAACCGGAAAGAACCAGATGCTCCCGCAATTTTTTTCACTTATGTTTCGATGAAATTGCGGGAGATTGTTTCTCCCGCGTGGGAGATTTCCTGTAATTGTGGGAGCATTAACATGTATGCGTAACATTTATATTAATTATGGGTAGTCGTTGAAGAGAAATTGCAATTTCTATTCAGTATCCAGAACAAACGTGTCTGAAATAATTTGGCTGACCTAGTAGGCTTTTAATCACACTTACAGAGACAACAGTTGACCTTTTGATCCCGGGTCCCATCACGTTGTCAGTTGCGTTGACTGTAAGCGTATACACGGGGGTTGTTTCTCGGTCCAAGGTCACATTTGGTGCCACCATCACAGCACCCTGTAAGAGTGCAGACCTCTGGTGAGTAAACAAGGAACTAGGAGCCGCTATCAGACTAAACATTGCAGAAGAAAACATAACTGAATTGGTTTCATGGATAAACAATGCAAGCTCATATCCAGTAAATTTGTCTTTTTTCTGTCTTCTACAGGTACTGAAGTAATCATTTTCACACTTTAAACCCAAAATGCCTTCTGTCTCACTATACAACCTTTACTCGTCTGTCCGTGATTTCACAAGGTAAATGAATTGGCAATACGATTTAAAAAATGTCATAATGATAAAATAATCCTTCATATTACAATGAACACAAACTTCTCTTTTGTGTATGGTGCACTTCAAAAAGAGATTCTATCAATGTATTACATACTTTTAATCATTTCTACTGATGAGAACAAGCATTATACACTACTCACACCAGCCAACCACCACTATTATGTCTCTGACAAGTGCCACAGGTATCAAGACTAGAATTAGATATAAGCCTTCAACTTATAACAAAATATGATCCTTAATTTCAATTTAAGTTTCATCCAATGAAGTTCCTGACATTGTTGTGAACACAGGAATGAAGAGGGGCCTTATGGCAAAAGTACAAAATATCAATCTAGGGGAAACATGAGCCGGACAATTTCATAAGTTTACTATTCAATAACTTTTAATCTCTAGTTGCATTACCAGTCTGATGCACTGGGATGATTCTTAAAAAACACATTTTGTAGATGAGAGTGGTTATCTTTGCAACAGATAGTGTCAACTCTACACGTGAATTTTGGTATGCTACAGTTCATAACCACATTACCACAATACTTGCATTTTGGGATGTGCTGTTTTGGTCAACAAAGCAACATCTTTTTATCTATATTTGTAAATATTCAAATATGTCATATTTGTTGAAATTTTTCACACAGGCTATCCATGAATGCCACAAAGAAATGTTGGCCATGCATACATAAAGTTCAAATTCAAGATCAAGATAAAGAGCTCTTAAGGAAAATTCCTCCTTAAACAAAATCTGTTGCTAAATTATTATTTTTTAAACTGTCGTATTACCAAGGACACTATTTCCATGACACACCAGTGACAATGTCCTTCTGGTGCATCATTTCCACTGTTAAGGATCAAAATTTATTTTTAAAGTGCAAAATCGAGTTTAACAACATTAGTGACATGGTCACCAGGGGTAGCTAGAAGGGGACACTCACTTTGACAGGGTCTATGATGAACATGTGTGCATCGGGGCCAGACAGTGAGTAGGTGATAGTTCCGAATGAGCCAGAGTCTTTGTCCTCGGCGTCAACAAAGTTAAACTCTGTTGGATACCGACTCATCTCACTGACGTCCATCTGGTAGGCCTACAAAGTCACACCCTCAAACATTACAAGTTAGCTGACCATTATTGTCATTGGTTTTCAGAGTTGTCCTTCTCTAGAATTACATCTTACACATTTACCCCAGGTGTGGGATCTTGCACTTCCCCTGGCATAGACACCAGATAGAAGGGACCACCGGCTTTTAATGTCTCTTCCGTAATGTGAGGTGAACAAAATTGCCTAAGTATCAGAATGGCGGCAGCTGGGATTGAACCACCATAACGTATGACCACTGCCCGACAAGTACATTCAGACAGGTTTACTAACACAATTGTGCACAAAAGCATTAGGCACAAATATTAAATAGTTTTTACATTTAGTATATTTCCATTTTTATACTGCCTGTATGGGTCTCCAATTTGTGGAGGGTCATCCACTAGCACAGAAACAATGTCCGCTGTTAATCACAGCACAAGCGTAAAACCAAGCCAGTCCTTGAATTAAATGTAACACTGGCTCAAATAACCCACCTGTTAGTTATCGAACGCTACCTATACACTCAAAGATTTTAACGTGTCACAGATCTGTGTCATTTATTAGCTGCGAACTCTTGTTATATGGCATCTGGATGTAAGGAACATCCGCTTAAGTGAAATAACTCTGAAATCATGTTCTGAACTGCACTGTTTTGTGTACTGGGGACATAGGAACCATTGTATGTAAATGGAAGTGTCTGACAAAGACCCAAAAAGTCCCTTATATGGATATTAAATCACTGCAAACAGATGCTAATTTGTTGAAACAGTGCAGGTTTTGACACCTGAAAGTAATAATTCTCACAGAAGCTGAAAAACAAATGCAAAAAGTCTACTCATTACACAAATGTTGGCAGTATGAATATAACTACACACAAATATCTCAAAAAGATCAGGTTTAATATACACGAACAAGCAGCAACTTCTTTGTCCACTTGCTACAAAGGCATGTTTGCTTTGAATGATAATAAGAAGGTAAGTTCTTATAGAGTACAGTATCTAGTCATCAGGATTGCTCAAAGCACTGTACATAAGAAATGTCCTAAACCAAAACATTCAAATAACTGTTTGAAGCCTGTCTATAAATGTGTATATGAAATAATAAACACTCAGACAACTAATATTAGACATCTGCATTATTATCAGTGATATAATATATTAACATGTTTTGCCTATATAAATGATTACAATACAAAAGCATGTGGAAAAGCTATGCAAAATAAAAACAATTAACTAACGACAGTCTTTTAAAAGGCGACAGGTTCTCATGAGTACTTACGTTTTCCTTGAACTGTGGACTTTCCTTGAAGCGTGGACTGTTGTCATTGACATCGATCACTTCAACGCTGACCTTTGCTATGGCTGACCGGCGTCCCGAGCCTGTGTCGTTGCTGAATGCCTCCACTTCGAAGCTGATGTGTTTGTTTGGCATTGTCTCATAGTCAAGTATCTTGTTTATGTAAATCTCTCCTAAAAGACAGGAATCACAAACAACAATTGATTACTGGCACAGGAGAAAAATCAAAGAGGCCATTAACACACGTAGGGGGAAGCCATCACTAAACAGAGACAGTGGCCAGGAACTCCCACCGGTCATGCTCCAGCTTGTGTCACATGATGTAGGTCATGTGACACGACCATGAAAATCAGTTCGCTGAAGAAGGCTGCGAGATGCAGCCGAAATACGGAAAAACAGAAAAAGTTTCTTGAGAGATAAATAATTTACTAAATAACAAGTGATTATGTTTAAAATGAAAGGATAGGAATCTTACATTTATGTATGTGCAAGATATCTTTTTTTAAACATATTATTCTTTATTGACAAAAGCCACTTCATTGTGCAACTTTATATGATATTAATTTGAGTAATTAACAGAAATTAAATATGTTATCTAAATTTGATGTGACAACACAGCCACCCCGGGCCCTTGCACATTCTCCAGCAGTCTTTTAGGCTCATAACGTATAGGCTCGTATATACAAAAGCATGTGCATGCACACACAGGCATAATATTGAATGACCCAATATCCAAAAATGATTTGTCATTTATTGGCCTATTTTTTGATGAGCTTGGTGCTTTGATGGCAAAATGCACAACTGGTTTGCTATTCCGTAGAACTTGTAGATGACATTCTCATTAAAGGTATTCTTTGTAAGGGATTCTATAGATTTGAGATATAAGATATGAAGACATCATGATTTCCGATAAATACTTTACCTGCTACTCATGTCTCACACATCGATGCATAACTTGGATGTTATATGATCAAAAAGCCAATAAACAATTGTCTTTATGCAAATCATTTTGTAATCATGTGGCATGATTATGACTATTCGTGCAAGTGCAGCAAACAAAGCCCAGTGATGTTACACCCAGTCTACATGATTTGATTCAGGCAGTGGCATCCTAAATAAGCAGTTAGTACATAAGTATATTGACAGGTATTATTTTAATTTCTTGAACCATAAAAATCTACGTCTGGCGAACGGAACTGACTATTCATGATCATGCCTTATAAGGACAGTAAAGGCCGAACCTAATCTAGAAACTCTGCATATGTGGAGGTTTTTTATACATTGTCACGGTCATTAGTGATTGATAAAACATTATTTTAATGAAATAAAGGCATACAATTACACAAATTAATTGTATTAACAGGACTAATTAAACATTGTGTACATTGCAGTGTCTTACATTCTCAACGAATCACTTTAATATGATTTATCAAAATTGCCTAAACTGGACGGTACAACTTACCCACACATTCAGATACCCACACATTCAGACTTATCACCATAGATGCAAACAGCATAGGAGAAAAACGTTAACACGTAAATATCTACTAGCTCGATTACAGATAGATATGCTATACAATTGTTCGTGAAATCAATCAATTCGATTACTTTTGACCAGATCCTACTAAAATCAGCAAGACATCAAATGTTATGGCCTTTATTATTCAATGCAGCTAACCCAGAAAGGACTTTTTCTTGAGATGACGCCTTACCCGTGTCAGGTGTCACACTGAAGTAGTCATTAGGGTCAGAGTTGTCCACCTCTCTGAAGTGACGTAGTTGTTGACCAGTGCGTGGGTCAGTGGCCACGAGTCGCAAGATCACGTTGGACGGCCCCGTCGGTTCCCCCTCCGGAACGAGCTTCTTGAATTCTCGGTGGTCAGGTGACCATGGCCACTGGAACACTATGTCAGTGTCCTTGTTCTGGAGGATGGTGATGATGACGGTGGCTGAAAGACAGACACCCAAGCATCTTGTTACACTGTTTATACAGAGTAGACTAATGTTTCATGTCAGCCATTACCCATGTGTGTTTATTGTTATGTGTTGACAGCCAATTCATGGAGTAAAAACTTTGAAGCAGTTTTTTTAGAAACTAAAGTATACATCATACTGCTATATCTGTGGAAGTGCCAATGTTATGGTGGTAAGTAACACTCAGGTTACTGAGCGGGAGTATATTCCAAATATATGGCACTTTAAAACTAAAACTATTATTATTACTATCATTTTTTCCGTCTATTTACTTATCGCCATAATATTATGGTGATAAATAAATATGCTCCTCTGAGTGGAGGTATATTTCAGATATAAGGTGCTTTATAAATAAAATTATTATTATCATAATGTTGACCAATTTTGGCATGGCGGATCACATGACTACATTGTAGAAGCAGTATCTAACCAGAGCCGATCTGGAGAGGGGGATCTTCTGCGTTCTTGTCAGTGGCTCGTACAATAAATGACACCTCGGCCACCTGGTCACGGTTGAGCGCAGAGTGAGTCTTCACAGCACCAGACATCGACTCCACAGTGAACGCCGTCTGTAACACAATCCACGCTATGTCTAACGTCATGTTATTTAACTTAACACACCGGTACAATTACTCACCCCCTGTGTCTTACTGGACCCTACAACCCTCTCTCTAGCAGAGTGCAGTGACTAGAACTTCAAACTCTCAGTTAAGAGAACGTGGGTTCAGATCATGTGCAGCCATGGAGAAAATTGGGCGGGTTTATTCACTCTGCATTGTTTCAGCCCATTTAGCTGGGTGAATAAGTACCTTCCTATAGAGAGTGGTGAATGAATAATGTATGCGTATTAATCATAGTGTGCAGGTGAATGCTTTGCATAGAAGTCAAAATGGTGTTTATAATGCTTCATTATCCTGAATCACAAAGTACATTCCGTGCCTATGTTACAACACACAGAATGTTGTGATCTAACATTCATTGTTCATCGTTCAAGTCTTCTATATCATTAATGCAGTGAATAGAAAACAATAATACCATAAATCCTGTATTATTAGCCGCACCCCTAATTAAAGCCACACCCAGACTTTTGACCTAAATCCCGAATTTCTTCCGCGCTGTTTGATATCGGCAAAACCCTTATTTAAAGCCGCACCCCGACTTTGAGCCAAGACCATTAACTGCGTGCGACATACTGCCGTAGCGCACGCAATTTGGAAACATTTTAATGTGTATCATAAAAGTCATAACTTTGCTAATAATGATCATAACTGAAAGACTCATTATTGTAACGCATTTATAATGACGACAAAGTATGTATTTTAATCGGAATATTACTACGTGAATTTGGACAAAAACGGGAACAAAATACTCGAATTTCACCATGCTATCAGAACATAATTGGGTGGCAGAATGTCCATACATCCAACGAATAAAATGTAGCCACATATTTAAGCTATTCAATGGTGCTAAAATTATTAAAATATGTTAAGAAGTTTTGGTTTTATAGGATTGTTTGTAGAACCCTATATAATGCTGGCACCTATAAAATGTAAGCTACCCATCCTCTCCCAGGCCTGTGTATACTTCAAAGACGCTTCCTTGCCGGCTAGCAACAATGTAATAACTTGCTGTCTCCGCCAGCGTGGGAACGGATGTAACACATTTTTCTCAGACAGTCGTCCCTTAATTAGGCCACCAGCCACCCGTGTTTGTCCAGGCATCGCCCAGGCACAGGGAAGTCAGGGTTACAACATTGTATCTTGACCCAGAAAGTAAATGCAATTAACTCGGTCATCAGTGGCTGGGAAGCCCTGCCCTGGTAGAGTGTGGTGTTATTTTGACAATCAGCATGGAGCCTGGCTTTTGTAAACGTGTGAACATTGTTCTTGGAACTGAGATTAAAACTAGTGTCAGAACAAAACGGAGAGCGTGGGATTGATGCTAACAAAGGACGATGACATAATATTTATTTGCTGGCGCATGCGGCAGCAGCAATGACTCAGACACGGACACACTACACTGAACGACAACATTATGCCATTCGCAACAGCGTTCTTTGACAGCGACAATACTTCAGTAGTGCTGACAAAGGATTATATTAACTGTGAAAGGAATTATTTCATCATATTTGATGATGATTGTCTGGTGCACGCAGACCCACAGCAATGGTCAAGTCAACGATGTTGCCAACGTTGAAATGGATACATGAAATGGTGCCGCCGAGCCGTTCCCTTCCCCAACCTAGCCAAGGCATTCTTTGACGGCGACGATGAAAGGGACGTTTGTGGAGTTTAACTGTGACATGTTTTCATATTCTGATTGTTGTATCTGAACATTTTATGGATATGGGATTTTATTAACTGTGTTATATAATTTGTTTTGCACAAGTGGCAATTGTAATACAATGTGTTATTTATAAAACCGGCTTCGTTTTTTGGTAAGTTTTTCGCGTTTATATACTGACAATTGTGTGACCCTAATGTCAATTTGTTTTGGCAAATTACTGTATTTAAAGCCGCACCCCAACTTTGGCGTTTTCGTCCTCATTTCGGCTACCCACTACTGTAATAGTAGCTGCGGCTAGTAATACAGGATTTACGGTAATAGTAACACTTCTATAGTGCCTGTACCCTAGAAAATTCAAGCTCAGAGGTGCAATAAACAAAACTATTCATAAACGGGGACAGGCAAAAGTCATCATTGGAGCATGGAACCGCCGAAAAGTTATGGTGAAAAAGCAATTTCATACAAATATGTTTTAAGTTTCTTACGAGAGGCAGCTAGCTTTAGCTTTAATTGTTATAAGGTGTTGATTCCAGATTGTTGATGCAGCCTCAGAGAAGCATGTTTGCCAATATTGAATTTAATTTTAGGAACAATAAGTTATTTGTAAAAGGATAATCTAAGGGTCCTACTTCGTAGTTGAATGGAGTTGTTGACGTGACAGGATTGCCATTCTTGTCCTTTGCAGTGAATGAATCACTCTTTACGTGGTACTCGAGCCTTGCCCCA
The DNA here is from genome assembly GCA_025642075.2 of Ridgeia piscesae. Lineage (NCBI taxonomy): Eukaryota > Metazoa > Annelida > Polychaeta > Sabellida > Siboglinidae > Ridgeia > Ridgeia piscesae. The sequence goes on from JAODUO010000457.1 coordinate 78,562, forward strand.
GCATCTGGGTCATTGGCTGTGAGAGTATTTATGATAGTGCCGACGGGAACCGCTGAAACAAATAACCGCATCTGTATATCTATGCTTCATGGGACACGTGGAAAGCTTCTATAATTCAACATGATGTTAAGAAGTACATGCAAAAAAGTAACTCATTTAAATCCCGATGTCACCGTGTAGATCTCAAATACGTTCAGTATTTTAAAGTTAATTACAGTAGATTGATCAGTAACAGAGATCCCGAGAAATATTAATTTTCATAAACAGACCAGTGTGAAAGATCCCATGAATATACTTTCTTGGACAGACCCGTGTGAGAGATCACATGATTGACCATGAATATACTTTCTTGGACAGACCAGTGTGAGAGATCACATAAACCTGCTTTCTTGGACAGATCCGTGTGAGAGATCACATGATTGACCATGAACATACTTTCTTGGACAGACCAGTGTGAGAGATCCCATGAATATACTTTCTTGGACAGACCAGTGTGAGAGATCCCATGAATATACTTTCTTGGACAGACCCGTGTGAGAGATCACATGATTGACCATGAACATACTTTCTTGGACAGACCAGTGTGAGAGATCACATAAACCTGCTTCCTTGGACAGATCCGTGTGAGAGATCACATGATTGACCATGAACATACTTTCTTGGACAGACCAGTGTGAGAGATCCCATAAACCTACTTTCTTGGACAGATCCGTGTGAGAGATCACATGATTGACCATGAACATACTTTCTTGGACAGACCAGTGTGAGAGATCCCATAAACCTACTTTCTTGGACAGATCCGTGTGAGAGATCACATGATTGACCATGAACATACTTTCTTGGACAGACCAGTGTGAGAGATCCCATAAACCTACTTTCTTGGACAGATCCGTGTGAGAGATCACATGATTGACCATGAACATACTTTCTTGGACAGACCAGTGTGAGAGATCCCATAAACCTACTTTCTTGGACAGATCCGTGTGAGAGATCACATGATTGACCATGAACATACTTTCTTGGACAGACCAGTGTGAGAGATCCCATAAACCTACTTTCTTGGACAGACCCGTGTGAGAGATCACATGATTGACCATGAACATACTTTCTTGGACAGACCAGTGTGAGAGATCCCATAAACCTACTTTCTTGGACAGATCCGTGTGAGAGATCACATGATTGACGATGAACATACTTTTTTTAACAAACCAGCAACAGGGATCCTAAGAAAATACTTTCCAGGACAGACTATCCAGAGAAAGTACATTCCTGGATAAATCAATGATAGAGATATTGAGAAAATACTTTTCTGGACGTATCAGTGACAGAAATTGTGAGAAAATACTTACTTTCCTGGACTCGCCACGTGTAGAGATTCCGAGGGAAGGTGGGCAGCTTGTTGTTGGAGTCTGTGACAGTCACAATCACTGTAGCTGTGCCTGTCCTCGGAGGACTGCCGTTGTCAATGGCATTGACCTGAACAGAAAGGACATTACTGTTACATGAGCACTTTATTTATGCAATACGATATATGCCCAATGACAGATTATCACAAAAAGACACCAACTGTGCATATGATTTGTGAAAATCCTAGTTTTATGGGAGTTGTGTAGTACAGTTCATTACTGTTGTATTCAAAAGGGCTGTTAATATTTATTGCCCCAAAAGCTCAGTGTAATATGTTGACGCTGTATCGATATGCTGAATAGTGTATTGGAATCTTGTATTGCAGGCAAAGTACAGAGGTACAATAACAGATTGTTTAGTCGTTATAACACTAGTCTTGGTAATGTGTTGTCTTGTTCTTACCAGTTGTGATATCCACACAAGGTCAGTGGCAAATATATTTTAAAAGAACACATTTATTCAGCAATAAAGCAATTGTCCAAGTCATTTTTTCTAGCTTCTCCTGCATAACAAAACTTCCAAATTTTAAATTGGTGATGATGTATTTATATATATGTATATATATATATATATATATATATATATATATATATATATATATATATATATATATAAATATATAATACATACCTGTTTCACATGCCGCCCAAATTGTTCGATGTCAAGGTTGGCTCGTGGCGCCACCTTGACAAGACCAGTGTAGTAGTTGACTGCGAAGTTGTCTCGGCTTCCGCTGTAGAGGACAAAGCCGATCTCGCCATTGTTGTTAAAGTCCATATCCGTCGCGTTCACCTGCACCACACTTGTGCCTGTGACAAACCACATGTGAGGGGCAAGTGTATTTACTGTATAGATGAGTTCAAGCTAGCAATCTGCAGTTATACAGATGACATTTCAACTGCCCGAACACATTTCTTTCCCAAACTTAAAGTTAATGCAGATTTCAATTCATTTATTTAAATTAAATGTAAACACCAATGAATTAAAATAACAGCTTGTGAATGCCATAGATAGTTTGAGGTGTCTGGGGTGCATGTTCCCCCTAACGGTTATAATTTGTCAGTGCTATGTCCATATCAGCCAGACATGCCTCCTAAATTGTAATGTGTGCCTCCAGTGTCGGGGAGATGGTGAAAATTTAGTTTGAAGATTTGATCTTCCAAGTTTCTGAATGTTGGTGCAAACATCTGAACAGCACGACCATCAATCACTGTCTGTCTGGCCATGTCATGAGACAAGGAGCCAAGATGACAAGTACAGCTGGAGTTTTTCAACAGCGCCTCGTCATTTTGTCAATGACATGAGCCAAGCCGACAATCAGAGGGTATGTTTTTCAAGAGACTGAATGCTGGGGTTTTTCGTGATCCTGATGGGGATCCCATTGGTGGCTTTGTGCATAAAATAATTAATTAAGTGTGTATACACATACATATCTATACATATACATGTGTCCAAATACATAGTTCTGATTTAAGGTTCGATAACTGTATTCAATAAGTTTAGAATGGTATTGTTGTGACCGGTACTTGTGCATTGACCTACCTGGAGGAGAGATCTCACTGACTGTGCTTGTGTACATGGCGTTGACCTACCTGGATGAGAGATCTCACTGACTGTGCTTGTGTACATGGCATTGACCTACCTGGAGGAGAGATCTCACTGACTGTGCTTGTGTACATGGCATTGACCTACCTGGAGGAGAGATCTCACTGACTGTGCTTGTGTACATGGCATTGACCTACCTGGAGGAGAGATCTCACTGACTGTGCTTGTGTACATGGCATTGACCTACCTGGAGGAGAGATCTCACTGACTGTGCTTGTGTACATGGCATTGCCCTACCTGGAGGAGAGATCTCACTGACTGTGCTTGTGTACATGGCATTGACCTACCTGGAGGAGAGATCTCACTGACTGTGCTTGTGTACATGGCATTGACCTACCTGGAGGAGAGATCTCACTGACTGTGCTTGTGTACATGGCATTGACCTACCTGGAGGAGAGATCTCACTGACTGTGCTTGTGTACATGGCATTGACCTACCTGGAGGAGAGATCTCACTGACTGTGCTTGTGTACATGGCATTGACCTACCTGGAGGAGAGATCTCACTGACTGTGCTTGTGTACATGGCATTGACCTACCTGGAGGAGAGATCTCACTGACTGTGCTTGTGTACATGGCATTGACCTACCTGGATGAGAGATCTCACTGACTGTGCTTGTGTACATGGCATTGACCTACCTGGATGAGAGATCTCACTGACTGTGCTTGTGTACATGGCATTGACCTACCTGGAGGAGAGATCTCACTGACTGTGCTTGTGTACATGGCATTGACCTACCTGGAGGAGAGATCTCACTGACTGTGCTTGTGTACATGGCATTGACCTACCTGGAGGAGAGATCTCACTGACTGTGCTTGTGTACATGGCATTGACCTACCTGGAGGAGAGATCTCACTGACTGTGCTTGTGTACATGGCATTGACCTACCTGGAGGAGAGATCTCACTGACTGTGCTTGTGTACATGGCATTGACCTACCTGGAGGAGAGATCTCACTGACTGTGCTTGTGTACATGGCATTGACCTACCTGGAGGAGAGATCTCACTGACTGTGCTTGTGTACATGGCATTGACCTACCTGGAGGAGAGATCTCACTGACTGTGCTTGTGTACATGGCATTGACCTACCTGGAGGAGAGATCTCACTGACTGTGCTTGTGTACATGGCATTGACCTACCTGGAGGAGAGATCTCACTGACTGTGCTTGTGTACATGGCATTGACCTACCTGGAGGAGAGATCTCACTGACTGTGCTTGTGTACATGGCATTGCGGAAGACAGGAGCATGGTTGTTCTCATCCTGCAAATGTAAAGATGAAATATCTCAGCCACTCACAGTATCTTTCCTATAATCAGAAGGTAATGTTGGTGGACTGTGCTACTGTTAGGTGTAGATAAGTAAGTTTCTATATAGACAAGTATAAAATCCTTATGATATTTTTGTTTGAAACGCTTTATACTTTACTCCCTTGCAGCCTTGTTCAGTCAAACAGTCTGGGAAACATTAAGCCATGCTGCAATTAATGCGCAAAGACTATACATACACAAATATCGACAACTCATTATAGCCCAATAATCTTTAATAGGGCCTACAGCTGAGTGAACTGAAGCAATGCAGTGAACGAACTTGTCCAAGGTTCGACATGGATGCACATGATTCAAACCCTTCTCTTGTCTGAGAGTATACTTGTCTGAGAGTATACCATTTAAGCTAGAACAATGTGCTCCACAAATGTGGTAATTAGGTACAACTGGCACAGCACCATGAAAACTGGGAGTTGGAAATATATATATCTTGAGTTACTCAAAAAATACTTTTGAGGTAGTAAAATCTGTGATGTAATTTGGAACTGGGAACATATAAAGTGGACATTTTTATCACTATAAAAAACATCATACATGGATATTTTAGAATTTAAAGAAACGTCTTCCAACTAAAATTCAATCAAGTACATTTAGAAAAGTATGGATCATTTGCGTATGCTTAATTAAAAATATAGCGTACTGTGTTCCCTATTAAATATACATACGTAAGTATTTTATTATTATTATTATTCCCTATAAGACTGTTTTATTTTAGTAGTATGATATTCGTTTGACAAATTTGCAAAATGTGTTTTTGATGGAGGAATGTTACAATTTGTGTCCATATCTTACCCTGACGGTCACAACAACAGTTGTAGTTGCTGTCACCGGTGGTCTGTCATTGTCAGACGCCTCAACAATCACAGGGAAACTGTAGCCAGACAATACAGCGTGTGCATAACTACACATGTGACAAAGTATTAATGACAATATTTTGCTCAAAAACTAAATCTTAATAACTATAAAAAATATGCATGCACACTTGTATTATGCAATATAATGACAGCCCTGAAATCACAAGTTTGATGAAACATCATTAAAATTGGCATTAAATTGGGGCTGTTGCGGTAGTTAAAAAGGTAAATGGTAAACTAAAAGGCTTTTTTTATATTGTATACTCTTGACTTCAAATATTTTGGCAGTATCATCACGTGAAAGAGCATCAGCCACTTGTTATTAAGAGGCAGAGTAGATTTTATCCCAGGAAATGGGTATCTATTTCTGTTAAATTGTTAAAAAAATATTTAACAGAAATAGATACCCGATGACAAACCACAATGGCAACGTCAGAATATAAAGTATCACCAGACTAATTATAGTTTAATTATTCAACTGTAGTCTAATAAATGAGATTAATTGTACTGATCAAATAATTAGCATACATACATTAAACTAACTCTTCAATTAATAAAGTAGAACCCCTCTAAAGGGGCTACCAAAGTTACTGGGATAAAGTAGTCTGTTTAAATGGGTGGTCTGACTACAGAGGCAGTTAGATATACAGTTGTGCAATTCAGGCAAACAGAGACTATACTAGAGGTGCCATGCAACATGTAGTAGTCTGTGAGGGGTGTAGTCAGGGAGGGGTGGTAGTTTGCGAGGGGTGGTAGTCAGGGAGGGGTGGTAGTTTGCGAGGGGTGGTAGTCAGGGAGGGGTGGTAGTTTGCGAGGGGTGGTAGTCAGGGAGGGGTGGTAGTTTGCAAGGGGTGGTAGTCAGAGAGAAGTGGCAGTATGAAAGGGGTGGTAGTCAGGGAGGGGTGGTAGTTTGCGAGGGGTGGTAGTCAGGGAGGGGTGGTAGTTTGCGAGGGGTGGTAGTCAGGGAGGGGTGGTAGTTTGCGAGGGGTGGTAGTCAGGGAGGGGTGGTAGTTTGCGAGGGGTGGTAGTCAGGGAGGGGTGGTAGTTTGCGAGGGGTGGTAGTCAGGGAGGGGTGGTAGTTTGCGAGGGGTGGTAGTCAGGGGGGGAGTGGGGTGGTAGTTTGCAAGGGGTGGTAGTCAGGGAGGGGTGGTAGTTTGCGAGGGGTGGTAGTCAGGGAGGGGTGGTAGCGATTTATTAGTGAATAGCGTGGGAGAACAGTGAGCCATACAAGCCCTGGTTGTCAGGTGTATCGCGGTAGTCGACGGTGTGTCTGAGTGAGAAGAAGCCGGTCTTGCTGTTGATGACGAATGCATTGTCCGGTGTGTTTCCACTCTGGATGCGATAGGTGACATCACGGTCACTGTCAATGTCCACGGCCTGCATCATATATACACAACATATGTCAGTGCAATCACTGGGACAAATATCTACAAAAATAACTTCGTAATTGTTACAAAGCGTTCTTGAAACCCCCGTAAGTCGCCAAACACACCTTCAGTTGCTACAATCACACACTTATATGAACTACACTTCCCTTCCCCTAGCCCTACCCCTCCATGACCGACACTCTATCACTTCCTTACTTCTACATGCCCACCACCTTCCTGCTCCTTTCACCTCCATGCCTTACACCTACATGCCCTACACCTACATGCCCTACACCTACATGCCCTACACCTACATGCCCTACACCTACATGCCCTAAACCTACATGCCCTACACCTACATGCCCTACACCTACATGCCCTACACCTACATGCCCTACACCTACATGCCCTACACCTACATGCCCTACACCTACATGCCCTACACCTACATGCCCTACACCTACATGCCCTACACCTACATGCCCTACACCTACATGCCCTACACCTACATGCCCTACACCTACATGCCCTACACCTACATGCCCTACACCTACATGCCCTACACCTACATGCCCTACACCTCATGCCCTACACCTACATGCCCTACACCTACATGCCCTACACCTACATGCCCTACACCTACATGCCCTACACCTACATGCCCTACACCTACATGCCCTACACCTACATGCCCTACACCTACATGCCCTACACCTACATGCCCTACACCTACATGCCCTACACCTACATGCCCTACACCTACATGGATGGTGATGTTGGGTGACATCTGTGTACTCGACTCGCCCACAAACGTCTGATAGTGGTCAGTATCAAACACTGGCCCCTGGTCATTGTAGTCGAGCACGTTCACTTCAAAGGGCACTCGGCTGGATCTGCCACCACCATCCGTGGCCGTGAACATCAGAGAGATGACCGTCTCTGACTCATAGTCCAGCTTCTCAGCAAGGGTTACAATCCCACGGTGTGAGTCAATGTTAAACCTACAATGGAAAAACGTTTGAATATATATTAAAAAGGATACTACGACCGTTGAAACAGAATATCAACAGAGATATATTTGCAGGTTTTAAGTAAAAAATGTGTGAAGTAAAATATTTTTATTATTTGTAAACCAAAAAGGGAGAATCATTATGTTTATCTTCATAGTGATTAGCTACATTACCTTTTTTTTAAGTTAACATGATTGCTAGGAACATCAATGGAAACATATTTCCAGGTTTTAAGTATAAGAATGTGAAGTACATTTTTGTGATTGTTTGTAAAAAAAGGGAGAATTGTTGTTTTGTATTTATAATGATTAGCTTTATTTTATTTTTAAAGTTAATATGCTTGCTAGTTAAACCTATAAGATAACACATGTGTAAAATAAAGATGGTAAATTCATAGGTTGGAGTTAACATCTAAGTATAATTACACAAATCTTTACAATTCTATTTTATGCAGATGAATGTTATGGCTCTTGGGTGTTTTAAAGCCTGACTGTTTCGTGGATTTGAATGTTCACTAAAAATCCCATGAAGAATTCAGGTCATAAAATAAGACTACATAAATGACAGACGTAAAACTTAACCTTTTAATTAGATCTGTTTTCTTCTGTGTTGTAGGGCATTCTGTTACTAGCCAGAATGCAACTAAACTAGTCACACATCACCAGCACAACTATACAGAAACAAGCATAACATACACTGACATAAATTAGCAATGAAAAAGACATCTTATGCGATACTCAAGTTGTGTTTTTATGTAGAAAAGTAACAGTTCATGTGTTTTCCAAAAATAAATATTGTTGACGATGGTGATTCCTCAAGGGTAAGAATTAACAAATGATCTATGCTGCTAAAACAATTCCTTAAAAATAAAATTGAGATAGATCATTAGATACATATGTTCTACTTGCCACCTTTATGACAAGTATAACTTTGTTGAAGAGTGAATACCGAATACTCACTTTTCACTGAGTGTTCCGACCAGTGAATATGTGATTTGTTGAAACACTCCACTATCAGAGTCGGTCGCCTGGGAACAACAGCACCAACTTGGTCACAAAACATGAACTCTGTACAATATATCTTATACAGAGTTTGTACACATTCTATACACTATGCCTATCCAAACAACAGCACCAACTTGGTCACAAAACATGAACTCTGTACAATATATCTTATACAGAGTTTGTACACATTCTATACACTATGTCTATCCAAACAACTGCACCAACTTGGTCACAAAACATGAACTCTGTACAATATATCTTATACAGAGTTTGTACACATTCTGTACACTATGCCTATCCAAACAACAGCACCAACTTGGTCACAAAACATGAACTCTGTACAATATATCTTACACAGAGTTTGTACACATTCTGTACACTATGCCTATCCAAACAACAGCACCAACTTGGTCACAAAACATGAACTCTGTACAATATATCTTACACAGAGTTTGTACACATTCTGTACACTATGCCTATCCAAACAACAGCACCAACTTGGTCACAAAACATGAACTCTGTACAATATATCTTACACAGAGTTTGTACACATTCTGTACACTATGCCTATCCAAACAACAGCACCAACTTGGTCACAAAACATGAACTCTGTACAATATATCTTACACAGAGTTTGTACACATTCTGTACACTATGCCTATCCAAACAACAGCACCAACTTGGTCACAAAACATGAACTCTGTACAATATATCTTACACAGAGTTTGTACACATTCTATACACTATGTCTATCCAAACAACAGTGTAATTGTCCTTATTGGGATAAATGAAATTGTACTGACTGCATGACTGTGTGACTGGGTGAATGCATGCCTGAGTGACGTGTGTGCGTGATGCATGACTGTCCCACTTACCGTGATGGTGCGAATGAGATGGCCAACTGGTCTGTTCTCGCTGACAGAGGTCGTGTAAGACGTCTGAGCGAAGGTGGGACTGTTGTCATTGACGTCCCGCAGGTGGATGTTCACCGTTGCCCTGGTTGAGTGCTGCTCCTTGGTGCGAGTCTCTGTGGCCATCAGCTACAGCACAGACACCAGTCACATCCACATTTCACACGTAATAATTTCGCATTGTTACTTCTGTTAGTTTTCACACAAAATGTACTGCAATGAGTATGTCAGAGATAACTGTAACTATTGTCTTGATTCTAAATTACATCAACTTATTTATAAGTTATCAGTTGTTGGTAAAATAACTTAAACACGTATCACGACCTTGCCGCATTAGACACACTTGTTTTTCGAGAATCCTTAGTAGCAGTTTCCCTGACACTTTTTAGTTTGTCACTGTTTAGGATATTGTAAATACAACATTTTAAACATTTCATTTCATTTTATAACTTGGTCTAATAAGCATTTCAGATTCACTGTCTTCTTCAGTTTTCGCAGTTAACCTCACCATGTTGTGATCTTTGATTTCAACTACCATCGGCTGATTAAACTACCATTGGCTGCAAATTACACATCTACCCTGCAGGGGATCATTCACTTCCTCTGGTATGGACACCAGTATCTCTCCCAAAATACAAGCAAATGGAGGGGCAATTCAAATTACCCCAAATTAAGAAAGTGTAGGGGGTGAACGTGAACCCTGATACTCTACACTTACGCTCTTATGACTAAAACATCACTCCCAACATTGAAGCATAAACAAAATTCATGTATATTTGAAATGTACCACTCTGTATTATTATATTATTTAATTCTTCTAAACATTATTTTAATTGTTCACATCATGTAACTAAATTACCAATGTACCTCAATAACCCTGTTTCTGTATTCGGGATGCTCGTAGTCAAGGAAACGGGTTTCCAGCACAACTATGCTCACTGCTGCTGAGCGTGTGCCATTTGTGGGTGACAGAGCAAAGACCTTCCGTGCGTCCTCGTTCAATATTCGCAATTCAAAGTATGCATTTTCAACCTGTGAGACACAAACAATCGACATGTGGCTATTTACCAAATAAACACTGAAATATATGTGATAGTATGGCATATGTAATTATACTATTTAAAAGAGTAATAATCATTCATTCAACATCACAATCAGTACGGTTGTAATGATAACCATAAACCGTCACTTTATAGTTTGTCATCACATAGTTCCCAGGTATAATACGGCTCACACGTAACACATAAGTACAGCTCATTTTTAAAATGCAGTAAACTAATAAGTTAAAAAACAATTCTCCCAGTCTACTTACAAGGTCATTGTCTTTGACAATCATGTCAAGGTCAGGTAAAGATCGCCCCCTGGCGAGCTCCTCATCTATGGTGATGTCATAAGCGTGTTTGTTGAATGTTGGAGACTCGTCATTCTTGTCTCTCACCAGCACTTTGACTGTTGCGCTTACTTTCTGATCATTCGACGTGCTCGGCCGCCCTCCGACCACCTCCACAGCCTGCAGGCACAGCTCAGTCACATAAACAACAGCTGATTTGGGTAGGTTCGCTTTTTTATTAATCCCGTTTTATTTCAATTTCCCCACAGTCTAATCTGGCTGATTCTTCAGTCAGCTTCCCACAAATGAACAATTTTCAAAGAGAACAATGAACAAATTCACAGAGACTGGACGCATGCTAAATGTATATAAACATGCAGAACAGATTGTGTAGCCAAAATGGTAATAGGTTATATATACATGCTCAACATGTTATCGAACTGTTTGGGAATATGATACAAAAGACATAGGTCATGTGGGAATAACGGGACAAGAATCATTCTAAATGATTACATCACAGATGTCAAAAACCCAGACCATGATAATTAAGACAATAAATGATAAATTGGAAGCAACAATGGCTGTAATAACTACACAACAACATTAATGAAGATACAGGAAAAAAGAATAAATGCACCATAAACACAACATGACTTACCTCAACAGTGAACTCGTAGTTGGATCCAATCTGTTCCCTGTCTACCTCACCCCTCGTCTTGATGACAGTTGTCACAACACCGTCATCTCTCTGGACACTCTCTCCCAGAGTGAACAATCCACTAGGATCTGAATAATACAATGTTGATTCTAATAACTGTCTCAATGGCTGGTCAGCAACACTAGAACTTATGGTTAAATAGGATTTTTTTAAACAGAATTCCTACCTGCAGTAACTGTTTTATAATATCCAAAAATGTGGCAATGATTAGTAATGATTAAAATTTTCGTGAGGGTTAAAAAATTGAAATGTCTTAACTGGACAAATGTCATAGTTTCACATTCGTAATACCCAGTCGTGTTCTTAATTTATACTCAGACGACCATGTTTATATTACATATCGTAAAAATAATCCTTCCATTGAATATGCTGCAATGATTACAGCCAGTAAGGCTGCCTTCTGTTTTCATTTCACTTATGCATTCGACTCTAGGCCAACCATATGTAGTGAGGAATAACAGATGATGGTAAAAAATTATGGCATCTTATATGCAATGATAACAATAACAGCAAAAATATCTATGGTGCCCATATCCTCAAGAATTCGAGCTCAGAGGCACAACATACAAAATCCTTATCAAGAATACCTAGTTATATATAAACAATGTCAGATTTAACAAATAATATTATACTTGGATGTGTACTATATGTGACTGCTGTTACCACTCACCAGATACAATGCTTAGCTGCAGGGGGTTGGGACTGCCAACATCCTGGTCCCGCGCCTTCAACTCCCCCACAGATGAACCCTGGTCAAAGGTCATCACCCAGTCAGCACTTTTAACCTCCACACATACAACTGCTGACATTTATTTTGTCACAATCGCCAGCTGTTTCTATAGGGTGTACTCATGGTTTTGCCACCGTAGAATGCTTTGCACACTTACACAAATGATTGACGACACTTTACAATGGTAGTATTCCATTAAATCACTATGTGAAGACCATGGGGGTGCAACTTTTATATATGCTCTAGCTGTGATATGTAAATGATATTACCCAAAAACTGCTTTTACCAATTGAAGTTTTAATCATATATAATTCTTAGAATTTGTTTTTATTGTACTCTCTTGCACAACATACTTTAGTTATTAATTATTTTATCTCTCGAAGACCACAAGAGAATTACCTCATGAGGGACAAATAAGATTTGTTTAAATTTTTTTACTTGACCTGTAGTTAAAAAAATCATAAATGACTTGCGGAGATTTTTATTAACAATTTAGAAAATGTATGCACTATTGCATTTTAAATTTTCCAATCAGTAGCTATTACATATAGATGGAGATGTCACAGACCACTGGCCCACATCGTGTGTACTTACCACTCGGACATTCTCATAGATGACGAGAGAGAGAGGAGTGTAGAGAAACTCTGGAGGGTCATCCTGTGTGTCTCTCACATTGATCTCCACATACTCTAGGGTCTCCCGTGGGGTGCTGCCCTCGTCCTGCAAGGGTTAATGATGACAACACATATTGCAACAGAGAAAACACACTTATCAGACTAAGTAATTTCCTGGAATGTTTTGTCCTTATACATATTTACTATTTCAGTACGAGTTCCTGCTACTGCGGTCTACCGATTTGTCATTCTTGAATGCTATAGCCCTCTCCAGCAGGATTAGCGCCACAGTGGCTTATTACGTTACTATTTCAAAACTAACATTAACAGTAGCACGGCCAACTGCGTATCACTGGAACCACAAAATCTTGAGGTTTCCGTTGATGAAAATATTGTAGTATGTTTCTTTGCAAAATATTCAAGATATTTCGGACTTTTCACTTTATTGATGAACATGCCAGTGTGGATCAGTGATACGTGTGATGACTGTTTCACTTGTAATTATTTTATTGCATATTATAATTAGATATCTTCATAATCAACGATGTCGAATCGAGGTGGACCATGTTAGGGGAAAGACATCATTTTGTTATGATTTCGATACAAGAGACTATTAGAAATATAATTCTTTCTTTGTTTATTATGTTGACATGGTGAGTATGCAGAAAACTGGTGCGGTACTATTTATGACAAAACCTGGCTTTCAACATTGGGGGCTATATATCCCTTGTGAATTGGAAAATCATTGTCCTGTCTCAATTTCAGACATAAAAGAACCACTGAGGACGACAAGCACCCTGGTAGTGACCACCCTCAGTGCCAGCATAGAAAGGTCAGCTTGGCGTAAATGTTCTGAAAAAGACTGACTACTTCAATGAGACCTCATAAGATCATGATGTTGTGACCACAACACAGAGACTAGTCAGTTAACAGAACCTTGCTGAGTGCTGGAAACAACTAGAGAAGCAAATCTGTTTTTCACGAAATATTGGCACGTACCACTGCCTGAAGTATAAGTGTGTATTTGGACTTGGTCTTGTACTGAACGCTGTGTTTCAGGGCCAGACTGCCAGTGTAGACGCCTTCAGAGACATGTTGCTGGTTCACTTTGAATGTCTCACATGCTGCTATTGCCTGGAACATGCAAGTTGAAGATGTGTCAAGAGACTTTATTATAACTGATTTCTGCAACTATTGACATGATTGGAAACACAATATATATATATATATATATATATATATATATATATATATAAAACATTATAAAACAAACATTAGTTATATGACAGGCATGCCTTTTATATTGTTTGAAAATATTGAAATATTTACATATTCAACTGAATTTAGTTATAATGTTCATTTACGGTTGCGAATTAGGTAATTTATACCTACATATTGAGGAACATTACCTTGAATTATTTTACATGACTTCTTAATGACTGTTAATTTACTATTTAATGACTTAATTTACTATTATTATCTATGACACACATATATATATATAACAATGTGTGATATATATATATATATATATATATATATATATATATATATATATAATTTACATATATGTGACGTGTTCTAACGAAATGAGTCGTATGTCAGCGAACTTGATTTCGAGAAAACACCGGATAAACATGCAACGATGAATTTCGACGATTTTGACTTTTTGTCACCAAAGTATACTTTGGTATCTTTTTTGTCAATTGGCAATGCTTATTTCTCGTTTATATTATTATTTAGTACATTCTATAGCCTTTTTAGACACACTACGTAACATTTCACGCATGAATTTCGTAAAACAGAACCGATAAATCGCACTAGTTCATGTCGCATTCTTTGGGGTTTCCCTCAACGCTTGGCGGACTTATTTGGTACTACAAGAAAGCCCTGGACGCCCTCTTTCGGATTATTGTAGTAGAAATCCCCACTGACGTCAGTGTAAGCCAATAGCAGCGCTTAATGCGAGAGGCCTATCTGTGAATAAACGTCACTAGACGCCGTGAGGAGCTGACAGCGGGGCCCTGATTGGCTTAGAGCAGTGCGCGCAGGCGCAGTGTGCTCTCGTTGGCGTAAATAACGTGGAATTGATCGGGTCGCTGCTACAAAACATTGCTAAATACTCAGATTATGTTGTAATAATTTCAGTAAACAGTTAGCATGATATATCTTCGACAGTGAACATGCCTTGGTAGTTTATTTTGAATGCATCAAATGGAGTAATAGAAGCAAAACGGCCGATTTTGGATCGACAATGTACTCGACTGTGTGCTTATGTGACCGCGAACTTCAAATGCGTTTTTCTCCGTTTGAAACTTTCTACCCTAGGCATGTTTAGCGTCCTATAACTTTGGCTGTGTGTGAGATATCTCCATAAATTTTTTTTTTTTGACATACGACTCATTTCGTTAGAACACGTCACATATATATATATATATATATATATACATATATATATACAAATTTAAATATATATATATATATATATATATACATTTACATATATATAAAACAGATAATATAGTAAATTAACAGTCATTAAGAAGTCATGTAAAATCAATCAAGGCAATATGCAGTAATAAATTACCTAATTCGTCACCGTAAATGAACATTATAACTAAATTCAGTTGAATACGTAAATATTTCAATATTTCTAAACATTACAAAAGGCATGTCTGTCATATAACTAATGTTTGTTTTTAAAATTTATTATATTCGTCATGCTAGGTTCATATACATTCAAGTTTAGCTATGTCTATTCTTAATCAACATACTTATCCATGGGCTAAACATTATTAATTCTCCCACTGAAATTAACAAAATTATACTGGTAAAAAAAATTATTTTAGCTAGACAATTCTAGACTGTGTGCAAAACTACGATTCACTGAAACTATCAAACAGCACACCACAACCTGTTTTTATTTTGTCAAAAACATGCGCTGGTGCAACGGCATTTTCATCAAATCTTACACTGCTATTTAAAGTAATCCATTGTTGAAAATGTTTTGCATTAGTTGTTGCTTGTCACCCCCCCCCCCGTCTACATAACACCTTTGTTTACAAACACAATTTCCTCCTATCACTGACCTAAGCCATCAGTGAGACACAAACAGTGTACACGTAGTTGGCAAATATTCCGTTTGTAACTTTTTCAGGGTCCAAAACACCCTGAAAAGTGGGTACAACCGCAGAATCACAAGCACCACCATCCTGGAATTAACGTAGTGTTCCATGTAACGTTGACGTTATCAAACCATATTTTAAGTGTTTACTGTGGTTAAGTTTCTCCAAGTTCCGGGATCAGGTGCCAAGTGTCCAGTAACTTAGTCACTGTGTGTGGCCCAGTGCTACTATATCCAGTCACTGCGTAACCTTGTCCTGGGTTCAGGGCCTATCTATACACTGCTGTGCTATGCAGTGCAACTGGGCTATGGTTTGAAGCGTATCAGTGCTGGTGTCTGATCTGGTGAGTGGTGTAGATATGTAGATAGACACTCAACACACAATTTCCACCAGTCGTGTACCCTAATTTCACACCGATTACATCTACAAACTGAATTTGGTTGACTGGGGCATGATGAAACTGATCAAATTAAGGTTTGTCGAAGGTGGCATTACAATGTTGTGCATAATGTATACTTTTGTACAACCAACAATGGTCTTAGTGGAGGTCTCTCTGACCCCTGTTTGGTTTATCTACAGCAGCCTGATAGTTCATGTTAATGTTAACTGATTATTTCTACTTTTTTTATAATATATTATGTACTATCTGCTATTATTATTTCATAACTGAGCTGTAGATATTTCTGTTCTGAAAATGTGCACCATTAGTGTTGCTACAATACACATGTGAGTCTAAGAAACGTAACACTTCCTATAAACACTTCCGAAGTATAAGTATGTGGACATGCCTGCATGTGTTTGTGTGTATGTGTGTAGGTGTCCATGGGCATGCCTGTATGTGTTGTACATACTACACATTATCCATCAGCAGATGATGAAATGTGTTCAAGGAGTTATGGCGACAGTCCTACTACACTACGTTACAACTTAGAAAAAGTCGAAGTGAATGGCATAGATTAATGTCTGCATGAGAAAAGCACCCACGCGTATTTCACTAAAGCATTACTTTTGAGGAAAATCTAAAAATACTCAAATGTTTAAATGGTTTCAATCTCGGGTCGCCAATTATTGTGACCAGAATGAGCCACAAGCAATGCTGCTTTCATCTGTCATTTGGGTCTTGACAAGGGAACACTAGAGACATCAGGACACTGTCTCACCTCCCTGTTGTCACTGGGGGCATAGCAGGATAGCTTGATGGCAGCATTGGCACCACTGTCCTTGTCTGTCACACGGATGCTGGTGAATACTTCCGCCCCAACAGGGGTATTCTGACAGGACAAATATGACAATATTACAAAAAGCGCAACAATGGTATTAGGCCTATAAAAAGCATAAACATGACCATTAAGTAAGAGACGTGTAGAATGACAATGTTACTCACACCTTTGATGTGTAAGACACATTGGTCATTACAGATGACATAAGATTGAAAACATGATTACATAAAGCAAACTCCAATATATCCTAATGCAATGCAGTATATGGCTAAACAGTTTGGGTTGTCACTAATGCTGGGTGACAAATATAAAACAATTTCAATAATAAAACATGGATGCTGGTGGGAGGGTTAGGGTCCTGGATGACAAGTTGTACTGTAAAGTATCGCCCACCTCTGCTACAACAGTAGAGTAAGGTTGATTGCTGAAGACTGGAGAGTTGTCATTCACATCCAATACTTTCACCATGTATGTTATTTCCACCTGAAGCAGAAAGAAAGCTCACACTGACATGTAAGAAATTACCTTTAACTGCAAAGTTGAATAATATGTAATCTTGTATGCTGAAATTGGTAACAAGAATTAAAATTCTACAGTGGTTTATGTTATGGCATAGTATATAATTAAGGTGTCTTTAAAATAGCCAACTTGAAATAGATTATAAAACTTCATCATTAACATTTCACCCGATAACCAAGAAATGATTTCAAAAATTATTATGATATTGCTATGAATCTTATACAAAGCATCTACATCATCAAAAACTTGAGCTATAAGCTATAATGCACAACAAACCAGATCCTTATCATGAACTGGAATGCAGAAAAGTTGTTGTACGAACAATGGACATAAATTGATGATTTTGAAATGCCAGTTTTATTTAATTTGTTTAGAATGTATGAAAGCATAATATTAGATGGCGTTGATATACTGGGAGTTTGTTGCAGAATGTTGGAAAAGCAACAGAAAAAATGCACTTAAGAAAAAAGGAAAATGGATTATCAATGACATATATCTTACATTGTATACAACTGTTATAATAAATGATACGTGCACAATTCTGTGGAATAAAATGTAGCTGAAGAAGGCAATTTATCACTGGACGTGAGCTGTTGTTGCCACTGACAAGGCCTGCCTACTTGGTCAAGTGTCTGCACACTTTGACCACACACAATGTTCTTCTACATCCATTTGCCAAAGTGGAGCCAGATTAGACAAAAACATTGAGAAAATCACGCATAAACAAGTGGGCCCCAATTATTCAGCCTGTCGGACATAATTCTACAATGACGTGCCTGTGTGGTGTATTTCAACCAACAAATTACTACATTATTAGATGTTCTATTGACAATGGTGAACAGCCGCCTGGAATAAGTGCACACTGTGTTTAATAAAGACTTCTCATGCAACTTAAGCTAATCTGTGGACATGTGAAGTAGAGCATGAGTGCCATAGAGAATGGAAGACCAATTACAGTGGTAAACTGTGCTTGTTACTAATGCGGAAGATCTCTGGAGATATTGACATGATCTTCCACATACCTGTGTGGTAAGTGAGAGGTTATATTTAGTAAACATCTAACAAACAAACTGCGAATGCAGTGCAAACTGTTTGCAAAACCCACCAAAGAGACCTAAATATTCTATGCTCAGTAGCATTGTGGAGAAATATTCAGATATATGTATACTTCCCACATAAATTAAATACATATCTTTCCCACAAAACACAATTGCTATATTATCTCAATTAATAATGCTCAACTTTTGATAGCTGGTGAATCTGAATAGTACAACAGAATGTTGCTTACAATAGGTTCTTAAGGACTCGGTATATATTGGACAGTTATGGGAGTATCCAGACTGTTAAAAACACATGGAGGTGTAAACAGACTAGTAGTGCTGGTGTCTCCTCTCTGTCTATTGTATTTATCTACTTGATCTTTTTACAGAAAAAAGGCCATAATAAACAAGGAAAAAAGAACACATTGAAGGGGTCCTCTAGATGTATTCTTCTGACCAGGTGCCACATGAAAAGCAGGTGGAGAGACCCAAAGAATCTTTCTGGGTTGTTTTATTTGTTGCAGGAATTACCCATTCTACATGAAAAAAATTCCATTTCTTTCCACGAAGAGACCGCAGAATAAACAGAAGACTCAATACATGGGATTGTATCTGGCACTGTAACAGACGTCAGACCTGGCTTCAGGACAGGTGGACACTTGTTTCCAAACAGAGAACCTACTCAAATATGCTTACAGCTGAACTGAGCACCACATCGGCCAGTATACAGTACGAGAAACAATAAATCCAGCTAACAGACTGTCGCACATAGCTTTATGTAGAGACCCGTCCATCCCGTCATTTGGACGGGTAAAAACGAATATGGACGGGTAGAAATATGGGTGGACGGTTGGTGGACGGGTAAAAAATGAAGGAGCAAAAAGTCTTCCAAAACCACAGATATTGTTAGTTATGCCTTGAAAGTGAATGAAAATGGTGTCACATGTGTGTTTGTAGACCACTTCAGGTCATTAGACACATTTCAAAGTTTGTAAACTGGCTTAACAGTTAACATCCATGTGTCCACCAAAACGTGTGACTGGCAATAATTTGATCCTGCATAAAGCCCTGCTGTCACACAAACTCAACAAATCACAGTGGAACTCACTGAAAAGGTATTTTATAATTACTAAAGTCTAAATAACTGGGACACACACACATAAATTATATATATATATAAATTTTTATGTTTAATTAATATATATATATATATATATATATATATATATAAAAGTATGTATATATATTTAAATTTTAATGTTTTATATATATATATATATATATATATATATATATATATATATATATATATATATATATATATATAAACATTCACTGCAACCTTGCCATGGTAACTGCTATTGTACTTGGTAAAAAAAACAGGACCCGCAGCATTTAAGGTGACAACTCTCATCATTGTTAGCATGGAACATTCCACTCTCACTGCGACAAATAAAAAACTAGTGTGAAGTGTAAATTGCTGCAACTGCAGGTCTTACTGTCTTCTCACTTGGCTTCTTAACTCATCTGACTTGGCAGCGTTCCACGACATGAACTGTATAAGGTTTACAAACTTTGACACACGCAAATTCAATGTGTAAACAGAACAAAAAAGACTTTGAAAATGGGACAGAGATCAGATAGCAAAGGATGGGTTACGTTTCACTTCAGTTACACAAAAACAAATAGCGTTTGTTCTGCCAGGATTAGGCAGAAATTCTGCATTTGCATGCATGCATGCATGTGCGAACACATGCATACGTGCTTAAATGGAAGACATAACCAATGAAAACTAAGGAAGGCATTATGTAACACGGTTTTGCAGAGAAAAAACTTTGAGGACATCTAAGATGGATATGGTTATTTAGATTTCACTGCCAAGTGCTGACAATTATTATCTCAGGTCCTTGTTTCTGTATGTCCACACATGGTGGTTTCAAGGCAAAATGAGATAAACACTGTTTTTACATAAATGAACTTGTTTTCAAAATAATAAGTCCCATCCATCTTATCAAAACTCAATTAATTTTTGCCCAAAAATAAATCGCATTTTCATGATAAGATGGATGACATTTATCATTATGAAAGAAAGTTCTTTTTATATAAAAACGGTGTTTATCTCATTTTGCCACATGTTCAGCCATGCAGAGTATTTAAGACTGCTATGATTCTCTTTGATTTTTTTATTCATCAGCTTCGTTTTCAATATTTTAACATAATTTTTAGGATGAAACACAAAAGGGACTGTCTCAAAACCAAGAGAAATGGATTATCATGTTTTGCCTTGAATTCCCTCACTTCTACTCATGTGTTCAGAGGACAACGCAACTGTTGGGCATTTTCCCAGATATAATATACACAGACAAATTATAAGTAAAATGTATTCTTCTGACCAGATCTCTATATATGTGTATCACCAAACTAGCTGGTAGACGCACATGCAGAGTGTACTGGTGTGTTTTGGTAAACATCATAACAGTAAGTAACCGTTACACAACACCACTTAAAATGCTTATAAAACCTGATCGTTTTCTCAACAACATTGCTAACATCACCAGACACAGTTTTATGCCGTCCGTTAATATTGCAATATCATCATTACCTAGAAATATTCCAGATTGCGAAGTGACAGACACACAGAAAGACGCTGTCCAGATGAAAAGCGTATCAGATCAATGTAAATCAGCTGATGACAGCGACATGGTGATGTCCTGTTAGCAACTGGTACGAGAAACACAAACACTGCATCATAAAGGTGCTCCCAGGTTTTATTTCCCACATTGCGTAAATATTGCACGTGTGCCTGCCAAGTTAACAGACTCCTAAAGCTGGATGACATCAACTGTCAACACTGGGAAGATTTGGGTGGCAGCAAATAGACCATAACACCCTGACTGACTGACTGACATAGCTCCCCCAAATAGGCCGGGGTACTAGGAGGTGATTCTGGGAAACTTCCCAGCTGTTAAACAGGTCAAGGTTTGGCATGGGAATAAACGGGTACTCCCCCCATGGTTTCTCACTGATGTACAGCTAGAATGATATATTATCATCATCAATGACTTGCAAACCACGGGCTTGTCACCTGGACGTACTGTATTTCATTTCAGTCATACACAGTAGTGGTGCCCTCTGGAGAGTTTCTCACCACACAATTAGATATCTCAAAAAATGTGTCTAACAGTTCAATGCCTCTGTTTTGCATGCATGAAGCATAAAACTTATAAAACTACTTCTGTGTCCATCACAGTCTGGTGGACAGATGGACTGGCTGGACAGTGGTTAAACTCTCAGGTTCTCAACCAATAGATTTCAGATTTAAATACCGGGTAGTCGTGTTATTGTTCTGAACTTTGGGCTAGTGGTTTAATGTTCTGCTCCAAGCAGCTCAAGTTCACTCAGCTGCACAAATGAGAACCTGGCTATAGGCTACTGGTGATAGATATATGTGTATGAATAGTTTTCTGCATTAAGAACAACATGGCTGAACACTTCCCAGAGAAGCTGAGTTGAACACATCTGCCAAGGAGTAAAACTGCAAAGCATGCCCCAAAGACAGGAAACGAACATATGTCTAACAACACACATTAATTTACAGTGAGACAGACAGGCTGACAAATCTAAGTGTTGGACTGATAAATGGACTGACCGAGTGGACAAGAGTGAACGCCTGATTGACAGGTGGGTGGGTTAGTTACTACCTGAGTAACAGAAGGCAGGTGACAGACAGGTGGATTTATTCAAGCACTCAACCTACTGCACTACATTTAACAGCACTATTTTATCAATTATCACAGATAAGATTGTAAATTTATACGTACACAGTTCAAACTTTGCAATATGGTCACCTCTGTATTACAGCCACCTCATAATTAAGGTCACTCTAGGATAGTCCAAAGTTATTTCTATAATAGCAAAGTATATGAAACTAGCCCTAATAATACAGTCACCTTCCTATTCAGTTCAGTAATGCCCAGTCCCAAAGGTGACGTTAATTGTAAGGTTCTACTATACACGAGGATGAGTTTATAATTTCACGTGTCAGATAAGAAAAAGGACACATAAATTCTGGTCTTAATATTTATAAATAAAACTAAGAAAGGCTTAGTACATTTTTTTTGCAAGGAATTCACTTACTTTGGAGCATAATGTAAAAGTTAATTCATAGCAAGTGAATTCCTAACAAAAATAATCAAATCTTGGAGCCATTAACAATATATTCCATAACTTATTACAAAATACAAGTTTAGGAAACCTGAAGTCGTTGTATGTTTACTTACTGGGTCACTCTTGTCGTCTGTGGCTCTGAATGTCACTGACACTTCTTTGTTAACCTGAAACATCACAAAAAACACTGAGTAAATACATTAATTAGGCAGCATGGATTCACATACTGAAAAGTGTGTTTCTTACCGAAATTTCCCAACTTAGTACATTGTATTCTGTGTGGTGCTACTGCTCATGTTTTACTATTTTTAAGAAATTAAATTATATGCATGTGAAACGAAATGCCGGCAGCAGCTTTCAATGAAGCACAAAGGCTCAACCAGAAATATAAAATGATACAGTCCAGTTGAGGTCGAATTTTGATATGTAACAAGCACTAATGCTACCATACCATGTAACTTTTGTATTTCTGTTGGTTATGTATAACATGTACACAGTGTTTGGTAAAAGGTTAGACTCATACAGAATACTATTCAGGCAAAACATTCTGTTTCTTTAATTTCTATCAGTGAATATCATATACAAATCTTGCACAGGCAGAGCACTTACACAGGAAGTCTGCCTCAATGAAAAACCTTAAAAACTCTCTCTACACAGATTTGCAAATAAAACTATTTTACCTCTCGGTCAAGTGCCAAGGACAGTGTCACTTTGCCAGTGGTTGTGTCAACACTGAAGTAGTCACTGTTGGTGCTATATGTCACCCTGTCGCCATCAGCATCGGTCGCACTCAACACCCCAATTTGGGAACCTAGAAATTAGCAAAGAACAATAAAATAGGGTCTACAAGTAAAATAACAAACTGATGATTGCTGTAGCCATGGCAAGATGTACCAATGGGGAACATCAACTGAGAACAATATTAGTTATTCCATGTTTTATGTTCTATCTAATCACTGTTTTTTCTATTTTCTATGTGTTATCTTTGGACATTTTTGTTTATCTCACACAACTGAGTATTATTCTATTTTGGGTGCAACTCCTGTACTATAATTACTTTAAAAGTTAATTAAATTACAATTAACTAATTTTTTTTTTAAATAACAAATAAAACATTGTTTTTTAAATCTATAAATTTGTATTACTCAATGCTTAGCTGATCTGTTGTCTTTGAAGTCTTGAAATAACTGTACTAAAGCACAGCACTTGCCATTTTGAAATTACCTTTTACTCTGAAATCAATTCAAAGTCACTGTCTGTGACGATACACACATAAAGCATTGGAATTGAACCAGATGTGTAGGCAGGCTATTACAAAAATGAACACAGAAATACTTGTGTGTCTGTACAAGTTTAATGGCCGTGACTCAACTGGGTCTGCAGAAGTCTGCACAATAGAGTGCACAGCTCTGTCAGTAGACAATAGCATGAGTGACTGACTGAAAGCCTACAGGGCATAGGTGAGGCAAAGTGTTTTATTGCTGAATGTACTCCACAGGATGGTCTGTGCCCTTAGGCTGGCTGGTGGACTGCAGGCCACCTGTAGAACATACACCACTAGGTGATGTTTCGGTTGGGGTAAAAATAAATTAAAATAAACTCATATATATATATATATATATATATATATATATATATATATCAAAACAAATGCGATGCATTGGGCCATCCAGGACCAGCAACCACCACTATAGAACATACGAACACTGGGGAAAAAACAGTTCAATTATGTAAGGCACCTAACCTAATAGGCCTACTTGAAAGAAAATTTCAAGCAGTGTGGTTGAGTCAGATTGTCAATGAAGTTAGTTCACTGGCTGCCGTTTTTGAAACTTATGCAGTTTCGGTCACCCAACTTTGATGGTTTCACAAAACACAAAAAATCTGTTAGTCCTTTCAACCTGTCAATTCTAGGCCACCAGTCCTCTAAAGATGATGAATTCTATATGTGACAGTGACATACATGAGTGATACTAACATATGGCAACGACACAAGCATCTTCTTCTTATATTTGATGTTTTCTAGGGGTGGGAGTAATCTTTGGATGCACTAGTGCAATTCAAGGAATGTAGACAAGGAGGGAAGACAATGGAAGGAATGTTTAAAGAATTCAGAGGTGATGCCAGAGTCTGGACTCAAAAAGAAATCCAGTGTGGTCATATATGCCATTTCTTGAGGCATATGACACTGGCAACAGTAGCAGTGACATAAGGACAGTGACATAAGGGCATTGATGTAAGGACGGTGTCATGAGGACAGTGACATAAGCATTGACATAAGGACAGTGTCATGATGGTGGTGATATAAGGGCAGTTACATAAGGGCAGGGACATCATAAGGGCAGTGACATAAGGACAGTGTCATGACGGTGAGGATATAAGGACAGTTACATAAGGACAGTGACATCATAAGGGCCGTGACATAACAGCAGTGACATAAGGACAGTGACATCATAAGGGCAGTGACATAAGGACAGTGACATCATAAGGGCAGTGACATAAGGACAGTGACATCATAAGGGCAGTGACATAAGGACAGTGACATCATAACAGCAGTGACATAAGGACAGTGACATCATAAGGGCAGTGACATAAGGACAGTGTCATGACGGTGAGGATATAAGGATAGTTACATAAGGACAGTGACATCATAAGGGCCGTGACATAACAGCAGTGACATAAGGACAGTGACATCATAAGGGCAGTGACATAAGGACAGTGTCATGACGGTGAGGATATAAGGATAGTTACATAAGGACAGTGACATAAGGACAGTGACATCATAAGGGCAGTGACATAAGGACAGTGTCATGACGGTGAGGATATAAGGATAGTTACATAAGGACAGTGACATAAGGACAGTGACATCATAAGGGCAGTGACATAAGGACAGTGTCATGACGGTGAGGATATAAGGATAGTTACATAAGGACAGTGACATCATAAGGGCCGTGACATAACAGCAGTGACATAAGGACAGTGACATCATAAGGGCAGTGACATAAGAGCAGTGACATAAGGACAATGACCTAAGGATAGTGACATAAGGGAGGGTGACATAAAGAGTGCCCACCAAGTTGGACATCTTCCCTGATGCCGGTGATGTGAAGTGCTTCCCGCAGTGTGTGCTGCCATTCCGGCCGCCGGTTCTCCCCACGCACGAGTCCTACAACAGACCAGTACCACGTCTATTACATGATAATATTAACAAGTATAATTAAAATGTGCCAACATGTACACACAATTTCAATCAAAGGTGCCTAAAATATATAAATGATTAATTTGTTTTTTTAACATTAAATTATCACAAATGTGTTATACAGTAACTATAAAATCAACAAGTTAAACAGTAAAAATTAAAATATGATATTATGTGCATCAAAACAAATATAATAGAAGTTACTTGTGTATAGGAATTAGGAAATCACCAATATCGTCCAGCTGTGTGAGTATGAAGTGGGAATTCATTTTTATGAATCAGGCAGAATTGCTAATTTATGGGCTGGGATTGTTATGGACTTTCTATTCTGCCCTACATTGCATGATCTTGCAGGTTCACTAACTTCACTTTAAGACTAAGAATGGAACACACTGAAAACTAAAAGACAGTTGGAGAACATATGAATCACAGTGATTCAATGAGATATATTCTTTAAAATACTGCATCTATAGTATGCTATATATATATATATATTTTTTTTCACTCAACATTTCCTCAATTCCATCAGTTATGTAGATGAGACCTAATGATATTAATGGATATAAATTTGTTAGTAGTGTGTGCAGTAATTACAGTATGGCTGAATGATTCCCAGAAAGTCAAGTTGATGTTCACAAAATAGATCAAATAGCTTTCAAAGTGAATCACTGAGTAATCAACATATCTTGCATTACATGTTAACATCTAAATGGCATTTATTTTGCTGACACAGAACAGTTAAGATAAACAGTCTCATGAAACACAAGCTGGTCCCTAGAATTGAAACATCAGTACCTAAGATCCCTGGTTTCTGTCCTATCGTGTAGAACTTAATACTGTTGATATGTGTTAAGCAACAACACCGTTATATTAAATGTTACGGATAAAATGTTGAGTTCATTTTAGTGCAAGAATTATCTGTCTATACTGATGTGTTTTACCAATCAAACTATCTATGGAAATACATAAATGTCATTTATGTAAATATGATACAGCAAGGGAATTTATGACACCATTAGCCTGCAAGATCATACTTTGTCAGGCAAAGTAGATACTAGATAGTCAATAAAATCCATATCCATCAATGAGCTATTTTTGTGTGTGAATCATAAACTTAATTCCAACTTGATAGACACAATGAGTGGGAGATCCTCTTTCATGTATGTAACTACAGAATGTATTTGTGAAAAATAAGGACTCTGGTATCAAGTGTGGTATGCAAGTGACCTTGTAAAAATATGTTTACAGGCAGATCTAGTTTCTATGAATTCACTGGAAAAACTAATAAAAACAATTTGACAGGTCTTGGTAAAAAAAAATGTGGTGGACAATCAAAACCCAAAACGAACATTTAATCAATACAATTCCTTAAAAGGTGAACAATTGCCTACCTTATTGGTTTGTTTATATGTTGTATTATAATACACCTATACATTATTGATCTGTATTGATGTACAAATGTCAGGACAAGTAACAGGAAACTATCTGAAATTATGGATATATTGTCCTCTGTAACTGAGGAAGGATCAAGCCAAAAAGGTAAAGGTAAGTTCTTATATAAACATGCATCAACACTGCACATACAATAGAGGACTTGGACCAGAGGATCAGGGACCAGAGGACTGGGGATCAGAGGACTGTCTTCCCAGGGGCAAGCTTAGCAGGGGCAAGCTGTCAGACCCACCTCTCAGGGGGGACATAATCACATATGAGGGTGTTGGGTGAGTAGGAGGGTAGTGTGTAATAACAGTAGGTGATGCCCTACTGGGACACACACACACACACACACACACACATATATATATATATATATATATATATATATATATATATAT
Source organism: Ridgeia piscesae (assembly GCA_025642075.2). NCBI lineage: Eukaryota > Metazoa > Annelida > Polychaeta > Sabellida > Siboglinidae > Ridgeia > Ridgeia piscesae. The sequence goes on from JAODUO010000457.1 coordinate 106,542, forward strand.
ATATATATATATATATCTACATCACAGGTCAGTAAATGCAAAATTATTATACAACATGCGATATACTGTCTACCTTTTCATCTCCTATCTTACCAGTTAGCAACAACAACCAAGCCTAACTAGCAATGCTGGAATCTGGAGAATTTTCACTGTATAACGGTTTACTTTTGGAAATTGTTGTAAAATTCCTGAGCAGTGTTGAGTGTGATATATGCTTCAGGCGTCCAGGCAGCAGAAATACTGACCAATCAGTGGCACTTGTATCATGTAAACACAGAAACAACAAAGCACCTGGTGTGCAGCCAAGCTAATGAAAACACCATATATAGCAGTGCACGCCTCAATATTTTGTCACATGAGTACGTTAACTGTCACAAGTACAAGGAAAGAGGACATATTTTACACAACAATGTGGGGCATGGTAACTCAGTGGTAGGTCATGTCTGGGGTTCTAGTCCACCATCAGCCATTTCAAATATGTTGTTTCATAACAATACACCCACCATATCTAAATGTTGTTGGTCCCTTAATTCTGGCCTAGATACAATGTCAATGCCATGGAAAGTCTTGCTTTTCTTTTCTTTTTGATATTGATAGTACACATGTACTTTGATACCAAACCCTAACCCAGATTTATGTGTGGAATACTCAAATAAATCAGAATTCACTGAGAAGATTACATATTATAAGGAGAGATTTAGAGGTATTGATAGATGAGGAGAGTGCACATACAATAACATGAGGACCAACAAGAAATCAAAGATAAGGATCGCAAAGTCACATTCACCCCTGATATACAGAGAAAGAAGTGAAGAAGAAGAATTCCTTTCATTGTTTGTGGAGTCCTACACAATGGGTGTGTCATACATCTACCACAGTCTTAGTTAGTGGTGGTCTGTATCTTGAGATGTTCCCAGTAGGCAGAGTAACTAGGACATCAGTTTCACAACTGACTCAACAGTAGTAGTCTATATATATATATATATATATATATATATATATATATATATATATATATATATATATATATATATATATATAGTGTACAGGTGGACATTTATTACACCCAGAACATGCTCTGATAACTTTAATGAGAATGAGAACTCAGAAATAATCAACTCATTGTGCAAGGCCATGTCATGTGTTGCTAACTTCTGCTTTACGATTGCACTAATGTTTGTTGGTAAACTATCCTCCACGGTATGAGTCAACATTACAGTATACAATGTCACCCACTCAGGGGGTAACAGTTTTCGACCTCACACCCAGGGCTTCAAGCAGTGTTAAATATGCATTTCATCAGCACAAAGGTGACAGGTGACAATGGAGTACAGTGTAGTTGGCTTTACAGGTGACAGAGTTATGTGCTGGTTTTGCCACAGGAGACATTAGATGCTGCCACTGACCTAGCTCTATACATGAATGATGGCAGATAACCAGGCTTTTTATGTGCTCGTTGGACCGTGAATGCACTCCACACAAATATGTGTAGAGAACGACTCAGGCATAATTGCGTTCTACCATGCCCACCAGTAGCTCACAGGTAATAATGGGAATATTGTCTCTATATTTTTGAAATAAAACAAGCTGACTAGGGATATGAGACAAACTACAGTCAGAAAAACAAGTAATAACTAGTTTCTCAGTAGCACAGCAATTGGTCACTGAACTCAAATAAATTAAAATAAATCTGGATCAGCAAGTCTGTTAAATGAATAGAACAGGTTATCTGACGAATGTATAAAAAATGACTGATCAATAAAACAGAAAACTGACAAATGCTGATGAAATTTTTAGAATTCTTTGATAAGCCAATATATCTTTGCAAGTCCACTTGCCAGCAAGATGTGGAACTTATTGTTTTGCATGACAACTTTGTTTATTTCTGTTCAATCTATCAATATGATGTAAGATTTGCATGCTAAATGGTCTTTCCATCCCGGGTGCAATGAATGCTGTTACGGCAAGACAGTCAGCTTGCAGTGTTTTAATCTAAGTTGTTTTATTCTAAATGTTTCTGTTCAACTTAAAGTCAGTGGTTCATATAACTACAACAAAATTATGAATTGTAGATGGAATTTACCTGTGGAGAAGACAATGCCAGAGAGCAGCAATATGCACCAGATGTTCTCCATCTTGTCTCACACCTACAAGTAAAATATAAACACAGAATTATACATAATTATACATACAAAACATGTACATTGACTAAAACTCCTTAAAAATCACCATCATCAGGTACTTATCCATGTATTTATAACAGAAATACACCTGTATATTTTTAGTCTGTAACAGATCACTGATGAACACTTATATTTGTGTAGCTTTGCAAAAAATATGCTATTTATAATTAAAGGTAAAGATAATATTATGTTTAGTCATTTACCATTATGATCTAAGGACAGTATCATCATTCTATGAATATCACACTGTTGAACAATTTGTTGATAGATGTAAAGCTAGCAACTGGCGGTATTTCAAGTCATTTGCTGCTGATCCCAGGCTCTCAACGCTTTCAGATTTAGAGAACATATTAAGAAAAAGACTGAAATAGAACCATGTGTTAAGCGAGTGCAGAACTGTGACTTACAAGTTCACCCTTTAATTGCCTGTGTCACACCAGGGCCACCCAGAAGGCAACTGGGGTAATTGCCTGCTTCTGGGTTATCAAGTCTACACAGATGTACCTTGCATGTAGAGGATGAAAAATGAATGGTACTTATTATCTACTGATAATAATTCTAGCTGTTGGAATACTGTTAAAAAAATTGATAGTCAGCTGAAAGGACTGAGCTAAATTTAGATGAAAATGAGCATCTAAATAATCTACTAAATTCTTAACAATACTGTTGATTTAAAAACCTAGGATAATGGCTTAACATTTGGGAAAAACTAATGGTATGTTTATATGAAGATAACTTACTGTTTGTAGTTCATGTCCAATCAAATATTAATGCCAGGCGTATCTGGCAAATAGCTATGTTATGTATAATAATGAATACTTTTACAGATTAATTCTATATTATTGTTCCCACATGTAAATAAACTCCTTGAAATTAATTCAATGTGCTGACACATCACAATCATGCATAATTAAAGTTATAGCAAATTTCAAGGTATGTATTTATATTAAGGCATAACTGTAATGGTTAGTAAAATTATTAAGTAGGGGTAAAAAATGTATAGTTCATTCTGTGGAATTCGTTTTGTAATATTAACATATAAATTGACTTGATCTAACAAGCAACATTTTAATTTCACAAAATTCCATAATTTACAACCTTTTACTTATTAATTATGGAAATCAGAAAGTTAATTTTTTTTTTCAGATTTTAGTAATATATCCACATTTGCTATTGTTCCAATAGCAAATGTGGATACATTACTAAAATCTGAAGAAATAAAATTAATTTGAAACTTTGTTGTACCCAAATAAAACGATAATTATATTAAGTATTTATATGAAGTGAACCAGCATATTTTCTATTCTGAGCTACAACTTAGATAACAGTGCGAGCTTAATTAAAGACCACTGATCATGTTCATAATCTAAACAGGCTGCCTGTCTGTGGCAGCTACTTCTGATACAGACGAGTATTAATGAGATTTTACCAAGCACGCTAGTCAGTGAAGGTTTACTATGGACAAATATGCCAGTTATTAACTAGTCTAAGAGCTGAGCCACGTTGGTAATGCCTATCACACAAGCTAACAAAGACCCATACACTTATGCACATGAAATGATAGAAGCAATCAATACATTTCAATAAATTATATCCATGGAAACACATTATACAGTTCAAATGCAGACCGTATTGATTCAGCCTAGAAATTTAATTTTGATGTAATAAGAAGCGTACGTTCTCTAACTGTACGTTCTCTAATGCTGCAGTTACATTAAAGTCGTCCAGCTTCTGCCCTTATATAATCTGGTAAAGACAGGTGTATATATACACAGCCAAAATTCTGCCCACATAGATTGGGAGAAACTTATACCCAATGGGATGACAAGGGTTAACTGTAAAACGCCACCAAAACTGCAGCTGGCCGATACTTAGATGATACCAGTCCATTTTCCTGCTATTCTTGATAACAAACTGGCGACAATAGTTGCCATAAACGACAGAACAATTAGTATGAAGTTTAACAACAAAAACAGTACGTTTCTGGACGTCTTAAAGCCGGTGTGAGTACTACTTTCATGCAAGCAGGGCGACACGCGCCACATAACAATCAACATAGCTGTGCGCATCGAGTCGCTTTCTGAGCGCATTTAGGACACCAAGCTAAAGCGTGATCCTAGCCGCCTAACACGACTTCGAACAACATTTAGAAGAACACTTCACTTACCGGACGAAGAGCAACTCGCATGCCCCGTTTCCCTGCCCGTCGGATGACACAGATAACTGTCCGCAGCCTACGTTTAATGGCGTTTATTGTTTGCGGAGGCTGCGGGCCGTGAAAACCGGTCGAGCAGCACGAAAATAGCAGACAGTCGGCGCATTTCCGAGCAGACGAGTACTTTAGAGGGACCGTTCATTATTACACCATGACCAGTCGTGCGTACAGCTGGCTATCTAACATTGTAACGCAGTTTTTATGACAGTCTCCACACTTTGCAAATTACGTTACATATGGAAATAAGCACCTTAGTTACAACTACTGTAAGTATGATAAGATATTAATTAAAAAAATGAGCGCATGATTGTTAGTGAACTGCCTACTTTCAATGTCACAAACAGTTGTGAAAATATTATAATTTTATTCTTTAAAAAACGCTGCTCTGATTTCCATATTATAGAGATCCGCTTAGCCCCACACATGGATGACGGGAGCATGCTTTGCCCTCCCTAGAATGTGATATCGGAATTACTAAACTAGCATAAGAAGTACCATTGTTTGCATAAGCGCCGTCGGTATAGCAAAAGATTTATGGCATGTACTGTACACTTTAATTAAGTCTTTATGGTTATCAAATTGCTTAAAAGTATTGATTGGTTGATTTTTGTTGCATAAGTGTTTTAAATTAAAAATATACTAATATGACTAAACAATCCATTTGATTGTTAAAATGTTCCAGTTACATAACATTTTCGTATATAGACTGGATGCGCTTTGTCCCTATGGTGCGTGTTGCCCCACGTAGCTATTCAAACCGAGAACATTATTTATTTTAAATATTTTATTTATTCCATAGTATGCCCGCGTTAGGATTAACCTTAGGATGAGCTTTATACCTCAATATTACTTGGTTTCTGTGTGGTGACTCATATACGTTATGATTATGAAGTACCAGGTACACAGGCATATTATATATTTATAACACCTTATTCGTTTTACAACCCGGTCCCTGGCTCTGACTGACATCTATACTTTTATATCGTAGTCTGTACACCTTATTTTATAGTTAGTCGTTCATGAATATACACATATGACATAGGCAATCATCCGTGCACATGCTTCACGCACACACATTCCCGTGTGCATGCATGCATGCATACAACGTAATTTAGCAGACATAGCGCCCATTCACCATTCCTATAGAGCGCATATCGAAAACACTGACTGCTCCCTTGATAACTGAATCGTGAAGGTGCGGAGTAGCTTCTCCACGGAGTGTCGAGTAGTTTGCTGTGACGGTGGTCGGTTACCGACTAAAGATGGGATGTCATTGATGGTGCAGTGGAACAGAAAGATAGAAGTTGGACGGGTATTGTTGACAATTTGAAGGTACGATTTTGCCAGGATTTCGCTCAGGCGTTCGTTGTTTTACTAAAGGCGATACCAGGCGAAGTAGTGGGACAGTCCACGGGCACGGCAAAAATCCGGGCCATTGAAGCTGATAAGGTCAGAGCCAGCGGTAGTTGACTGGTTGGAATAGTGTAGTCACTGTATATTTGATACCTAGTCGACGACTCTCTTTCGTCGAAGAGAACACCTGCATCATGAGATATAAACCAGCAACATCATCCACTTTTTAGCATGTAGTTGACGTACAAACAATGACTGTCAGGTAGTCCTTATTGGATATAGCCGGTTGCATGTATGCCTAACCCATGCTAGCTTACTGCTGTGACTGTCACTGTGTAGTGTAACGTTCATATGCCGGTTGACGATTACATTTTCTTATGTGGTATACAATTATTAAAAATCTTAGGACACGTCCTGTTATTCAATATGCAAATACAGGCTGTATATAATGTTCGGTATATCAGGCCAAACATGTTTTCTATAGCCATAAATAATATAATGTGGTGCGTGTGGTGGAAAAGGGTTAAAGTTAAGTGGCCGCGACACCCTAATTGACTGCACAGTAGTACTCCTATCAAGACAACAATTAGATGGGTGTTGTTATAAGACCTTTGATGAAGTTAACATAACACAGTCCAAAGATAATAATGGGCATGGTTTAATAGTATAACTTGTATTACCTTTCTACATGTAATTCAATTAATTGACACATTTTGAAAGTATGCCTATAGTCTGTTTTTTTAACAAAACAATTTTAAGATCTGTCGCTATATACTAAGTCTAGGTTGGCTACATAAAATATCTGAACTTAATCAGTCTCACAGCTATAACACATCTGGTGCAGTTCTGAGGTTCTGTTGTATTAAAATATTATAATTCTGTCATAAAGGCCATAACTGAGATACATGTTCAGACAATACTAATTGAATTAAAGATCTTTACAGTTGCACTAATAATGTGTACACTGGGTCATTTTATAAATGAAAATCCGTATGCACTTGATTTGTCAGAGTTACCAATGATAATGTAGGCTGTGTTGGCTTGGATGCCAATTTATTGGTTGAATATCGCAAAACAATTGTGAGGTATCAACGTTACACTCGCTGATCTACAAATACTTAACATTTAAGTTATTGGATGCGTTACTAAAACACGTTTCTACGAAGGCCTGCAAAACCAATGAACTGTTCAGTAATACGCAAGTGACAACAAGCCAACCACTGATTTATTTCATTGTCTGAGAGCTTTCCGGTGTACCTGCAAAAGTAAATTGACATGTTCCAGTTTTTAATGGCTTTAGGTATATCAGGTGACTTGAGAGTAATTATGTGCAGACAAGTCTCCTCTTGGTCAAGGTTGTACTGGTGGGCTATGCTGAAAGAAAAGCTGATGCTCTCAACTAGACAACTACCAGTACAATTATGTCATGTCTACATTATGCATGTACGAATACATATTCTGAAAAATGTACCACAGCAATTGTGGTGAAATGTGACAATGTTACATTAGCAAGTATTAGACGGACCCCTATGCATAGGTTGCCTACATACTGTTTGCTTATACAGTTGGTTTACAAAATGGGAAAAGTTAAATTGGATGTCATAAAGTTTTAATCTGTTACAAATCCTGAATTGTAAATGTAGTATTCACAGCTCATGGGCATTGTTGTGATGTAAAATCATGTTTGTGCACAACTGTGCAAAAAATAGCAGACCAAACAAGTACATTTGGTCTACCAGAATTTATATATTAAATTAGACAGTTGTATTTCTCATTGGCCAGTTATAAGTTAATGAGTAGAATAAGTTTAAATATTATAAACATCCAGGACTCAGTTTGCATTCTAGGTTCCATTGTTCGACGTGTCAGTATGCCTATGGGAACATTTTCAACAGGCAAAGTAAAGAGGTCATTTTGTGAGAGCATATCAGTATGAATAGAAAATATACAGTAAATAATGCCCGAAACACCTGCGTCAGCCAATCAATCCTGTGTGAATGCTATGATAATGAGACTACTGGTCTTGCACTCAAGGATGTGTTCATGTGTAAATATTACACATGCACAAAATGTGTAAATACTACACACATTGAACAAAACTACTTCACACACACACCCATGTATGCATGCTTGTACACACGCACACGCACACGCACACGCACACGCACACGCACACGCACACGCACACGCACACACACACACACACACACACACACACACACATGCATGCATGCACAGATGCACACATGCACTGAGGCAAATAAATGGTTTATATAGAGCAGCGTTGAAAGTTCATCTCAAGTGCTTTTTGCCGAGATAACCCAGACAGATAAAACAAGGCCTCTAGTCACCAGCCTTCTCTTGTTCTTTCTCCTCTCTCTTTGACGCAGTCAGTGACTGACAGCAGCTACCCTAACTCCACTGCAGTCTTGATTCAATGTTAGACCAGTGTCACTAATCTCTAATTATCTTTTCCAGAGATCCTGCAGTAGCAGTGGCAACCAATGATACACTTGTTTTCAATAATCTGCACTTTAAGCTGCACATCAGTCAACCAACAAGTTATCCAATGATTGGCATACAGGTGTAATCAGTTATAATGATCAAAGTGAATTGTAATCTATATAACCTTGCATTCTATTAATAAATTAGATATAGTATCACACTATAATAAGCTATTCACAAGAACATTACGCAGTAACCCTATATATGTAAATATGATCACTGTGGTTAAACCTCTGTAGAGTGTGTGTGTGTGAAAGTGTGTTTTGGATTCGTATAGTGTGAAAGAAAGTGTATATTATAGTGTTTCTATTACAACAAAGTTTGTGTTATTGCAATAACATAATAACTACTTATTATAGTCTCACATGTAATCTCGGATCATGTGGCACTTCAGCTGCACAGTTCCCAGTCTTGGAGGATAATAGCTCTATCTGTGGCACCAACATTATGATTTGTTGCTTGGCACAGCTGTGCAAACATACAATTGTTAACTTATGATTACCCTCAGGGCTAGAGGAGGTATGTGACCCTTTTTGTTGCTGCTTTATTTTCTTGGGCTTCGAGATAAAATTAGCTATGGACCTGTTCTCACCATCCGTGAGAAGAGCTATAAAATAATATGATTGATAAACAACATCTATCAGTGGCGATCCATTAAAAAGTCCCACAGCCATCTGCTTACTTCATCAGTACAGAAATGGAATGTTGTCCAGTTGGAGTTAGCTATGTGCCTGTAAGGCTGTTGTGTAAGTTGTAAAAACACCAGTAAGATATGATTTAGTATGACTTACTGGCCAAAACTGTGAGCTTACCCTCTGTGTATGTGTAAGCGTATGAATGTTCAACATAAAACACACCCAGCAAACAACTGAGCCTTCGCATTCATGACTCGACTCCATTGTGTTCACATGGGGTGATTCGCTGACCCCATCAATGCAAAAATAAATGTTTCCGCAGGTTTATGTTGCTGAATTGTATGGAAGTATGTTACCTACATGTACTACAATGTCTACCCATCTGGGAGGAATGTACTCACAGTAATACAGTGACTCTGGTGGTTGATTCATTGATAGAGCTGTTGCCAGGTTCTTGCAGGGGTATTTAGTTACAAGAGCCAGGGACATTTCCTGTGAATAAGGGGCTCACAATTTAGGCTCAGAAATGTAGTACATATTTAATCATATCATAATCATGTAAATTTTGAATGGAAAAGGTCAAGACTTCAAAGTTACCAGAGACTAGTTGACTGTTGTTTATATTCATGAGTACTACAGAGAAATATAAGTAACTAACAGTGTATCTTAAAATAAAGATGATATGTGGGAGCTCATTAGATCCATTGCATTATAATATAATCAGTAGCGCTTATCAAAATAACTACATAATAATACTGACTACATACACTGTATTAGGAATGACATGACTTGGTCTTTTTGATGACTTAATACAACTTTTTAGTTGAATTAGCTTCTTTTTATTAGCAGCAGATAATCATTTAACCACATTAATGAAGCTGGTATTACAATGAATATTATTGATAATCCTAGTGAATCCCACCTATTTGAATTTACAAATACACTGAAGCAATAGAAAGTCTCTTCGTGAATTTATTTTGTAGAATAAATTCCATCAATAAAAGTCTACTTAGATTAACATGTGCACCTGATTCAATGTGGTAGTAGGACGTCTCTACTTACAGTTATTTTGTTGAGCAAAAGCATGGTCCTGTGGTAATGGACCAGGCCTGAGTAAACTTACCATTAATTGAAGCACTGTTCATTCAGTCTGTCCAAAGATGAAGTTTGCTGAACCATCAACACAACTCGTCTGCTTTCCTCATATATCCTGCTTGTTTACGTCGTTAATGGTGTACACAGGCTACGGTTACATTCTAGCAAGTAACATACTGGTCAGCTTCACACACCTCAGATCATTAACATGCTCACAGAGTCCTTAAAGCACTATCCATGGTAAGTTGTCATGACTTTTTTGTGATGTTATGTACAATTTTAGCACATTAGGGTAACTTATTGAAAGTGCAAACTGTAATCGTGTTGTTATATTGTATGTGGTCTTATTCATTGCATCTGAGCGGGGTATGTTGATTCATCCAGTGCGGTGGAACAAGGATAATGAAGAATACATATTATGTGCCATGTTTCTGAACAAGTTACCATGTGTCTATAATTAAAGCAGAACATTGCTACATATTGCATACACTTGGCGTATGAAATGAAATAAATATTTATCTGTTGTTTTCCCTTTGTTACATACTTTAATTGTGTTCAGATTAGAGCATACATCAAAAATGACACTTCTTCAGAACACTGTTAGTTTCTGTTTTCCAGATTAACCACCATGAACATTTTAATTTCTTCAGTTACGTATCTCCTCCAGCTGTTTTAGTCTACATGGTTTTTTCCATGTTGGTTCCAGTCAAAGGCTTTTCTTGTAACATTTGAAGTTTAGCAGTATTGTTTTATCCTTGTCATGAGCTCTGCCTGTGTCTGTGGTCTTGTTGTTGCTTCTTTGATTGACCAGTATTTGTCCATGCAGTGATTCAGTGTGTAAGACAGAATGAAAGAATCAGCACACGTTTTATGCAGTCATAATTGTTTATCCTCAAGTTTTATTATTCTACTTAGTAAATGTTTCTGCGCCTATTCTTCTACCAGCCATTATCCCACATAGGGTTGTGTGTTGTGAAGCAATAGAGCTCCACAAGTCAAACAGTGCATGTGTTTTGCTAAGGGAAAGTTTGGATTACCACCTCCTGGGGCATGTCGTTATGTAACCAGGCTTCTGTTGATTGATTGACTGCTGAAGCTAATCTTGTGTGATTCACTTACATGGATATTGACAGTGTGCAGATGTAAGGTCCTTTTGTTGAGTTGTAGCAGATGGTAATAATCGCAGAACTGGTATCACAAGTGGCTGCTGACTGCAATGCCAATGCTTCCTGGAAGAACTAAGTGCGTAAACAGTTTCGCATTGGAAGCAAATGATCACTTAGTCAAATAAACATCCAACTTCCTAAATGGTTTAAATGGAAAATCCTGTTTGTTTCCTGTTAATAGAATCTCTGTGTGGTTTCAGAAAGAGTGGTCAGGGAAGGAGGTTAATGTTATCTTCCTATATGCCAAGTCAGTGAATGTATTATCTCTTAATATTCAATTCTTTAGTACAGGTGTATATAAAATGTAATAACATGTATGACAGTTTATACTGTTCATTGTGTGTTTTGAGATTGATTTTTGAAAGTAATCTGGTAATTTTGTTAAATTATGACATTATTTGGGTCTATGGTTGGGTTAGTATATTTAAATATTTTCTCTGGATTATTTGTACAAGGTTTGCATAATTGTCTATTACATATTTAACCAAACTTTAATTTATGTTGTAGTGAAGTTCAATTAATTCACATATATCCTAATACTTACTACCTTTCCGTATTTCATTCATGGTGCATGGTACTAATCTTGGACGACAGCCAAATCATGGGAGGGCATGTGTTGTGTGGATGGTCTCAGTGTAATTAATTTAGACAGACTTTTTATGCCAAGCCTGTACATTCTAAGCGACTGGGAGGTCATGCCAGCAACTCAACACCTGTAGTGGTTTCATGAATATTAGTCACTGAACAAACGTGAGGAATATTATTCACTGAACAAGCATGAGAACATTGTTTTTGGGGAGTTTATTATTTCACAAGTGACACAACCTGTTCTCTCCTTGCACAAACACAAACGTACCACTGCTACAAATAAATATATCTGATTAAGGAGAGATGCATAAGTATGTGTCTACTGTATATGCATATTTAATGCTTCCATTGTGGTTACAAGTCTACAAGGGTGGGACTTCTGGATGCGCCAAAGAAACTATTTATTTATCATCAGTAATTATAAATGAGCTCATTGCCTGAAGGAAGATTTATTTATTTATTGCACACTTTTGTATTAGTAATTTCAGTAATTTAATGTTCAGCAGCACACCCCTTCTATATGTTACCAAATGATAAGGTTGATCGACATGTCCCCAGGTAGATGATAAAATGCTGCTATGATTGGCCCCCATATACACGTAGTACATTTAAAGTGGTGTCTGTTTAGCAGTATCTTGAGCTAATCTGGTGAAAACAATTTAGTACTAGGAGGATAATCATTACCATGCCAGTATCACCTAGTTAAGCATTTAGTTATCTTTTTACTCTCAATAACATCAGTACACATGACAAAAAACTCTCCAGGTACGGGAGCTTCCAGATGTAGATTATAATTTTATATTTTGTTTATAATTATATAGTGTAAAGTACTTTGCAAAACACTAAATGTAGGCAACTATGTGCAGGAAATGTTTTTTGCCAGTCACATTTTTTATGAAGTTAACTCGTATACTGTACAAACTGATACAAGTCAGTTGATATGTGTTTTATGAACTGAAATAAACTACAAACACATGTGACACCCATGTTTAATGCATAACTGACAACATCTATGTTTTGTAATATTTTTTGCTCCTTAATTTTTTACCCAACCAGTTCTGTTTCTACCCGTCCTCGTGAGATTCATTCATATAATGGGTGGATGGGTCTTGGCATAAAGCTATGACACACACACATACATGTATGTATATTTCTGGGTTTCACTCTGGGTGGCCAATTATCACTGGTAATCCATACCTGATCGACTGTGGGATAATTCTTGGTAATGTACATTGGGCCCCTGGTGAGAAGTTATAGATTTGGTGTTGACACGATACATATTCATGGCTCAATAGATTAAGATTTAGTCTGCAAGTTGTGGACGCTACAACACTTCACCTGTCAGTAGAGTGCCAGGGCTGTTTAGTTGAACAAACAGTGTACACAGTGTACCCAATCTCAGACTGACCTGTCCAGTCTCAGACTGACCACCTGCTGTGGTACAGTATGTGGTCTCATACTCTACTGTCCACAGTTTATTCTGGACAGTGAACTTTACTGACCTCAGTGTTGGAGGTGGGGATCACCTCAATGTGTCTGCACCAGTAGAAAAGCAATGCTCAGTGCATAGTCTGTAGATGATAATCAGTGTCGGTATTTAAGTGGTTTTGTAAATAACATGGATTATAAAGTAGTATGCCAACAGAGACATCTGTAACAGTATGATGGATACACTTTGTGTGTGTGTGCGTGTGCGTGTGTGCATGCATGCGTGCACGTGCGTGTGTGCATGTGCGTGCATGTATGCATAAATGTGCATGCCTGCATGAATGTGCAAGCTTGCATGCATGAATGTGCATGCATGCATGGCAGTGGTGAAGAATCACAGCAAAACATGCAAAGATCTTTTTTTCAGTTTAGCAGTCTGCCACATTCTGTATTTTGTTCATGACTGATATTACACTAAGAGCAACACAACCCATAAATGTCAATGTTTTGAACACTTTAATTTTACTGATGATATATTTCTCTTAACCTTGGCCGGCTCTCACAGATATATGATATAATTGTGATAATATTTTCTCCAGTTCTGGGAGACTGCACGGATTTAAAACATATGTTAACATAATCATACATTAGGCACATGACGCCTCTATTTATATTTGTGATGCCAGCAAAGAGCATTTCTACACAGCAGTGTCATTTGATAACCAGTAAGATTTTCTCAAGTTCACAGCAACGCAGTTTTTAAAGGCAACGATTTGTATAATTGATTTCTCAGCTTCCATGACCGTATAATTGGTATTTATGTTGGCGTGAAAAAACTAATGACCTCATCTTACATGATCCACCTGTTGAATTATTTCTAGTTGCAGATTAGCAGTGCTTTTTAACTTAAACATAGCCAGATGTTACACATCATTATTATAAGCTAAGTGGCGCTGACGTTTCTCAGTAAATCACCCATGAGTGGAAGATTGAGTGATGTGGAGACCAGAGAGGTGTCTTCAAATCTACATTAGCAACAGGTTGGTCTGTGGCCTTTACACAGTCAAACTAACACTTTGCTAACCATTAATCATTTATTTGTTTCAAAGTGTAATTACATTTGGGAGTCCCCATGGAAAAGGCTGGTCCTGGATTCGGCAGTTTAAAAATTTGTCCTAAGGTATTCGTACCGCATTAATCAACTGCAGACTGTCACAGCTTTTTCTACAACATTCATACAGGTTATTAATTTATGAATGTAAATGAAGGCAAGAGACAGCGTTATAGAGACAGGTCATGTTACCATCAGAACATGCCTGGAGGCAGTAATAATGTTCATTACTCACATGAATGTATTGTACAGTGGTAATGTTCATTACTCACATGAATGTACTTCAGTGCTTCAAACCAGTGTGACTCATTTCCATGTCAATGTTCTGCCCTTATATGTTAGAACTAACTGAATCAGACATGGTTTATGTGATCAGTAAGTTCATGGTAAGGAACTAGTAGTACCACTAGTAGTACCCCTGGTAGTACCCCTAGTAGTACCCCTATTAGTACCACTAGTAGTACCCCTGGTAGTACCCCTGGTAGTACCCCTAGTAGTACCCCTATTAGTACCACTGGTAGTACCACTAGTAGTACCCCTGGTAGTACCCCTGGTAGTACCCCTAGTAGTACCCCAATTAGTACCACTGGTAGTACCCCTGGTAGTACCCATGGTAGTTGCATGTTGTAAAATTATCTTCTAATATTTATTCTCACAAACATGGTACAATTTTGTGTCAAAGCTTGTTCTTTTTGAAGATTATACAACAATAATTGAAGTGTTGGTGAGTCTGACATATATTGCAGATATTACTAATTGAAACATTAATCAAATGTAACTTTATGTGTTTTATTAAAAGAAAGGGAGTAGTTGCTCAATATTCAAAGAATCCGACATAACACACCTGCTTAAAAACTGTTGTATAATAAAAATTATAGTTAGGTTGCAAAAAGAATGCCTGAAAAGTTGCACCACTTTCACATATGTACTCAGACATGAAAACACCTGAGATCTTCAGAAGCAGACAGCCATAAGTGAACATTATAAGATCAGCTTTCGTCTTATTCTCCTTTGCTTTCACTGAGATACTTGTATTACCATCCAGTGGATGCCCAGTAATGATCTCCTGGCTGTCTCTCAGGTATTATTGATCAAAACTGCCACACCTGATGGCAGCTGTGTCATGATGGTGGACAGTAGGTCACGGTTGAATGACCCACTGTCACGCATGACTGAATGAGTCATCCTTAAGGCAGTTGCTGAACAGGCGCCCATCTATCCTCCCACACTGTGTTCATTCAACCGTCACAGGTGGAGGGGAAACTGAGTCATACTCAGGGGTAAAGAGGGCACATAAGATGCTGTATTTCTCTCAAACACAGTCAGCCTGAGTCACATTTTTAAAGTGTAATTACCTGTTCTCGATTACACTAGTCATAGGTAGGAATATTGTAAAAATTCCTGCCGTAAACATTATTGTAACACAGCTGTTTTCTAACTGCTGTCTTCAGTTATGATTGTAAGTGTGATTGGGTTCAGTACATCTCGAATCGTTAAAAATATATTTAAATATTTAATTTAAATATTTAAACGTGACTTTCGAGCTCTGTGGCAGAGTAGTTAGAGTGGTGAACAGTCTTGACAGTGGGTTTTAATTATCTTACTGTCATTTTTAAGATGGATTATGGTACAAACGTAATAATTATTCTGGGTGCCGCAACACAGGTGTTAGAGCAATGAATGATTTGGTTCACCCCACAAAGCATCAGTGTCTGTGTGTGTGTGTGTGCGTGCGTGCGTTGAGTTGAGTTGAAGTCAGGTTGAATACGTCTCACAGGGAGTGAAGTATAAATTGCTTTGACTACTTCTATGGACAAACTAAATATATATATATATATATATATATATATATATAATATATATATATAAACATGCACTCTGTCTTTATATCTTAGCAGGATATTGATGAATGAAATAGTTCCATTCATGGTTTATTTTATCTGCAGGTAGGCTGGTACAGCCGACTGGAAGAATAATATTTGCTTTTACCTACTGACAAAAATAACAAACTTGGCTCATAGCTCATCTAGGGTATGCAAACAGAAAGGTTCAGAAGGTCAGGGGTCACCTGGAGGGAATTTTGATTTGTTTATTGAATTTTACATTTGAAAACAATCTTGACATTTCTCAAATATTATTGCACTGTAATTATTGCTACAATTTACAATTATATTACCGTGATATATTACAATAAACATGTTTATTATGCAGTTATAGCAGTGCATTAAACCATGTGGGTTTGGAATTTGTATTTTTGCCTCAGTAGACAGTGAGTAGCTTATACACCTGTATATAGCTTCTGTGCTGGGCAACATGAGTCAGTCTACCACAAAATTTGCCATTCAGAAAAAGATATTGCATTTGGTGTCACTGCGTGGGAGCAGTAAGGGACACAACAGCGGGACCACAAAAGGTTGGTTGGCAGTGACTAGCCCACATGAAATGTCTAGCTCCCCTCATCAACTTGGTCAGGTGGAAAATTACCATCAATCAGTCTGAGGGCACCCTTTGACAATGACTCCATTATTCACTGGGCCTGTTTTTGCCTCATACGGTCACGGCTAAGAAGTGTCATGAATACTGAGTATATGGCCCACTGTTTACATGATCCTGCACATTTTTCAATTTTGATACCAAACACAAAACAATTTATTCTGGTATTTTAGTTTTCTTTTGTAAGAGCTGCTAGGTTTGGAAGAAGGAAATTCAGATTGTTCTGATTCACAAAATAAAAAGGTTATTATCACATATGTGGCATATTATTACATAAATTGTACAAATGTTAAGAATTTGTTGTGTAATGTTGAATCTCACCAAATATACTCTATGTTTTAGGTTGCTGACTTGAAGATGGGCGTCCTTTTCTTCCAAGTCTTTCTTTGTGGCATCATCCTTCAGACAGGTGCGTAATGAGAACACTTGCTGCCACCTAATGACAAGTAGTGACACTATGTAGTGTCGTCTAGTGACAAGTGATTGTTCTGTGACACAGGGAGACATGGCATTGCTTATACCAATAGTCATGCTGTTTGCTATACCTACTGATCATTAGTTACAGTCATATCGTTGGTCATGTTATTAACAGTCATATCACCAGTCATTTTAAGTCATATCACTGACCATACATACAGGTCATATTTACAGTCATATTGACAGTCATATTAATGTCATACTAAGTCATAACTGGCCATACCTACTGGTCATTATAACAGTTACATTATTGGTAATTTTCAGTCATATTATAGGCCATATTTACAGTCATATCAATGGACTGATTAATGACTGATTGTATTAACGTATTCACTGGTCATTTTAAGTCACACCATTGGTCATATCAACAGTCGCATCACTGGTCATACTTAACAGTCATATCGCTGATCTTTTTAATAAGTCATGTCACTGGTCATATCTACCAGTACTGATTGTCTTAACAGTCATATCATTGACACCTCTGGCTGTACCAAAAGGTGAACCAACGGTTGTACCAATAGCACTATAAATACCACTGTACCACTGGTCATATTAATGATTGTCTGACTGATTTGTGCCATTGGCTGTACCAGTGGTCATGCTGGTGGCTGTACCATAGGTCATAGTAACAGTTGTATCATTGGTTTACTGTTAAATGGACCAGTGATTGCAGTATCACTAGTTACACCAATAGTTGTACAACTGGTTGTAGCTGTAATTATCACTGTTTTTACAACAGCTCATCACCCACTGATGCAAGTGATAAATCAGTTCTTTTAGCAGGAGAATATGATGTGGTCCAGCTGTTAAAATAGGTTAACAACATCCATGTGGACCTATGTATCTGGGCATCAGGGCCTACATATGTGGGTCCATGTATCTGATATCTGGGCCTATATCTGGGCATATGTATTTGGTATCTGGGCCTACATATCTGGGCCCATGTATCTGATATCTGGGCCTACATATCTACATATACATGTATGCCTGAAACCCAGGACTGCCACGTCTTGGCATACACAATTTCTATCTATACTTAGCTGAGACTACTGACATCCACTGCTTACTGTCTTCACAAGGCCAGCATCATCCTGTGACCCAGTAGATGGACACGGGCAAGGTTGTCCCAAACTGGCTCTCCCAAGCCATGGGTCCCTTGCACTCTCAGGCCATGGGTCCCTGGCTCTCAGTCCACGGGTCCCTGGCTCTCCCAGGCCACGGGTCCCTGGCTCTCCCAAGCCATGGGTCCCTGGCTCTCAGTCCCTGGCTCTCAGTTCATGGGTCCCTGGCTCTCAGTCCCTGGTCCCTGGCTCTCAGTTCATGGGTCCCTGGCTCTCCCAGGCCACGGGTCCCTGGCTCTCTCAGGACATGGGTCCCTGGCTCTCCCAAGCCATGGGTCCCTTGCACTCTCAGGCCATGGGTCCCTGGCTCTCAGTCCATGGGTCCCTGGCTCTCCCAGGCCACGGGTCCCTGGCTCTCCCAAGCCATGGGTCCCTTGCACTCTCAGGCCATGGGTCCCTGGCTCTCAGTCCATGGGTCCCTGGCTCTCCCAGGCCACAGGTCCCTGGCTCTCCCAAGCCATGGGTCCCTTGCACTCTCAGGCCATGGGTCCCTGGCTCTCAGCCATGGGTCCCTGGCTCTCCCAGGCCACGGGTCCCTGGCTCTCCCAAACCATGGGTCCCTGGCTCTCTCAGGCCATGGGTCCCTGGCTCTCCCAGCCATGGGTCCCTGGCTCTCCCAGGCCATGGGTCCCTGGCTCTCCCAACCATGGGTCCCTGGCTCTCTCAGGCCATGGGTCTCTGGCTCTCAGTCCCTGGTCCCTGGCTCTCAGTTCATGGGTCCCTAGCTCTCCCAGTCTATGGGTCCCTGGCTCTCTCAGGACATGGGTCCCTGGCTCTTTTAATCCACAGGTCCCTAGCTCTCCCAGTCCAAGGGTCCCTAGCTCTGTCAGGAAGGCCAGGACGTTGAGTAAGTACAATGTTAGTAATTAGCCAGGCTGGGGGGAAAACAACAGCCACTTCCACCACCCAGGGGAACATGGACTCACTGCTTGGGTGATACAGTCTAACATGTAGTTAACACAAACAGCCACTGTGGTACAGTATTTTTACCTGAGCCACAGGGGTACACCTTCCCAGTGGACCCAGTGTGGGCAGGTGTCTGTGTCCTAGAGGCAGACACGTAAACACTTCTAGATTAACCTTAGTCCTACACTCCGGATCTGCAATGACCGCTTTGTAGGGCATATCCAGTGATGTGCAACAAAGTTGACAAATTCATTTCAAGTCAAGATTTGAAAACTAAATATGTATTTTGTGAATTGGGATGTTATATAATTTTGGAAAGTATGACAATCAGCGAGCAAAATGAGCTGTACTGTATTACACTGACGACTTGTACACTGGTCTTGCTCCGGTTTTATTCTGTAATTTTTATTATCACTGGCAGTCAAGTATCGATATAAAATAATACTGCTGTCATGGTCAGTTTCATTGTTAAGTTTGCCAACATCGTAGTTTTTAACATAATCATCATCCAATATAGTTTCATCACCAAAACTATCAAATAAGCCATCTAAAACATATGATGGCAAATCACTGGTTGAAATACTGCCTTCTGCCATTGTAGCCACTGTAGTTTTGGATAATCCATCTTCAAAAACCGAGAAAATCTGTAATCTATTATTGAGCAATAATAAACATCAATGACTGAAATATAGAATTAAATAATTTGGTCTACCGTACAGGCGTACACAAGTGGCTCCACCCAGTGGATAATTATAAGTTAAAACACTTTGAATAGCAAAGCTTGCTAAAATCTCAATAGCAGCCTACCATACCAAAGTGTCATTAGCGGCATCCCGTATGGAAATGGATAAGGACAAAAAAGTGGCTGAAAATGTACATGCCTGCTCTCTATCTTATCAATAATTTTGACATTAATACAATGACACAGCAGGATTAAGTTATATGTTTAGTGTCATCTTCACAGATTAAGTATTGTACTGCAAAAAATACATCGTCTATGTTAGATCAGTTGAAAATATTACACAATTATGCCATCATTAAAAAAACTTAATTTATGACAAGGTGTATACGTCCACCTTACATCTATGGTGCATCCAGCTATCTATGAGAATTTTGTTACTGCTTGTTGACTTTGAGATTGACTAACACTATTAATTTCTTTTGATGCACATCTGAGCTACCTAGGTTTCATCTGTGTATATATTCGTTTTATTAATTAATTATATTATTTAATATTATGCAATTTAAAAATCAGTCACTGCTCAGAAGAGCGGGTAGTTGAACTACTAATTTTAGTGCCTGGGTAATAATATAAATTGTTTAAATCGATATATTATGTAGCCAATGTAGAGTTCCAGTAAACGTTTGTGGTATTAATGTTTTTAGGTGTCTATGCTGCGAATCAGCGCCCGAGGTTCATCAATGACATGAATGGGCTGACTCTAAGGGAGGACACACCAGTGGGTGAGTGCTGACAGGGTTCTCTTATACCTCTGACTGAGGGAGGACACACCAGTGGGTGAGTGCTGACAGGGTTCTCTTATCCTTTGACTCTGAGGGAGGACACCAGTGGGTGAGTGCTGACAGGGTTCTCTTATACCTCTGACTCTGAGGGAACACCAGTGGGTGAGTGCTGACATGGTCTCTTATACCTCTTTGGGGGGCATCCAGTGTGAGTTGACAGGTTCTTTAACCTCTGATCTGAAGAACCAGTGGGTAGTGCTGACAGGGTTCTCTTATACTTCTGACTCTGAGGGAGGACAACCAGTGGGTGAGTGCTGACAGGGTTCTCTTATACCTCTGACTCTGAGGGAGGACACCAGTGGGTGAGTGCTGACAGGGTTTTTTCTTATCCCTCTGACTCTGAGGGACGACACCAGTGGGTGAGTGCTGACAGGTTCTCTTATACCTCTGACTCTGAGGAGGACAACATGGGTGAGTGCTGACAGGTTCTTTATACCCTGACTCTGAGGAGGCACACCAGTGGGTGAGTGCTGACAGGGTTCTCTTATACCTCTGACTCTGAGGGAGGACACCAGTGGGTGAGGCTGACAGTGTTCTCTTATACCTCTGACTCTGAGGGACGACACCAGTGGGTGAGTGCTTGACAGGTTCTCTTATACCTCTGACTCTGAGGAGGACACCAGTGGGAGATGCTGAATTCTCTTATACCTCTGACTCTGAGGTAGGACACCAGTGGGTGAGTGTGACATTCTCTTATACCTCTGACCTGAGGGAGGACACCAGTGGGTGAGTGCTGACAGGGTTCTCTTATACCTCTGACTGAGGGAGGACACCAGTTGAGTGCTGAAGGGTTCTCTTATACCTCTCACTCTGAGGGAGGACAACCAGTGGGTGAGTGGACAGGGTTCTCTTATACCCTGACTCTGAGGGAGGACACCAGTGGGTGAGTGCTGACAGGGTTCTCTTATACCTCTCACTCTGAGGATGACACATTGGTGCTGACAGGTTCTCTTATACCTCTCACCGGGAGGGAAGACACCAGTGGGTGAGTGCTGACAGGGTTCTCTTATACCTCTGACTCTGAGGGATGACACCAGTGGGTGAGTGCTGACAGGGTTCTCTTATACCTCTGACTCTGAGGGAGAAACCCCAGTGGGTGAGTGCTGACAGGGTTCTCTTATACCTCTGACTCTGAGGGAGGACACCAGTGGGTCAGTGCTGACAGGGTTCTCTTATACCTCTGACTCTGAGGGAGGACACCAGTGGGTGAGTGCTGACAGGGTTCTCTTATACCTCTGACTCTGAGGGAGGACACCAGGGGTGAGTGCTGACAGGGTTCTCTTATACCTCTGACTCTGAGGGAGGACACCATGGGTGAGTGCTGACAGGGTTCTCTTATACCTCTCACTCTGAGGGGGGACACCAGGGTGAGTGCTGACAGGTTCTCTTATACCTCTGACTCTGAGGGAGGACACCATGGGTGAGTGCTACAGGGTTCTCTTATAACCTCTGACTCTGAGGGATGACACCATGGGTGAGTGCTGACAGGTTTCTCTTATACCTCTGACTCTGAGGGAGACATCAGTGGGTGAGTGCTGACAGGGTTCTCTTATACCTCTGACTCTGAGGGACGACACCAGTGGGTGAGTGCTGACAGGGTTCTCTTATACCTCTGACTCTGAGGGAGGACACCAGTGGGTGAGTGCTGACAGGGTTCTCTTATACCTCTGACTCTGAGGGAGGACACCAGTGGGTGAGTGCTGACAGGGTTCTCTTATACCTCTGACTCTGAGGGAGGACACCAGTGGGTGAGTGCTGACAGGGTTCTCTTATACCTCTGACTCTGAGGGAGGACACCAGTGGGTGAGTGCTGACAGGGTTCTCTTATACCTCTGACTCTGAGGGAGGACACACCAGTGGGTGAGTGCTGACAGGGTTCTCTTATACCTCTGACTCTGAGGGAGGACACCAGTGGGTAGTGCTGACAGGGTTCTCTTATACCTCTGACTCTGAGGGAGGACACCAGTGGGTGAGTGCTGACAGGGTTCTCTTATACCTCTGACTCTGAGGGAGGACACCAGTGGGTGAGTGCTGACAGGGTTCTCTTATACCTCTGACTCTGAGGGAGGACACCAGTGGGTGAGCGCTGGCTGGGTTCTCTTGTACCTCTGACTCTGAGGGAGGAGACACCAGTGGGTGAGTGCTGACAAGGTTCTCTTATACCTCTGACTCTGAGGGAGGACACCAGTGGGTGAGTGCTGACAGGGTTCTCTTATACCTCTGACTCTGAGGGAGGACATCAGTGGGTGAGTGCTGACAGGGTTCTCTTATACCTCTGACTCTGAGGGAGGACACACCAGTGGGTGAGTGCTGACAGGGTTCTCTTATACCTCTGACTCTGAGGGAGGACATCAGTGGGTGAGTGCTGACAGGGTTCTCTTATACCTCTGACTCTGAGGGAGGACACACCAGTGGGTGAGTGCTGACAGGGTTCTCTTATACCTCTGACTCTGAGGGAGGACACCCAGTGGGTGAGTGCTGACAGGGTTCTCTTATACCTCTGACTCTGAGGGAGGACACCCAGTGGGTGAGTGCTGACAGGGTTCTCTTATACCTCTGACTCTGAGGGAGGACACACCAGTGGGTGAGTGCTGACAGGGTTCTCTTATACCTCTGACTCTGAGGGAGGACACCAGTGGGTGAGTGCTGACAGGGTTCTCTTATACCTCTGACTCTGAGGGAGGACACACCAGTGGGTGAGTGCTGACAGGGTTCTCTTATACCTCTGACTCTGAGGGAGGACACCAGTGGGTGAGTGCTGACAGTGTTCTCTTATACCTCTGACTCTGAGGGACGACACCAGTGGGTGAGTGCTGACAGGGTTCTCTTATACCTCTGACTCTGAGGGAGGACACCAGTGGGTGAGTGCTGACAGGGTTCTCTTATACCTCTGACTCTGAGGTAGGACACACCAGTGGGTGAGTGCTGACAGGGTTCTCTTATACCTCTGACTCTGAGGGAGGACACCAGTGGGTGAGTGCTGACAGGGTTCTCTTATACCTCTGACTCTGAGGGAGGACACCAGTGGGTGAGTGCTGACAGGGTTCTCTTATACCTCTGACTCTGAGGGAGGACACCAGTGGGTGAGTGCTGACAGGGTTCTCTTATACCTCTGACTCTGAGGGAGGACACCAGTGGGTGAGTGCTGACAGGGTTCTCTTATACCTCTGACTCTGAGGGAGGACACCAGTGGGTGAGTGCTGACAGGGTTCTCTTATACCTCTGACTCTGAGGGAGGACACCAGTGGTGAGTGCTGACAGGGTTCTCTTATACCTCTGACTCTGAGGGACGACACCAGTGGGTGAGTGCTGACAGGGTTCTCTTATACCTCTGACTCTGGGGGTAGGACACCCAGTGGGTGAGTGCTGACAGGGTTCTCTTATACCTCTGACTCTGAGGGAGGACACCAGTGGGTGAGTGCTGACAGGGTTCTCTTATACCTCTCACTCTGAGGGATGACACCAGTGGGTGAGTGCTGACAGGGTTCTCTTATACCTCTGACTCTGAGGGAGGACACCAGTGGGTGAGTGCTGACAGGGTTCTCTTATACCTCTGACTCTGAGGGAGGACACCAGTGGGTCAGTGCTGACAGGGTTCTCTTATACCTCTGACTCTGAGGGAGGACACCAGTGGGTGAGTGCTGACAGGGTTCTCTTATACCTCTGACTCTGAGGGAGGACACCAGTGGGTGAGTGCTGACAGGGTTCTCTTATACCTCTGACTCTGAGGGAGGACACCAGTGGGTGAGTGCTGACAGGGTTCTCTTATACCTCTGACTCTGAGGGAGGACACCAGTGGGTGAGCGCTGGCTGGGTTCTCTTGTACCTCTGACTCTGAGGGAGGACACCAGTGGGTGAGTGCTGACAGGGTTCTCTTATACCTCTGACTCTGAGGGAGGACACCAGTGGGTGAGCGCTGGCTGGGTTCTCTTATACCTCTGACTCTGAGGGAGGACACCAGTGGGTGAGTGCTGCCAAGGGTTTTTTTCTAGGTAGGTTTTGGGAAGCTCACGATGGTGTGGTGGTTAGCACATCTGTCTATCACACCACCGCCCTGAATTCAATACCGTCCTCCTTTTACTGCACAAGCAGGACAACCGACATACTTAGTTAATCTGCTACATTTCTCTAGGACCCTTAGATCATCTATTTCCAAATAATGTTTTGTTCCTAAAACTAAGTGCAACTGCACTTTCTGTGTAGCTGCGACAACAATGTGGAATAAATTCCCCATTACAATTAAATCTTCTGAAACTAGCAATCTTTGATAAAATATGTTTGTTTGAAATTGCTTATCCACCATAAATATTTGGCAGTCTCATGCTCCAATGAAGGCAAATGTCACCATTTTTAATTATGCCAAATGATTTTGTTTGTTGTACTCCTGGGCTTGAATTTTTAAGGATATAGTGCTACAACTATTATTATTATTATATCCGGACAGAACAGTCATGATATTTGGTGTAGAAACCTGGCTCTCAACACTGGGGACTGTGTTTCTTTTGTGACTCGGGGACCACGTTAAATGTCAGTCCCGTCTCAGGATGGCAGTTGAAAGAACCACTGAGGACAACAAAGACCACCCTCAGTATCAGCACACAAGCTGTGCACGTGGATCTCAAATTCATTTCTGAACAGAAAATCTGCATTTTTCTGCACTTCTCACAATTTATTCAAATCTATCGAAGTGTTTTACTGCAATATATACACATATGTTTTGATTTACATTAATTTTGATCTTTTTAGCAGTTTTTGTAGTCATGAAAACATGCTTTATGAGAGTTTTGTGTTTCAGGGACAAGCGTGTACAAGTTGACTGCTCGAGATGACGATGGAGACCCCTTTGTTTTTGGCATCGAGGCTGACATGTTTGAAATTAGAGACCCTCGGTCTGGCGACGTCTACCTCACTCAGAAGCTCGATTACGAGGTGACATGTCATAGATATCATTGACTTCATTGGCCCACTCCATTCATACCATGTTTATTTAGCGTCTGGATAAATCGTTTTTAAATGTCCAATGAACATCAGTGGAATCATTATTTTTAAGAACAGTTGATCATACTTGTCATAGCGAAACTAACTGAGCTTATTTCATTCAGTTCTCCATGTGGTTATACTCTAACGACCATTATTTCATACGTCATCAATTTTTTTACTTTTGGTTAGCAGACACAAGATGTTTTATTTTAGGTGTCTGAATGCATAATGTTCTCTCAAGCCCTGTGTTGTTCTCTCATGCCCTGTGTTATTTTCACATGCCCTGTGTTGTTCTCATCTCACATGCCCTGTGTTCTCTCATGCCCTGTGTTGTTCTCTCATGCCCTGTGTTGTTCTCATGCCCTGTGTTGTTCTCTCATGCCCTGTGTTGTTCTCTCATGCCCTGTGTTGTTTTCTCATGCCCTGTGCTGTTCTCGCATGCCCTGTGTTCTTCTCTCGTGCTTTGTGTTCTTCTCTTGTGCCCTGTGTTCTTCTCTTGTGCCCTGTGTTCTTCTCTCATGCCCTGTGTTGTTCTCTCATGCCCTGTGTTGTTCTCTCATGCCCTGTGTTCTTCTCTCATGCCCTGTGTTCTTCTCTCATGCCCTGTGTTGTTCTCTCATGCCCTGTGTTCTTCTCTCATGCCCTGTGTTGTTCTCTCATTCCCTGTGTTCTTCTCTCATGCCCTGTGTTCTTCTCTCATGCCCTGTGTTCTTCTCTGATGCCCTGTGTTCTTCTCTCATGCCCTGTGTTCTTCTCTCATGCCCTGTGTTCTTCTCTCATTCCCTGTGTTCTTCTCTCATGCCCTGAGTTCTTCTCTCATGCCCTGTGTTGTTCTCTCATTCCCTGTGTTCTTCTCTCATGCCCTGTGTTGTTCTCTCATGCCCTGTGTTCTTCTCTCATGCCCTGTGTTCTTCTCTGATGCCCTGTGTTCTTCTCTCATGCCCTGTGTTGTTCTCTCATGCCCTGTGTTCTTCTCTCATGCCCTGTGTTGTTCTCTCATTCCCTGTGTTCTTCTCTCATGCCCTGAGTTCTTCTCTCATGCCCTGTGTTGTTCTCTCATGCCCTGTGTCTGTGTTGTTCTCTCGTGACCTGTGTTGTTCTCTCATGCCCTGGTGTTCTTCTCTCATGCCCTGTGTTGTTCTCTCATGCCCTGTGTTGTTCTCTCATGCCCTGTGTTGTTCTCTCATGCCCTGTGTTGTTCTCTCATGTCCTGTGTTGTTCTCTCATGCCCTGTGTTGTTCTCTCATGCCCTGTGTTCTCTCATGCCCTGTGTTGTTCTCTCATGCCCTGTGTTCTCTCATGCCCTGTGTTGTTCTCTCATGTCCTGTGTTGTTCTCTCATGCCCTGGTGTTCTTCTCTCATGCCCTGTGTTGTTCTCTCATGCCCTGTGTTGTTCTCTCATGCCCTGTGTCGTTCTCTCATGCCCTGTGTTCTTCTCTCATGCCCTGTGTTGTTCTCTCATGTCCTGTGTTGTTCTCTCATGCCCTGGTGTTCTTCTCTCATGCCCTGGTGTTCTTCTCTCATGCCCTGTGTTGTTCTCTCATGCCCTGTGTGTTCTCTCATGCCCTGGTGTTGTTCTCTCATGCCCTGTGTTGTTCTCTCATGCCCTGTGTTGTTCTCTCATGTCCTGTGTTGTTCTCTCATGCCCTGGTGTTCTTCTCTCATGCCCTGTGTTGTTCTCTCATGCCCTGTGTCGTTCTCTCATGCCCTGTGTTCTTCTCTCATGCCCTGTGTTGTTCTCTCATGTCCTGTGTTGTTCTCTCATGCCCTGGTGTTCTTCTCTCATGCCCTGGTGTTCTTCTCTCATGCCCTGTGTTGTTCTCTCATGCCCTGTGTGTTCTCTCATGCCCTGGTGTTGTTCTCTCATGCCCTGTGTTGTTCTCTCATGCCCTGTGTTGTTCTCTCATGTCCTGTGTTGTTCTCTCATGCCCTGGTGTTCTTCTCTCATGCCCTGTGTTGTTCTCTCATGCCCTGTGTTGTTCTCTCATGCCCTGTGTTGTTCTCTCATGCCCTGTGTCTGTGTTGTTGCAGTCTCTGGTGCAGCCATTCAAAGTGAAGGTTTGGGTGAAGGACGAAGAACTCCGAGTAAGTTGGCACCCTACCCTGCTCACTCGGAAATGTTAACAAACTATGTCCAGTAATGCCACAGTCTACAGTCTCATGTATCCCATCCACTAGACATCTGTCAAAGAGAAATTACTTCTCTCAAAACTGATCTCATGTCAGACATGTTACATTATTATAATATGTTGTTGGTGACATGTCAATGATGAGGTGACATGTAGTTTTATGATGACATGATTGTGTCACCTAGCTGGTGACACAATCATTATGATTGTAGTGCGAGTGACATCGCATTGCTGAAGGTATGTGGCAGTAATTTTCAAAACAACATGACATGACATTGCTGCTGACATGACGACACTTACAGTGACATGTCATGACATTGTCGATGACATGATGCTGTCGGTATGCCATGATACTGCTGATGACATGACACTGACAGTAACACAACACTGCCAGTGACCTGCCATTACCAGTGACATGACATTACCAGTGACATGACATTACCAGTAACATTACATTGCCAGTGACATGACACTGCCATTGACTTAACCCTGCTAGTGACAAATCCCTGAACCTGGTGTTGACAGGAAACAAGGGAGCCTGCCATCACAGTGATTGACGTCAATGATGAGCTGCCTCAGTTTGACCGTTCCACCTACCAAACATCCATACCAGAGGTATGTCCATCAGCAGTGTGTGTGTGTGTTTTCACCAGTAGAAGGTCAGCAGACTGCCGACTGAGAAAAGCACATATAGAATCCACGGGCTGCTGTTTTGAAACTTGTGGGGGCAATTTCAGTCAAATGCACTTTGCCTGTTGTTGCGAGAACAGAGCCGTTGGTTCAGTTTGTCTGTTGTCTACAACAGGGGATGTAAAAGATATGACAGAGGGAAAAATCTATAATCTTGATTTACCAAAGCCATATTCGGTGCTATAAGACACTTACTGCTGTTTTTCTTGAGCGTCGTCACAAGTAGTTACCACAACATGACAACTGATCTTTATGGAGGACAACAGTGTTGTGGTGGACACTAGCGTGTCAACTCACACAGAAGCCAGTCCAGATGTGTAGGTGTAACATCTACTTCAAAGTATAACTGACAATATATGTGTTTATTGAACACCTTTATTGCTCCTTTTTATACATCAACTAAAATTTCCGTCCAAAACAGACTTTACCCATCCATGGGACAGGTCTGTAGATGAAGCTATGGTGACACACAGGACACAGTCACTCTTCCTCTGCAATCCTTGTGTTGACTTTACGCATATACTGATGAAAGGGTGTAATTATATGATATACAATCCAAGGAGGTGAAGCCAGTGTAGATTGTTCTGATGTCTGCAGACCGCTGCCATTGGGACAACTGTCTGGCCCAATCTACAGGTGACAGACGATGACAGCTCCAACACCCAGCTCAGTGTCACCTGTCTCCCACCTGACAACCCCCAGGTGAGTCACCCTCTTCCATCTTCCTGTCTCCCTCCTGACAACACACAGGTGAGCCACCCTCTTCCATCTTCCTGTTTCCCACCTGGAAATCCCCAGGTGAGTCACCCTCTTCCATCTTCCTGTCTCCCTCCTGACAACACACAGGTGAGTCACCCTCTTCCATCTTCCTGTCTCCCACCTGATAACCCCAGGTGAGTCACCCTCTTCCATCTACCTGTTTCGGTCTTGATAACCCCCAGGTGAGTCACTTTCTTCCATCTTCCTGTCTCACACCTGATAACCCCAGGTGAGTCACCCTCTTCCATCTACCTGTTTCGGTCTTGATAACCCCCAGGTGAGTCACCCTCTTCCATCTTCCTGTCTCCCACCTGATAACCCCAGGTGAGTCATCCTCTTCCATCTACCTGTTTCGGTCTTGATAACCCCCATGTGAGTCACCCTCTTCCATCTTCCTGTCTCCCACCTGATAACCCCAGGTGAGTCACCCTCTTCCATCTACCTGTTTCGGTCTTGATAACCCCCAGGTGAGTCACCCTCTTCCATCTTCCTGTCTCCCATCCTGATAACCCCAGGTGAGTCACCCTCTTCCATCTTCCTGTCTCCCAGTCTTGATAACCCCCAGGTGAGTCACCCTCTTCCATCTTCCTGTCTCCCACCTGATAACCCCAGGTGAGTCACCCTCTTCCATCTACCTGTTTCGGTCTTGATAACCCCCAGGTGAGTCACCCTGTTCCATCTACCTGTATCCCATATGATGACCCCCAGATGGGTCACCCTCTTCCATCTACCTGTTTCCCTCCTGATAACCCGCATACGAATCACCCTCTTCCAACTACCTGTTTCCCTCCTGATAACCCCCATATGAATCACCCTCTTCCAACTACCTGTTTCCCTCCTGATAACCCCCATATGAATCACCCTTTTCCAACTACCTGTTTCCCTCCTGATAACCCCCATATGAATCACCCTCTTCCAACTACCTGTTTCCCTCTTGACAACCCCATGTCAGTCACCCTCTTCCGTCTTCCTGTCTCCCTCCTGCCAGCTCCAAGGTGAGCCATCTACCTCATATCAGAAGTTAAATCAACTCCAAAGTTAACTAAAATCATGCAAAGTATACATCTATATGTTTACACAATTTACAGTCCTTTTTCATATGCATAATAAAAGTTGCCACAGTAACTAATATTAAATGATAATTTAATTGTTGAATATATTTGGAGCTCAGTTTTGTGTTAAAACAATTTTAATGTGAATTTCCGTGTTTCGTTGCATGTGCTTGAATGCAAGTGTTTCAGTCAGTTAAACTGTGTAATGTGTTTGCATGTTTCAGACAGTCAACCAATTTGAGATGTTTGTGTTTTTCATCCTGTCAGTCAGTGTGAAACGTTTGCATGTTTCAGGCAGTCAACCCATATGAGATGTTTGTGTTTTTCATCCTGTCAATCCGTATGAAACATTTGCACATTTCAGGCAGTCAACCCATGTGAGATGTTTGTGTTTTTCATCCTGTCAATCCGTGTGAAACATTTGCACATTTCAGGCAGTCAACCCATGTGAGATGTTTGTGTTTTTCATCCTGTCAATCCGTGTGAAACATTTGCACGTTTCAGGCAGTCAACCCATGTGAGATGTTTGTGTTTTTCAGCCTGTCAATCCGTGTGAAACGTTTGCACATTTCAGGCAGTCAACCCATGTGAGATGTTTGTGTTTTTCATCCTGTCAATCCGTGTGAAACGTTTGCACGTTTCATGCA
Organism: Ridgeia piscesae; assembly: GCA_025642075.2. NCBI lineage: Eukaryota > Metazoa > Annelida > Polychaeta > Sabellida > Siboglinidae > Ridgeia > Ridgeia piscesae. The sequence continues at coordinate 137,599 of JAODUO010000457.1, forward strand.
GTCAACCCATGTGAGATGTTTGTGTTTTTCATCCTGTCAATCCGTGTGAAACATTTGCATGTTTCAGGCAGTCAACCCATATGAGATGTTTGTGTTTTTCATCCTGTCAACCCGTGTGAAACATTTGCAAGTTTCAGGCAGTCAACCCATATGAGATGTTTGTGTTTTTCATCCTGTCAATCTGTGTGAAACATTTGCATGTTTCAGGCAGTCAACCCATGTGAGATGCTTGTGTTTTTCATCCTGTCAGTCAGTGTGAAACGTTTGCATGTTTCAGGCAGTCAATCCATATGAGATGTTTGTGTTTTTCATCCTATCAATCTGTGTGAAACATTTGCATGTTTCAGGCAGTCAACCCATGTGAGATGTTTGTGTTTTTCATCCTGTCAATCTGTGTGAAACATTTGCATGTTTCAGGCAGTCAACCCATGTGAGATGTTTGTGTTTTTCATCCTGTCAATCCGTGTGAAACATTTGCATGTTTCAGGCAGTCAACCCATGTGAGATGTTTGTGTTTTTCATCCTGTCAACCCGTGTGAAACATTTGCATGTTTCAGGCAGTCAACCCATATGAGATGTTTGTGTTTTTCATCCTGTCAATCCGTGTGAAACATTTGCATGTTTCAGGCAGTCAACCCATATGAGATGTTTGTGTTTTTCATCCTATCAATCTGTGTGAAACATTTGCATGTTTCAGGCAGTCAACCCATATGAGATGTTTGTGTTTTTCATCCTATCAATCCGTGTGAAACATGTGCATGTTTCAGGCAGTCAACCCATATGAGATGTTTGTGTTTTTCATCCTGTCAATCCGTGTGAAACATTTGCATGTTTCAGGCAGTCAACCCATATGAGATGTTTGTGTTTTTCATCCTATCAATCCGTGTGAAACATTTGCATGTTTCAGGCAGTCAACCCATATGAGATGTTTGTGTTTTTCATCCTATCAATCCGTGTGAAACATTTGCACGTTTCACGCAGTCAACCCATATGAGATGTTTGTGTTTTTCATCCTGTCAATCCGTGTGAAACATTTGCATGTTTCAGGCAGTCAACCCATGTGAGATGTTTGTGTTTTTCATCCTGTCAACCCGTGTGAAACATTTGCATGTTTCAGGCAGTCAACCCATGTGAGATGTTTGTGTTTTTCATCCTGTCAATCCGTGTGAAACATGTGCATGTTTCAGGCAGTCAACCCATGTGAGATGTTTGTGTTTTTCATCCTGTCAATCCGTGTGAAACATTTGCATGTTTCAGGCAGTCAACCCATGTGAAATGTTTGTGTTTTTCATCCTGTCAATCCGTGTGAAACATTTGCACATTTCAGGCAGTCAACCCATGTGAGATGTTTGTGTTTTTCATCCTGTCAATCCGTGTGAAACGTTTGCACGTTTCAGGCAGTCAACCCATGTGAGATGTTTGTGTTTTTCAGCCTGTCAATCCGTGTGAAACATTTGCACATTTCAGGCAGTCAACCCATGTGAGATGTTTGTGTTTTTCATCCTGTCAATCCGTGTGAAACGTTTGCACGTTTCAGGCAGTCAACCCATGTGAGATGTTTGTGTTTTTCATCCTGTCAATCCGTGTGAAACGTTTGCATGTTTCAGGCAGTCAACCCATGTGAGATGTTTGTGTTTTTCATCCTGTCAATCCGTGTGAAACATTTGCATGTTTCAGGCAGTCAACCCATGCCTTGTGTTTGGTTTGAGTCAACAAGAAGGCACCACCTCTAAGTGGCGTGGAGATCTAGTCTTGTACCGTCGCCTTAACCATGAGAAACAAAGCTCGTACAACGTGTACATAAGAGCATTCGTAAGTGGCTATTTTATTAATTCAAACTAGTTTATGTGCTTGCTTGTTTTAACTAGACATGGAAGGTTTATTAATTTTGTTGGTGTTCTGAATGTCTTAAGATCCCATGAGAAAATTGTAAAAGCTACTATGCCCCAAATTATTCAGTCGGTAATTCAAAATCGTACAGTTATCATCCTGGTCGTGGTTACTCTTTGTAGTTTTTAGTTAACGTAGGTTGTCACAAGTATTCAGATTACATGCCTCGTCAAAGGTTAACATTTTACATCAGTTTGGACAAGATGCTGTGATGATTAATAAGGATTATTTATTTACCACCTGCTCATAAAATATATAAACGTACAAATAAAATGCATTTAAAATACATAAAAATACTAAAGACAATAAACAGAAGTATATTGAAGCGGATTAGTTATTTTATATTTAAATAAATGTCTACATTGTCTAATAGGTTTATATATATATATATATATATATATATATATATATATATACAGTCGCGCCTCATTATAACGCGGTAGTTGGGGTCCACGAAATGGAACCGCGTTGTAAACGAGGCGCGTTATAGATTATATTCCGCCAGGGGCGCCACCCCCCCAAAACGCTACAACAGCAACCAAAGCCAATGTGCTGGTTGCACGGTGTATGCGTGATTTATAAAACTAACTGACATTGAAACCAACGTAAATGTTGTATATTAAAATAATATACACTGTCGAATGTTGAACTGAGTAAATCTTGCGAATGGTGTACAGTTTTGAAATAAATTCAGAGCCAACGCGCCTCGTCTGGCGATGCGAACTGAGGCGGAGCGATAACACAGTACGCGGTCGCGGTCTAAAACAACCTTGAACTCAGCAGCCGAAATGCACAAATGATTTGACATGTTGCCGAAGTCGGTCAAATATTAATACTTATACTAATTGCGCTCACTGTTGGCTTAATTTCATCTTTTAATCAATCCCAAAATATAAATTTAGATCGCACATTTACCGTGCCGATTTATAATGCAATTCACGGTGGTTCGAGGCTACTGCGGTTCACACGCAGTTGACGAATTCGTATATTTGCGCACAAGTAAATGTTTTTTCGTATACGTAATGAAGAAAACATAACATAACTTTAGCCTGCCATTTCAGTACCATAATTATTTTTGTCACCGCCCGATTCGTAAGCAATTTAATTGCCATTTACAAGCCGACGAAGGCGCTCGTTCGCGGAAGCCACAGTGAACGGGCGCCTTTGCCGAAGCCACAGCGAACTGGCAGGAGACAAACGCGATTGATATCGGCGCAAACAAACAGGACTTTGTACCAAATTTACTGTGCCTAAAGTTAATTAAATGCAATCAAAGGAATTGGTAACGTTTTAAACAAACACTTAAGAAATTACCACACAAACCAAGCGCTGGTTACACAATAGATCGGTTTGAAAAACGATTGGATTGGTGCCGTGAAGCCGACGGCAGAGCAGAAGCCAGGGGCACAACGAACTCAGCAACGCAATTGTACTTCTGTGTTAAATGTCTTAATATCAATAAACTGTTTCTAGATACACCTGTACAAGACAAACATGAGGACTTCATAAAAATAAGTGACAGTTAATTACAGCGTTATTGTTAGCTGTAGCGCCCATTTCCCCCCTGGCGGCAGAAATTCGGGGTCCACGACCGACCGCGTTATAGCCGATTCGTGTTATAGCGAGTCGCGTTATAGCGAGGCGCGACTGTATATATAAATTAAATAAATCAACTACACAAATTTTATTAATCTGTAAAATGCATCACATTGCTAAAAAATAAGTAAGCCTTGAAACAGGAACGATTACAATTTACTTTTAAATTAATAAACAATGATGAAAAATCACTTTATTCTAATGAACTGGTGTTTAAGTGAGCTCACAGATAAAAACAATGACCATGTTTATTTCTCCGAGCAGGATGGAAAAAACAACATCACAATGAAGATACAGGTGGATGTGCAAGACGTACAAGACAAGCCGCCCAGGTTCACCAACGCCCCCAGGGCAACCATCTCAGAGAATGCTCCCCAGGTGATCCATTGGGCATAAGTTTAAAGGGTCATTACATGTCCTGTTGCCTTGAACCAGTAAACATGGCAGTTTTTAGCAGGACGTTCACTGAATTGGTGAGCTTAATGTTGAAAAGGCAAATGACAGAGGGTCTTGCAGTGAAATCACCAAACGCTGCTGTAATGACAAGAGTTTGTCTACACTGTGAGTGGTTTGTTAAAAATTGTGCCAGTGCGGTTTTCAAAATGCAAGCACTGTTATAAGCGTACTAAATGCAATTTAACATGCAGTGTGTTTCCAAAATTTAAGTATTAAGAACATAATATGCCACTAAGCTCGGATTTTCAAAGATATAGATGCTTTAGAAGTTTTACTATTATTATTATTAATTGTTACTCGATGAAGATTAAGCATCATTTTGTTTTGTACGAAATTAACTTACTTTACAGCACAGTATTTGAAACATACGACATTTCGAGCGATCAGCTATAAGTCTTAGTGTCATACTGGTGTCATGTGATATACAGCCAAAGTATCCCGCCGAAACATGAACCATATCACATGACACCAGCATGTGACCAAGACTCGTAGTTGACGGGTCAAAACATTATACGTTTAAAATACTATGCTACAAACTAAGTAAATTTCTGACAAAACAACCAAATCATGGAGCCATGAACAATATACTTTATGTAGTAGGCTTTATACCTTTAGGCAGGGTAACTTTGTCACTAAGTGTTTACCCCGAACCATGAATGGTTTGTTATATTTCTCTTAGACTAGACTAGTAGATGAATAAAATAAAGTAGTTAATTTATTAAATATTTATGTGTGAATTTGTTCATGGAACAAAATGAAATTCTGTAAGGTGCCAAAGTATGTCCATTCCATGTCCACTGGATGACACTTACTTTTTGGTGTGCCATGTTGACCAGGGGACACCAGTGCTACAGATGACGGCAGTTGATGGTGACGCAGGGTCTCATAGGAAAATTGTCTATGAACTTGTGTCAAGTAAGCTAATAATTCTTTGTCATACTTTGTCATATTGATTTGTCTTAGCATTGTCATGCTACATAGCACTTATTGCTGCATCATCTGCTTAGATAATCAGTTTCCTATTTGTAAAACCACATATTGGAGATAAATACATATGTATTGATAACCTCAGGCTTTTGTTGAATGTTTGTTCAACTGCCTTATTGTTTTACAAAGTAGCTATTGAACATTTTATGACCAAAACATTTGGGACAAGTATGCATTGTTAGATGGTTAGATGGTTTATTTTATGTTTTATTAGAATTACACACGTGCGTGCACACACACACATGCACACACGCACACATGCACGCACACAACATGCACAGACACACACACACACACACACACACACACACACACACACACAACACACACACACACACACACACACACACACACACACACACACACACACACACACACACACACACACACACATTGATCACATTGGCATAAATATTTAAGGTATTTTCTTTTTTATAAGTTAATTACAAAATATGTTCAATTCCTGTCCACTTACAGACATTTGCACTTTGTTCTCATGATCTTCTGTATGCAGATCCTGGGGATCTATTCAGGATAGATCGGATGACAGGACAGATAACCATAAACAGAGAGATAGACCGCGAGTCAGAACTACTCTCGTCCTCCATTGTCTCTCTCACTGTCAAGGTATGATGTCTTCCACTGCACAACAAATGCAATGGGTTCATGTGTGTGTGTGTGCACATGTGCATGCATGTCTGTCTATGTGCATGTGTCTGTGTGCGTGTGCGTGTGTGTAGTCTGTGCAGGCATGTATGATGTGCATGTGTGTGCACGTGTCTGTGTATGTGTGGTGTGCATGCAAGCAGGCGTGCATGCGCGTGTTCGTGCACGTGCATGTGCATGCGTTCACGTGTGGGTGCGTGTGTGTGCATGCATGTGTGCGCGTGCGTGTGTGTGTGTGCGTGTGTGTGTGTGCGTGGTACGGGTTTGTGTGTGGTACGTGTTTATGTGTGTGTGTGTGTGTTGTGTGTGTGTTTGTGTGTGTGTGTGTGTGTGTGTGTGTGTGTGTGTGTGGTGTGGTGTGTGTGGTGTGGTGTGGTGTGGTGTGGTGTGCGTGCTGTGTGTGTGTGTGCTGTGTGTGCGCAAAATATGGGCATGTATGGAAAGTTGGTTAAGGTTATTTTTGCATACCATGTTTTTTGTTTATACTTTTATTTATACACCTTTCTTGCAAACATGTACAGTACAAGTTTGATCTCCTGTGTCCTACAGTGTCCTGGCACTTGATACTATATCCTGCCATGTCTGCATCAACCCATGTCCTGTGTCCTTCAAGTTCTGCCACTACTAGTGTTCTGTGTTCTTTTAGTCCCTGCTGTGTCCTAGTGCATGCTGTATCCTGGTACATGCTGTGTCCTAGTACATGCTGTATCCTGGTACATGCTGTGTCCTAGTACATGCTGTGTACTAGTATATGTTGTGTCTAGTACATGCTGTACGTGTCCTAGTACATGCTGTGTCCCACAATGTCCAATTTTGTCCTAGAATGTCCTTCCGTTCTACACCCCAATCACTATGTCCTACAGTGCCATGCTATGCCCTATCATATACTATAATGTCCTGCAGTGTCATACAATGTCCTGCTATGGTGTCCTGTTGTGTCCTACAGTGTCCAGCTGTCGTTAAACAATCCTGCTGTGTCCTACACTGTCCTGTGTGTTGCAGGCGAGTGAGGTGGTCAGTGGGTCAACAGTGGGCACTGACCGGTCGACCTTCAGTGTCATCCAGGTGAACATCACCGTCCAGGACGAGAATGACAATGCCCCAGAGTTCAACCACGACAACTACCAGGTGACCATCCCTGAGGACGTCCATGACCGCACCCCTCTGTCCACCCCCATCATTGAGGTCACTGACCGCGACCAGGTACGTATGAGACGTGATCTTGCAGTCATGATGAGGCACCAAACAGCAGCTGTCTAATGCAATATGTTGCTGGACAAAAGAGACCCGTATGGAGAGGTGACCAAAATTGACCATACCTGCAGGACTGGTTTCCTATGCTTTACGACTGTGGAGATAATTTTGGGCTTAGGGTACAGTTGTTCAGGGTTAGAGCTAAAAGACTAAAAGAAACCGGGTTCGAATCCTGTGCTGCCATGTGAAACCTTGGGCAAGATTTTTTACTTTATATCGCTCCATTTCACTCAGCTGTATGAATGAGTACCTGGCTATAGGCAGTGGTGGATATGTGTACCATCAGCCATTGCAATTAATTGCAGCATGGCTGGAAGTTTTCCAGAGAAGCTGTGATGATGTTTGATTGAACAGGTCTGCCAGGGAAGTAAAGTGTAAAGCGCTTTGAGCAATCCTGAGGTACTGCACTATATCACAACTTACTTTTACCTCTACTCTCCTGGCGTGACCTTAATTGCGAGGTGGCTGCAAAACTGAGATAACCCCCTGAGGCTGTACATTGATTACTGTGTGTTCATTCACGTAGGGTGACAATGCAGACTTTGAGTTGATCCTGGCCAACCACAACGACATGTTTGGAGTGCAGCCAACAGACGGCTCTGAGACTCTCACTGCCAGCATCTATGTGAAGAACTCATCACTGATTGACTACGACACTGAGCCAAGGAAATACACACTGCATGTGAGTACTGTCTCAATATCCTTTTTAATTAAATTAGTGATTACACAGAAAACTGCTGTGTGTGTTTTACCGAGTGCAGCCATTTTGTTTTTGTCCATACTAGTACATGCTTAATAATATCCAAGTTTGTTTAACTTTATTTAATTAAAAAAAATTAATTCAAGATACGCGACTAGCTATTTTGTGTGTGTCCCAACCAGTGCGTGCATAATAATATCACAATTTCTTTTAATTTATTTAATAAAAAATTAAATAAAAACTCGCGACTGCAGCCATTTTGTTTGTGTCCAAACCAGTGCATGCACAATAATATCACCTTTTTTAACTTTATTTAATAAAAAAATAAGAATGACTTATCTAACTTACCACTTTTTGCTGCAGCTGATTGCTCGTGAAACAAAGACGCCAGAAAAAAGGTTCAATGATGCCTACGTCACCATCGACTTGACTGATGTCAATGACAATAAACCTGTCTTTGCTGAGTCATCATACACTGCAGACGTCAGTGAGACGGCATCACAAGACACACCTGTCATCTTGATCACGGTGAGTCACATACTGTCACCAGGTGTCATTTATTGTCACCATGGGATCTAGTTGGCACCATTGTTGTGATGCTGTAACATAGAGTCAACATTGTCAGCTAATGTCACCATAGTGGTAACCTTTAAATGTGTCCACGGACTGTCACTAGTTCTGATAAATCAGACATTTTCAAATGTTATCAACTTTATTCAGTTTATTATTCTGCTGTATTAAGTGAGTAAAACAAACTTGGGTAAATGTTAGGAGGCTACCTTTTAATTCAGTTCAATAACGTCATTGTCCCTTCAGATCCCCTTTGGAATCCCAATGATAAGATTGGTGAAAACAATATGGCTACACTGAAATGTAACAAAAGACATCACAAAGAGTACTAAAATAAATAAGTAATAAATAAATATAAATGAATAAACAAAACCACACGGCACACAGTGTTTCATTCATGTTTTCTTCTAAACAGTTTACTTAAGACTAGCAGTTAAAACTAAAATGGGCTTTTCCCCATGAGTTAACTGTGACGGTTGTGTGATGTTTGTAGGCCACAGACAGGGACTCGGGGATGTATGGTCCAGCCTTCCTCTACTACAAGCTGATTGGGAATGGAGCCGAGTGAGTCACCATGTGTCGTTGATCAACTATAAACACGCATTCTGTTGAAATCAAGTAGTTTGTTTAATTGCAGCTGTAGCTGTATTTACAGAGATGACATTTCGGTGTGTTTGTGTCTTCTTGGTGTGTCATTGCATTGTAAATCGATGTTGTTTACTAGTGTGTCACACATCAAATAATTGTGTCAGGCAGAAGTTGTCATTTCTGCTTGAATATAAGGTGTAGTGTCAATGTCCGGCATATACAACTAGTGCACTAACTAGTCCTAATTTGGTTACCTCGGTCCTGTACCCCTAGTGCTAGTGCACTAACTACAGTCCTAATTTGGTTACCTCGGTCCTGTACCCCTAGTGCTAGTGCACTAACTAGTCCTAATTTGGTTACCTCGGTCCTGTACCCCTAGTGCTAGTGCACTAACTACAGTCCTAATTTGGTTACCTCGGTCCTGTACCCCTAGTGCTAGTGCACTAACTAGTCCTAATTTGGTTACCTCGGTCCTGTACCCCTAGTGCTAGTGCACTAACTACAGTCCTAATTTGGTTACCTCGGTCCTGTACCCCTAGTGCTAGTGCACTAACTACAGTCCTAATTTGGTTACCTCGGTCCTGTACCCCTAGTGCTAGTGCACTAACTACAGTCCTAATTTGGTTACCTCGGTCCTGTACCCCTAGTGCTAGTGCACTAACTACAGTCCTAATTTGGTTACCTCGGTCCTGTACCCCTAGTGCTAGTGCACTAACTACAGTCCTAATTTGGTTACCTCGGTCCTGTACCCCTAGTGCTAGTGCACTAACTACAGTCCTAATTTGGTTACCTCGGTCCTGTACCCCTAGTGCTAGTGCACTAACTACAGTCCTAATTTGGTTACCTCGGTCCTGTACCCCTAGTGCTAGTGCACTAACTACAGTCCTAATTTGGTTACCTCGGTCCTGTACCCCTAGTGCTAGTGCACTAACTACAGTCCTAATTTGGTTACCTCGGTCCTGTACCCCTAGTGCTAGTGCACTAACTACAGTCCTAATTTGGTTACCTCGGTCCTGTACCCCTAGTGCTAGTGCACTAACTACAGTCCTAATTTGGTTACCTCGGTCCTGTACCCCTAGTGCTAGTGCACTAACTACAGTCCTAATTTGGTTACCTCGGTCCTGTACCCCTAGTGCTAGTGCACTAACTACAGTCCTAATTTGGTTACCTCGGTCCTGTACCCCTAGTGCTAGTGCACTAACTACAGTCCTAATTTGGTTACCTTGGTCCTGTACCCCTAGTGCTAGTGCACTAACTACAGTCCTAATTTGGTTACCTCGGTCCTGTACCCCTAGTGCTAGTGCACTAACTAGTCCTAATTTGGTTACCTCGGTCCTGTACCCCTAATGCTAGTGCACTAACTACAGTCCTAATTTGGTTAGCTCGGTCCTGTACCCCTAGTGCTAGTGCACTAACTACAGTCCTAATTTGGTTACCTCGGTCCTATACCCCTAGTGCTAGTGCACTAACTACAGTCCTAATTTGGTTACCTCGGTCCTGTACCCCTAGTGCTAGTGCACTAACTACAGTCCTAATTTGGTTACCTCGGTCCTGCACCCCTAGTGCTAGTGCACTAACTACAGTCCTAATTTGGTTACCTCGGTCCTGTACCCCTAGTGCTAGTGCACTAACTACAGTCCTAATTTGGTTACCTCGGTCCTATACCCCTAGTGCTAGTGCACTAACTACAGTCCTAATTTGGTTACCTCGGTCCTGTACCCCTAGTGCTAGTGCACTAACTACAGTCCTAATTTGGTTACCTCAGTCCTGTACCCCTAGTGCTAGTGCACTAACTACAGTCCTAATTTGGTTACCTCGGTCCTATGCCCCTAGTGCTTGTGCACTAACTACAGTCCTAATTTGGTTACCTCGGTCCTGTACCCCTAATGCTAGTGCACTAACTACAGTCCTAATTTGGTTACCTCGGTCCTATACCCCTAGTGCTAGTGCACTAACTACAGTCCTAATTTGGTTACCTCGGTCCTGTACCCCTAGTGCTAGTGCACTAACTACAGTCCTAATTTGGTTACCTCAGTCCTGTACCCCTAGTGCTAGTGCACTAACTACAGTCCTAATTTGGTTACCTCGGTCCTATACCCCTAGTGCTAGTGCACTAACTACAGTCCTAATTTGGTTACCTCGGTCCTGTACCCCTAATGCTAGTGCACTAACTACAGTCCTAATTTGGTTACCTCGGTCCTATACCCCTAGTGCTAGTGCACTAACTACAGTCCTAATTTGGTTACCTCGGTCCTGTACCCCTAGTGCTAGTGCACTAACTACAGTCCTAATTTGGTTACCTCGGTCCTGTACCCCTAGTGCTAGTGCACTAACTACAGTCCTAATTTGGTTACCTCGGTCCTGTACCCCTAGTGCTAGTGCACTAACTACAGTCCTAATTTGGTTACCTCGGTCCTGTACCCCTAGTGCTAGTGCACTAACTACAGTCCTAATTTGGTTACCTCAGTCCTGTACCCCTAGTGCTAGTGCACTAACTACAGTCCTAATTTGGTTACCTCGGTCCTGTACCCCTAGTGCTAGTGCACTAACTACAGTCCTAATTTGGTTACCTCGGTCCTGTACCCCTAGTGCTAGTGCACTAACTACAGTCCTAATTTGGTTACCTCGGTCCTGTACCCCTAGTGCTAGTGCACTAACTACAGTCCTAATTTGGTTACCTCGGTCCTGTACCCCTAGTGCTAGTGCACTAACTACAGTCCTAATTTGGTTACCTCAGTCCTGTACCCCTAGTGCTAGTGCACTAACTACAGTCCTAATTTGGTTACCTCGGTCCTATACCCCTAGTGCTAGTGCACTAACTACAGTCCTAATTTGGTTACCTCGGTCCTGTACCCCTAATGCTAGTGCACTAACTACAGTCCTAATTTGGTTACCTCGGTCCTATACCCCTAGTGCTAGTGCACTAACTACAGTCCTAATTTGGTTACCTCGGTCCTACCCCTAGTGCTAGTGCACTAACTACAGTCCTAATTTGGTCACCTCAGTCCTGTACCCCTAGCCCTGTACACCTAGTCCTGTACCCCTAGTCCTGTACCCCTAGTCTTGTACCCCTAGTCCTGTACCCCTAGTTCTGTACCCCTAGTCCTGTACCCCTAGTCCTGTACACCTAGTCCTGTACCCCTAGTCCTGTACCCCTAGTGCTAGTGCATTAAGTGGTGGCACGCTGTCTCTTGCCTTAAAAAAAACAATGTCAAATCGTGCTGTGGCGTCTAACTTTGGGCATTCATTTCTACATTGCTCCAGTAAGTTCATTCACCTGTATGAATGAGTGTTGAGAACTTTGAGCTGTCCCAAAGTCTACATAAGAACTTACCTTTTCCTTCACCTGTGTCACATAGACTCATCACCGAGGCACGTTTTCAACACTGCTCATCCTGTGTGCTGCTTCCAGGTTCTTCAATGTGAATCAGCTGACAGGTCAGGTGACTGTCGCAGCGCCACCTGGCTGTGTGCAGCCTGGCACTCCCAACTGCCTCGACTACGAGACGCAGAAAGAGTTCAAGTTGACCTTCGTCGTGGGTGACCAGTCCGGGGAGGGGTTTCTGGTCAACGTGCCCCTCACCATCCGTGTGCTCGACCAGAATGACAATAGCCCCAAGCTCGGGCTGCCCATGTACTTCCGCTACATCAAGGAGGGGGAAACATCCCCCACCCCCCACTTGCAAGTACAGGTGAGGTGGCGTGTACCATAGCCTTGATTACCTAGGCTCCATGAGGTGGCAGCCCTCACATCCGCCTGGGGATTTAATGCTCTGCCAATGTGGTCACCAGGGAGACTTTACTCTAGAATAGCGTAGATACACAGATTGGTTCCAGGCGAACTATCAAATAAACACTAAAATAAAGATATACTTTTATAATATACTATACTATTGAAAGTATTCAACATTAAACTATGATCACACAAACATAAACAGAAATAAAAAACTTCTGTTGTTTATGAAGCAGGAATTATGGCCGGATTAGCCTCGATTACCTAAGATGTTATCTTATAATTCATACTGTATTTATTATGCTTTAGTTTCAGAAAGGCATAGGACTTAATATACATCACTTGACTTTAGCTATGTTCCTTCAACAGGCGACTGATGCCGACAGCCCCCGAAACGGCAACAACATCATCACCTACAGCATAGTAGGGGGCAACGTAGGCGACTTGTGGCAAATAAATCCAAGGTCAGGGGTCATCACGGCCCGAAGTCCGATAGATTATGAAGCTACACCTGGGAAGCGTGGCTAGTGAGTTCTTTTTTTTATTTTAACAACACTTAAATTGGCACAGTTTGACTGGTAGAATTCTGCCGGTAGAAAAGTCATGAATTTGAAAGTTTTTATAAAACATACTGCATTTGTAAAGTTGTTAATACATTTAAATGTGGGATTGTTAGATCAGTCAATGTTCGAATCGTGGTAATATTACTAAAGGAAGAAATCTGCTCGTTAAAGTTCACAAATTATCAAACCAGCACTGTGGAAACAAAATAATTGCGCTTCTCCTTTTAAAACTTCCATCAAATGGTATATTTAGTTCTGAATGCCAACAATTATAATGACAAATCTATCATTAATATATCATATCTAGTAATCACTCTGTAGGTCCCTGTCAATGTGTGACAGCTTGTAATTTGTTAATACTTTTAGCTGTTTGTAAACTGTCTAGGCAGTAGTGGTGACATAATGTATGTGTCTGTTGTCAGCTACCTTTTAACGGTGCAGGCAGCTGACCCAAGTCACCAAGTCACTGCGGAAGTGAACATCACCGTCATCGTATGTTGCTTTATAGTATATTATGACTCTCATTATGTTTGTCTTTACAAGCAATATTTATTGCCAATACACAACTTAGTATTTCATATTTGTTAACATTAACTGTCATGAAACTTGTTTTCGTTTTCAGTTTTATACATGAAAATTGAACTTAATACACTGCAAATTTTGTCAAATAGTTTTATGCTGTGAGTTAATTGAAATTTGACATATCAGCCATCTCAGCACCACACCAGCCACATCACATTTGATATATGATAGTGAAGTGAAGTCATATTACAGAGCATAGAGTAGAGCATAGTGGCTGAGGTATCAAATTTTGGACTCTCAATTTAGAGAACCGAGGTTTAGATCCTGTTCTGCAGTGAAACCTCGAGCAAGATTGTTCACTCTACGTTGCTCCAGTTCACTCAGCTGTATGCATGAGTACCTGGCTAAAGACCAGTGGTGGATAATGTATGAGCAGTCTTCGTGTATTAATGGCAGCATGGCTGGATGCTTCCCAGAAAAGTTGAGATGGTGTTTGATTGAATTCGTCTGCCAGGCATTAAAGCATATAGCACTTTGAGCAGTCGTGAGGACTGGTTACTACACTATAAAATGTTACCTTAACTTGACATTACATAGAAGTTAAGTTTTACAAAGAAAGTTAACTGAAATCTGTTTTCTCTGTGGCTTGTGTCATGGTTGCTGATTGGATGTAGTTTCATGGTTGCTGGTTGGATGTAGTTTCATGGTTGCTGGTTGGATGTAGTTTCATGGTTGCTGGTTGGATGTAGTTTCACGGTTGCTGGTTGGATGTAGTTTCATGTTCTACAGTGATGTGCTAGCGTTCTGTTGGTGGCTGTTCCAGGATGTCAACGACCACCCTCCTGTGTTCACACAGAATGGCAGGTATGAACAGACCATCTCTGAGGAAACGCCTCCAAGTAAGTGGTTTGTCTCAAAGTTGACCTGTGGACCAGTTGTGATATTCGAGTCATTAAGACATCAGACTCTTTGTCAAGAGAATCCAGTTGTGAATCCTGTTGCAGCCAAAATAAGGGAAATGCTTTTCTTTCCATATTGTCTTAGCTCAGTGAGCTGTATATATGAATACCTGGTTGTAGACAGTGGGGGATATGTGTGTGAAGAAATCATCTTTGTGCAGGAATTGCGGCATGGTATCAAAGAGAAATTGAGGGTGCTGTTACAATGGACAGGTCAACTCGGTCGATGAAGTATAAAACGTTTTGAGCTGTCATCAGAAACCACTGGCTTTTGCTGCTAATGTGTTCACAACAAGAAACTGATCTTCAACGTACTTAATCCACTCAACAACCAACACACTTAGTTAATCTGCTACATTTTTCTGATACCCTAGGACCCTTAGATCATCCATTTTCAAACAACTTTTTTTCCTAAAAC